>JAHSUH010002850.1:0-74911 GCA_025388415.1 Cynanchum wilfordii | reverse complement strand
TGGATGAGAGAAATTAGGGAAAGAGGGAGAGGAGAAAAAAGCAGAGGAAGGAGGGGAGAGAAAAGGTGGGTAGGGTTTTTGTTTTTTTTTAAAAAATTATGTTAAAATTAATTTTTTTAAAAAAAATACTAGATTTGAAAAGTATTATATTGCATTTCAAAAACGCAATATAGAAACCTATATTACATTTGTTGAATGCAATATAGTTTTTTAATTTAGTGTTTTCATATTGCCTATTACGTTTTTCTCCAATAATTTTTAGGGAAACCTCCATTGGAAAAAGCCCTTAAAGTGGATGCTAGGATCATTGATACCTCTCGTAACATGTTTTCTTTGAGCTTGATCTACCACAACCTTTCACCTTGTGGGTGGCTATCATGGGACAAAACTAATTATGGAAATATAAGCATTTACATAAAATATGCTTTTCATGTGAACATTGATGTGTAATTTCTTACCATGCATTTACACAACTATGTTTGTGATTAATTAGGATAAATTGTCACTTAAACAAACATAACCTAAGGCAGAGTACCTATCAAATGCAGATAGAAACATGGAAGCATCAACGATTTTAAATTATAGATAATATCGTTTAATCTCAAGAACGTTGATAATAGCTTAATAGTATCTTATCAATTATGACAGTTTAGTGTAATGAGAATTAGTCCTAGGCTCAAATTCAATTCATGGAGATTGATAATTTGAAAAGAAAAGCAAGTAAAAGATAAATAATAGGAATCTTAATTAAGCTCCAATGATCCAATTAGGAAGACCTATATTCGAAGATACAATTTGCAAGTGGATCTAAGGTAATTATGAATTCAAATTGTCTTACTACCATACCCGAATTATCTAAAGCGATTACCTCAATATGGTGGTTACAAGTAACCCTAAACCTTTTTAGATTAGTTATTAAGGCGTCAATTTAACAACATAATCTTAAGATTTGCATTGATTCCAAACCCGAGATTATTAAGTTGCCTAACCTCAGGTGGTGGCCACAAGTTATTAGTCCTAATCGTGGATCTGTTAAATCTCCTATGGTGGGGACTCATTAACAAACCGTCAATTTAATTAACTATTGTAGTATCATGCATCAACTTAGGTTTCATAGCATAAACTCAATACAAAAATCAAATCGAAAGCATAAGACAATAAGCAAGTCACAATGTATATTAGAACGTATCCTTTCCGGAAATGTGAGATAAAAACTCTAATTGTTCATTCTAAAGATAGAAACCTATGATACAGAATTATAACAAATGAAATAAAACGAAATACAAGAATTAAAAGATAAGGAGAAAGTAAGGTTGCCGTTTTCGTGTCACACCCCAACGGTTTGACTCGTTTCTCCAGATCCGAAAGATTCCTACACTCCGAATCTTTATCTCGATCTACAGATCGTTGACAATCACGCCTCTCGAAGATTTCTCGGAGCTATCCCTTAAGGTGGAGGCTCAAGCTCGAGAATAAAAACGAAAACTATGAAAAGCCGAGATCTGCGTAAGTACTCGAGTCTTGACACTCGAAAACTCACGTGTTCTCTGCAATTCTAGTGTGTCAAAAGCTCCGAATGTCACCTCTATTTATAGGAGTGAGTGGAAGAGTTTGAAAAACTTCAAACACCGAAAATTTAGGAATTGGACTAAAAGCTTCGGATAATTGCAATTTAGTCCCCGATTTCTTCATTTATTCAATTTCGGTCCCTGAAACTTTGAAAATTGAAAACATAACAAATTTGTGTAATTTCCAATCAATTAAGTCCAATTAACTCCATAATTAACTCGAATTGAACACAATTAATGTATAAAAACACGATTTAAAACCGAGTTATCAAACATTATGCTCATGTGATGAAATATTTCCCTCAACAGTGTGTTTCAGAATGGCTCAACCCTAAATGTCTTCTTACGAATGAAGATCATGTCAAGTTCAAATAAGGTAATTATATTGAATACGTCAATTCAAATCAATTAATAATCATATTTAAAATAATGAACTTGATAACTCTATTTTATATCATGTTTTTAAGGGGTATTTATGTTCATTTTAGGAGCTTAATTAACCGATGTGAATTTGGTTACTATATCTATGATTGAGATTAATTCAAGGAAAACAAATAGGTTGTCTCTTCAATAACCAAAATCTAAGGCAAAGTGATAACGCTAAATTTCATAATGTTTTTGAAGGGTAATTGTGCATAATTGTTGAGGTTTAATAGAGTAAATTGAGATGAATTTGTTAATTGTGTACTTAATTGTGATATTTCTGTTTTCAGGAAGTTTGTGGAGTCAATTGATCAAAAGAGCGAACTTTAGGGACTAAATATGCAATTTCCGTAAAGATGTACAAATCCAGTCCAGAAACACGCGCTCGGACCAAGAACACGCCCAAAAAGAAGGCTGAACACGCCCTTACAAGCTATTGAACACGCGCTCGGTGAATGAACACGCCCAGACAGAAGAAACAACATGGCCATAAGAACACACGCTCGGTGATAAACACGTCACGGAGCCCGTGTTGCGTATAACACCGAGCCCGTGTTTGGCTCTGTTCCGAGTTTTTAGAGAATTTTGTGTAAAATTACTATTTTACCCCTGTTTTAATTGTCTATAAATATTGGGATTTTTACCATTATTTGAGGTTGGATAGAGGTTTGATTAGGCTGAATAGCTAAGTAATTGTAAAGGTTTGGTAGAACTTAGAGAGAGATCTATACTTTGATTTTCCAATTTTATTAGAGATTACTCTCTACTTGTTGTAGTATTGAGTATCTTGGGATTAATTTGGTAGGTTTGCCTCAATCCGTAAGGAAATTTACTGAATATATTCTAGGGTATTTGGGCTACACAAATTGAAGATCCAAGTTGAAGAAGCAAAGAAGAATCAAGAGAAGGAGTTGAAGAGGAAGAAGGTTTAATGTTTATGTTTCACTTTCCCCTTTTCTTCTATTATTCCTTGTTATTCTTTGTAATTAGTTAACCAACCTTAGGAATTCTCATTTCTACATTTCTTATAGGTAGATTTGGATGGTTTTATTTTACAAATTACTTGAGATATTGTGATGTTCTTGGATTGAATGATTGTGGTTTTATTAATTCGAATTGCAATTTCATTGATGACTTTAGATCTGAATTTTATCTTTAGTACAAGCTTTGATTTGAGATTGTGGTTTCGGATTAACACTAATTGTTAGGCCGGACCAGGATATACGATTAGTGCCAAGTTGATGTGATTAGTTTCCTATTGATGGACCGGAACCAGGATGATTGATGGGAGATTTGATCTTGTTAACATTCAAGTGTTCTTAATCTAGGAATTTCTTTCCACGATCCGTATGGAAGAGATTCTACTTTAGACTTGATTTTGGTGGAGCTATGATACTAGATCCAAGATTATCCTATACTTGGTATTTTGTATCCTCTTATCTCACCTATATTTTACTAAGAATTCCTCCCAACCTTTTTACTTGCTTTATTCCTTACATTGTTCTTTAATTTGCTTTCTAGGATATAGACTTCAATCTTATCATTCTTGATATTGGTTGATTTACTTGTTGAATGATCCTTATTCATAAATCATATTCATAATTAGTTCAATTATATTTTCCACACTAGAATTTAATAGAAGTCTTAGGGAAAAACGATTTTTATAAATTTAAAATCTGAATACTACTATATTTACTAAACTATTTCGATAGGTGCTCTGCCTAATTGAGTTATTTTATTAGTGACAAACCTATTTTAATCTTGAAGATTCCTATTATTTTTAGTATTATTTATTCGAATATTTATATTATTTTTATTATTTATATATAACTCAAAATACACATCACAAAGTACCTATCGTATGTAGATAGTAACATGGAAGTATCAACGATTTTACAATTATAAATATCTTATAGACCCAAAGACGTTGATAACAGTTATAAACAATTATTAAATATGACAAGTGATGTGCGTTTTGGTTACTATATAAAATGCATAGATTATGATTAAGATTAACTTAAGTGTAGCAAATAAGAGCAAATAGATTGTCACTTAATTAACCAAAACCTAAGGCAGTACCTATCGATGCAGATAGTAACATGGAAGTACCAGTGATTTTACATTTATATTATCGTAATGTCCCAAAAACGTTGGTTACGGCTTAATAATGATTATTAATTATGCAAGGGCTCGGTTAGAAGAAATTAGTCCTCATGTTCAATTCAATTCAATGAGAAGGTGTTTCTAATATTTAGAGAATTGAAATGACAAGTAAAGTATATTAGAATCTAAATTAACTTCTAGAATTAGTTGGGTCGACCTATGTTCGAAGATTACTTAAGTGGATCTAAGGAAATTATGAATTCAGTTCATCTTACTACCGTACCTAAGTTATCTAATGTGATTACCTCAATATGGGGGGTGCAAGTAATCCTAAACCTTTTTAGATTAGTTATTAAGGCATCAATTCAACAACATAATCTTAAGATTTGCATTGGTTATGAACTCAAGATTATTAGGTTGTCTAACCTCAATATGGGGGTTGCAAGTTGTTACACCTAATCCGGCAATTCATTAAATCTCCTATGGCGAGGTCTCATTAACAAATCGTCAATTAATTAACTATTTTGATCATATACTCAACTAGATGCAAATCTAAGTTTCATGGCATAAATCGAATGAGAAACTAATCGAAAACGCAAGATTAAATAAACTCATAATGGAAATGATAAATAATATCCTCCCGGGAACTTATAAATTACGAATATCCAATCAATTCACAACTTTCTCGAAAAGTAGTAAACTAAGATCCTAATGACACAGATATCACAACTAATAAAGAAAACGAAATACATAAATTTAAAAGAAAAGGAAAAAGTAAGTTTGCCGTTTTCGCTGTCACGTCTCCAACAAAATGACTTGCTCCTCCGGATCTGCTCGACTCCTACCTTCCAAACTCTTATCTCGATTGAAGAGATTTTAGCCACACTTCTCAAACCTCTACTAATGTGTTCGACCTTATGGGGGAGGCTTGAACACAAAGTTGAATACAAGATCTACGAGGGAATTACGAAAGATCTATCATTTAGAGCACATAATTCCTCGTGTTCTCTGTAATTCTGGTATGTCAAAGCTTACAAATGATGCCTCTATTTATGGGGGTAAAATTGGGGGCATTCTAGACATTTTTCGGGTGAAAATCGCACGATTTTTCGGATCTGGGCTCTAGACGGCCGTCCAGAGCATGTGTATAGCCTTCCAGAGGGTCTTATCCCTCTTGGACAGCCGTCCAGAGGAAGTGTATAGCCGTCCAAACTCTTCACAAATTACATTTTAGCCCCTAATTTTGTCCAATTTTGCAATTTAGTCCCCAAAACTTTCCTAAAACCAAAATAATGTAATTAGATGTTATAATCAACTAATTTCAACCAATAAATACCATAATTAACTCAAATTGAACACAATTATCATACCAAAAACATGATATAAAATCGAGTTATCAAATACCCCACACTTAGCTTTTGGCTTGTCCCCAAGCAAATCACTAAGGATCAAAATAAACCAAACATAACTCGAGGTATCATGCTCAATGATGAGCTACTTTTGTATATAAAAATAGTATAAATAATCGAATAAAATAGTAATGAAAATAATAAGAAATCTCAAGATTAAAATATGTTTGTCACTTAAATAATAAACTCACCTAGGCAGAGTACCTATCGTATAGTTTAGTAAATAAAAGTAAGTATCAAGATTTTAATATTTATAAAAATCGTTTTCCCCAAGACGTCTATTAGGAAATAGTGTGGAAAATATAATTAGGTCAACTATGATAATGTTTTGGAATGATGAATCAATATCAAGTAATTCAACCAATATCAAGAGTGATAAGATTGAATTCTAATTTCCTAGAAAGCAAGGTAAAACAAAGCAAAGTAGAGAATTAAGCAAGTAATGGAAGGTAGAAACTCAAAGGAAAATCATAGGTAAAATGAAGGATACAAACTACTAAGGGCAAGATTAATCATGAATTAACTATCATAATCTCATCAATATTCAAGTCTAAAGATGAACTTCTTCAATACAATTCGTTGCAAGAAATTCATAGATTTAAGAACACTTGAATGTTGACAAGAATAAATCTCCCATCAATCATTCTAGTTCAGGTCCATCAAAAGGAAATCTAATCAAATCAACTTAGCACTAATCATATGTCCTAGTTTCGGCCTAACAATTAGTGTTAATCCGAAAGTACAACTTCAAATCAAAGCTCAACTCAAAATACAATTCAAAACCAAAGCTACGATAGAAATTGCAATTCAAATCAATAAAACCACAATATTCAATCCATGAAAACCATAAATTGCCCAAAGTAAATTGTAAGATAAAACCAACCATTTCTACCTAAGAGAAATGTAGAAAGAAGAGTTCCTAAGGTTGGTAGCTAGATCCAAAATAGAGATTACAAAAAGTAATAGGAGTAGAGAAACCTCTTCAACTCCCTCCTTGTAATTCTTCTTGTTCTTCTTCAAATTTCCAATTGAGATAGTTGAATCCTCTCTTGCAAGACTTCAAGGAAACTCCTTACAATTCGAGGCAATCTCACAAAAAGAACTACAAGAGACTCTTACAACTAGAACAAGTGAGAAAGATCTCAAGAGAAATGAAAATTACAAAGTATAGATCTAATCTCAAAACCTAACCAACAATTAAAGAATCAAATTGATAGAATAACACCTTCCAAAACTAAACAATACTTCTACCAATCTAGTCAATTAACCAGCCAGCCTCAACAATGCTGGAAATACTAATATTTATAGATAACTGAAACTGGGGGTAAATTAGTCTTTTTAGATAAAATTCTCTAAAAAATCGGAACAGTGAGTCAACACGGGCTCAGTGGTATAGGCAACACGCCCTCGGTGTTAGGTATATCACCGAGCACGTGTTCTTCTGGTTGTGTTCATACTTCATATTGGGTGTGTTCATCCATTGAGCACGTGTTCTCTAGTGTTGCAGGGCGTGTTGAGCCTTCATGCAGGGCATGTTCTTCAGCTGAGCGCGTGAACCTCAACAATTATGCACAAATATCCTTCCAAAACATTATCAAATTTAGCGTTATCACAATACAATTATCCCCAATAAGTGTTCAACAATTCAAAACTGCTCGAGAAAATCGGAATGGACTATCAAAGAGTGAATTACTCATAATGCCTCATCAAATGTATCATGTGCAAATCAAGAAGAAATAATTCAAAATATTCATTTTAAATCAACACACATCTAATCGTAGAATCTCCCTGGTTGTAGTGAGTGTTCTAATCGACTCATCATCCAAGTAATAGACTTCCCTTCAAACTAGTAGAGAGATAGTATGTTGATCACTTAGACATCACAACAGTTAATTACAATTAACCATCTAGGGATCAAGTCACAATACCACACTTTTTTTTTTTTACAATGCAGTGGGTATAAGCGTTTACGTAACCATGTTAACTTTAACTACCCTTGTAGCAGGTCTCACTCCGGTGGCTCCCGGATCTCAAAGACCTTAGGGCACCGGACATTCAATGCCCTTCAGGAGTGATTCCTAAGTAGCAAAGAACACTTACAAACTACCCTTATTAAAATAAATTACGGGAAAAATAAACTAGTGGCATGCTTCTCAACCTCCTATCAAGTCACAATAATAGCTATCACAACATCCAAATTGTCTAATACTATTTAACTAAAAGTCCAAAAGTGATCCATCAATCAAACAATTTTTCCAACATGGATGTGCTCAAGATATCAAGGATTTCCTACAACTAGACTAGCATCAAGTTTCTATGAATAAATCAAACTGAATCCTCAAGACTCTTACAATCAAACAAGTAGTTTTTATCATAGGCGGAGTAAATCATACTTCAAAAGTTTATCAAATATTCCAAAAAGTTTAAAATTGCCATGAAATTTGAGAAAATTCGGAAAATTTGGGCCTAGAAAAGCTCACCCTACCCCACACTTAAAATGAACACTGTCCTCGGTGTTGAAGGTAGGTGAAACAATTACCCCACACTTAATTTAAATCATATATTCAATGAACATGTTGAGAAAATGAGACATAGGAAAAGATAAAGCATTAACATTTATGTCATAATAACTTCATCACAACCTAAATAATTATCTCTACATAACCAGATAAAGGAATAAAAACAAAAACAAAGAAGAAAACAAGAAAAAGGGAAAGAAGATAAACTAGACATCCGCAGTGGTGTTGCGTCTGGGAATTGAAATGATGTGACGGTGTGGTGGTACGGTGGTGGAACCTCATCCTCGGTAGATATCCATATACCCTCAACTTGTATGTCTATACATGTTCCGTCGGGTAATGATGGTCACAGGTGAAAGAGATGTGTTTTCCATAATGAGAGCTGCAATATCTATTCAAAGAAATCTCGCAACTCTAGCAATGAAATGTCTCAAAGCACGTTCACGAGTGTTAGTAGCATATTCCTTAGCAGTTCTAGCGAATATTCCAATTATATACACAAGAATACGTCTAAAAACATGTGATAACTCATTTATGTCTATGGAATGAATCACTTATATATTCTCCTTTCTATTAATAGCTAGCATGCAAGCATAACATGCAAACAATGGAGTACAGAATGAGTAATAAAAGCTTTTGTCCTTCTAAGATAAACAGAATGATACACAATAATATGGTCCCAAAATAGATTTTAAGGAAAATTCTACTCTCTTCATACTTAAATCATGACCATATCTACCAAGTCTAAAATAAATAGACCTTTTATGATGTTTAAAAAGTATAGAAGATTTACATACTAGTACCTCGTAAGTAGCTCTTCCGCATTTTTAATGCGGTTGTATGGTAGAGTATACATCTGTGCATCTAACTTTAGAATTGTACGGGTCTCCCAATCAATTCATCTGCCATGATGTACTAATCCTCTCATAAATTAGTTGTAGGGCTCAATAGCTACGTTCCAATCTCCTTGAAATGAATAAATCGAGATAGCAATCGGTGGAAGATGAACTCTCTTCAGTGTCATAGCTGCAAGGTAGCAACTATATATATATATAGAGATAGAGAAAGTGAGTTGAGTGAATTTAGAGATAAATATGGGATAAAGCAATGAATAGCTATGAGTAGCAAAGTTTACACAGTTCCCCATGAACACAATCATGCATTGCACAAACACAATCGAGTTCTACCATTCTTGAAGCTAATGTGTTCCAATACAAAATATATGCAGTAAAATTTATACTGGAAAAATCATTATCCACTCAATACATCAATTGACGTAGCAACATCATATCCGAAACATCCAACATCTAATAAATAAAAGAAAATAATCCCTATGTTGGAACATCCAGTTTCTATCATGCCATGATCATTTAGCACATATGTACTTGTCTAGAACCTCCAAAATCTACTCAAATAAGCATAGTAGTCCTAAACTAGAACATCCAATCTTTAAATAAACGTGAAAATTCTATTCTAGAACATCTAGTCTCTAAATAAACAGAGTAGACATAAATTACGTCAAAAACCACATAAGACACCTTTTAAAATTAAACACAAAAACAAAAGACAAACAGAAAAGAAAACCCAAGAACGTGAAAAACAAAACGAAACAAAACAATGAAAACAAAAACATAGGGTTGCCTCCCTATAAGCGCTTTTTTACTGTCATTAAGTTGGACTGCCTTTTCTCCTTAGAAGGACTTCAAGTTCGATTTTGTCGAACAATTCCCTATAAAATTTCAACTTCTGTTTGTTCACTTTGAATGTTGTTTCACCCTCGTTCATTACTTCACAAGCTCCCATAGTGAGACTTGTTTGATAACAAAGGAGTTTGTCCAATAGCATTTAAAACATCCAGAAAACATTTTCAAATGTGAATATAGTAACATTTTATCCTCAAGTTGAAATTCCTTTAAACTGTCTATCACGCCAAATCCTGTTTTTCCATTTAAAGCTCATTGAATTTCCATATTCATCAAATTTTTAGGATTCTATCCAATGTACACTAACAAGTGAGTGCATGGTTTTCAGTGTACATAATAGTGTTGGACAAGACCAAATTTATCAAATGCATATACAACAACTAGCATAGTATATCATTTGGACATTTATAGCATATCTTTGTCCTCAAACAACTCATACTGCATAATTACAAACATCACATATCATATAACAAAGGGTAAAGTATCCTAGTAACACCTCTTAGAGTTCAAAATTCAAGATTAGCACCTAAGGAATTTTTCGTTCACAAAGTGCTATTCAGGTTTTAAAAAGCCCCACTACATGCCCTTCCGTCAATTTTCTCCGTCAGGTCAGATTTTTGACCTTTAGTCAACCCTTTTTACTATTTTGGGCAGTGGCATTTTTGTCCGGAAATAAAAAATAAACCCTAATTTTTTTATAAAGGGTATTTTTGTAATTTTCAATAAAAAACCTAAAAGCCTAATTTTTTTTTCTCTCTTCTTCTTCTTCTTCTTCTTCTTCGTCTTCGTCTTTCTTCTTCTTCTTCTTCTTCATTCTTCTTCTTCTTCTTTCTTCTTCTTCTTCTTCCGTTTTCTTCTTCTTCTTCTTATGTTTTTTTTTTTCTTCTTCTTCTTCTCTACTCTACCCCCTCGATTATTTTTCTTCAAATTGGTCACGGGACTTGGGCGCCGGGAAATTGGGGAAATTTTTTTGAAATTTAGGGAAATTAGTTTGAAATTTTAGAGCAACAAATGGTGCATGCAGTGAATCGAAACTTTTTTTTTCTTTTTTTGGTCTTTTTTTTGTGCGATTTAAGTGTGAATCGTGGTTTTTATTTTCCATAGTTTTTCTTGGAATTATTATTATTGCTATTATTGTTCTGTTCTTCGGTGTTTGTGTTGAACTCTGTGACCTCGTCCCTTCTTTCTTGCTTACATGAACATGGAAATTGGAAAATGGAAAATTAATGAGGCTTTGATGATTTTTCTTCTTCTTTTCTTTGAGCAAACAAAGGAGAGACATTTTAGGGCTTTTAGGTTTTTTATAAATTACAAAAATACCCTTTATAATAAATTTTGGAAGAAAGATTTGAATTTTTGAAAAATAAAAAAAATTGAATTTTAAAAAAAAAAATGTAAATTTTGGAAGAAGTTATAATAAATTTTGGAAGAAGATATATATTTAAAAGATATAAGTTTTGGAAAAAATTTGAATTTTGAAAAATAAAAAAATTGAATTTTGAAAAAAATGTGAATTTTGAAAGAAGATATGAATTTAAAAGATATAAATTTTGGAAAAAGATTTAAATTTTGAAAAATACAAAAAAAATAAAATTGAATTTTGAAAAGAAATGTGAATTTTGGAAGAAGATATAAATTTAAAAGATATAAATTTTGAAAAAAAATATTTCAATTTTGAAAAATAAAAAAAATTGATTTTTGAAAAGAAATGTGAATTTTGGAAGAATATAAAATATTGGAAAAAAGATTTGAATTTTGAAAAAAAAAATGTGAATTTTGGAAGAATTAGTAAAGAATGTGTGGAAGAAGAAGAATAGAAGAGAGAAAAATTAAGGTTTTAGTGTTTATTTTTATCAAAAACTACAAAATTACCCTGTATAAAAAATTAGGGTTTATTTTTTAATTTCCGGACAAAAATGCCCCTGCCCAAAACAATAAAAAAGGTTGACTAACGGTACAAAATCTGACCTGACGAAGAAAATTGACTGAAGGGCATGTAGTGAGACTTTTTAAAACCTGAATGACACATTGTGAACGGAAAATTCCTTAGATGCTAAACTTGGATTTTGAACTCTAAGAGGTTGTCACTAGGATACTTCTCCCTATAACAAATATCAATTAGGGGGATGTTATAATGGGTGAAGTAGTGAAAGAATTCCTTCAATAAAATTCATGCAAACAAGCCTTATAAAACACAGAAGGAATATCTTTTCTAGTTAAGCATATGAGTTGCTTTCATGTATCTTTAAAACACATAGATTCCAAATTTCACAAGCAATACATGTATACCAAACACAGGAAATCATCTATCAACTCTCTTATCATGTTAAGAAATAATATAACTAGAACAACTATCCAGAAAACAATAGAACATGTATGAGAGCAAAGGCTAGGATTGATACCTGGATTGTCAGCAATTTATGTAAACACAATCTCTTTTGTACCTCTTTTAGTGAATCCAGAATCAAATTCGTTTGTTGTTGGTGTGTGTTTTGAGTGAGTAAAAATATAGTATCATATAAAGCAAATAATCTCGCAAAACAATGTCACATAATCAAACACAACTAAAGCAGAGTACCTATCGCATGCAGATAGTAACACGGGAGTACCACGATTTTAACTTTATAAATATCGTATCCTCGGGAACGTTGGTGACGGCTGGTTAGTTTCTACCAATTATGACAATCTTTAAGGTTCGGGGAATTAGCCCTAGGTGTCCATTCAATTCAGATATGTTTGAGTAAAAGAATATTTAAAATAAGAATGGAAAGATAATTAACTAAGATCTCTAATGAAGTACGTATGATTAATTAAGTTGAACAATGTTCGAAAGTTCGGTTTGCATACGGATCTAAGGCAATTATGAATTCGAATCATCTTACTACCATACCCGAATTATCTAATGTGATTACCTCAATATGGTTGTCGCAAGTAATCCTAAACCTTTGTAGATTAGTTATTAAGTCGTCAATTTAATAAGTTAATCTTAAGGTTTGCATTGATTATGAACTCGAGATTATTAGGCTGTCTAACTTCAGTATGGTTGCCGCAAGTTATTAGACCTAATATGGCAATTCGCTAAATCTCCTATGGTTGGGACTCATTAACAAACCGTCAATTTAATTAACTATTGTAGTATCATGCATCAACCTAAGTTTCATGGCATAAACTCAATATGAGAATCAAATCGAAAGCGTAAAACAATAAGCAATTCATAATATATATTAAAATGTATAAATCATTAATTAATCAATCTAAATAAAGAGAATCTTAGGACACAGAATCATAACATATAAAGGAAAAGTAATACAAGAATGAAAAGAAAAGGAAAGAGAAAGTTGCCGTGTTGCTCTCACTTGCTTCCACAGACTGGCTTAATCCTCCGGACCTTGACGAAACTCGTACTTCGGATCCTTATCCCGCTCTAAAGATCTTCAGCTACTACTCCCCTCAACTAAACTATAGGGTATCCCTTATGGTTGAGGTTCAACCCTACACACAAGAAGAAAGAAAAATGAAAACTGAATCTCGACTAGAGCCTATCACAAAATTTCTATTGGCTAAGAACTCGGAAATGCTCCTGTTTTGAGTGATTCCAGTGTTTCAATAACTGGGGGAGTGCATCTATTTATAGGTAGAGTTGAAAAGAGGTAAAATTTCCATGTGGGACATTGAATTGCGCCAAAATTGCCTTGAACACGCCCGTGTCGCGTATCTCGAACACGGGCAGAAACACGGGCAGCAACACGCCCGTGCTGGCTCAACACGGCCAGCAACACGCCCATGCTGGCCTTTTTTCCAAAAATTGCACTTTTAGTCCCTAATTTCTTCCTTTCTTCAATTTTGGTCCCTGAAACTTCTAAAATAAAAAAACAGAAGGAATTTGCGTAATTTCCATTCAATTAAATCCAATTAACTCCATAATTAACTCGAATTGAATACAATTAATGTATAAAAACACAATATAAAATCGAGTTATCAAATACCCCACACTTAGTCTTTTGCTTGTCCTCAAGCAAACTACTAAATATAGTCCAAGAAAACACATGTGACTCAACTAATCATGTTCATCAATTAAGCACAAAAGGTGTTCAACAATTCAAACTTGTTCAGAAAATCGGAATGCACTATCAAAGAGTGAATTACTCCTAACGCCTCATCAAATGTATCATGTGCAAATCAAGAAGAAATAATTCAAAATATCCATATTAAATCAACACACATCTAATCATAGAATCTCCCCGGGTCTAGTGTGTGTTCTAATCCGACTCATCATCCAAACAATAGACTTCCCTTCAAACTAGTAGAAAGATAGTATGTTGATCACTTAGACGTCACAACAACTAATTATAATTAACCATCTAGGGATCAAGTCACAATTCCACACTTATTACTCTCTCTTTTTTTTTTATATACTCTTTTTTTTTTCAAACATATATATATTTTTTTCTTTTCAATGCAGTGGGTATAAGCGTTTATTTAACCATGTTAACTTTAACTACCCTTGTAGCAGGTCTCACTCCGGTGGCTCACAGATCTCAAAGACCTTAGGGCACCGGACATTCAATTCCCTTCAGGAGTGATTCCTATGTAGCAAGAACACTTGCAAACTACCCTTATTAAAATAAATGACAGAAAAATAAACTAGAGGCATGCTTCTCAAACCCCTATCAAGTCACCATAACAGCTATCACAACATCCAGATGGTCTAACACTATTTAACTAAAAGTCCAAAACTCGATCCATCAGTCAAACAATTTCGCCAAAATAGATGTGCTCAAGATAACAGGGATTTCCTACAACTAGACTAGCATCAAGTTTCTATGAATAAATCAAACTCAATCCTCAAGATTCTTACAATCAAACAAATAGTTTTTATCATAGGCAGAGTAAATCATACTTCAAAAGTTTATCGGATATCCCAAAATGTTTAAAATTGCCATAAAATTCGAGAAAATTCTAAAAACATTTAGCAAAATTTAGCCCACAGTAGAAATTCACCCCTACCCCACACTTAAAATGAACATTGTCCTCGGTGTTGAAGGTAGGTGAAAAACGAATACCCCACACTTAATCCGAAACATCTATTAACACAATAAAATAAAGCAGATACGATAGATGCCCAAGACTAAGTAATATCCTAAAATAGAAAGCACCAACAAGAAAACAAAGTAAAAAGAACAAAAACGAAAAACGAAAACAAGAAAAAGGGAAAGAAGAAAAACTAGGTATCCAGTAGTTGCAGCGGCTGCTGAAATCGAAATGATGTGGCGGTGTGGTGGTGCGGTGATGGAACCTCATCCTCGGTAGATATTCATATACCCTCAACTTGTATGTCTGTCCATGTTCCGGAGGGTAGTGATGGTCACAGGTGTAGTAGATGTGCTTTCCATACTAAGAGTTGCAGTTGCAATATCTATACCAAGAAATCTCACAACTCTACTGAAGTTATGTCTCAAAACACGTTCACAAGTGTTAGTAGCATATTCCTTAGCAGTTCAAATCAAATATTCTAATTATGTCCACAGGAATACGTCTAAAAACATGTGATAACTCATTTTTGTCTATGGCATGAATCACTTCAATATTATCCTTTCTATTAATAACATGCAAACAAGGAAGTACTGAATGAATAATCGAAGCTTTTGACCTTCTAAGATAAACAGAATGATGAACAGTGATATTGTCCCAAAATAGATTTTAAGGACAATTCTACTCTCTTCATACTTAAATCATGATCATATCCAGCAAGTCTTAAAGAAATAGACTTTTTATGATGCTCAAAAAGTATAGAAGATTTACATACTAGTACCTCGTAAGTAGCTCTTCCGCATTAAAATTGCAGTTGTATGGTAGAGTATGCATCTGTGTATCTAACTCAAGAATTGTAAGGGTCTCCCAATCAATTCTTCCGCCATGATGTACTAATCCTCTCGGAAATGAGTTGTAGCGCTCAATAGCTACGTTCCGATCTACTTGAAATGAATAAATCGAGATAGAGATCGGTGGAGGATGAACTCTCTTCAATATCATAGCTGCAAGGTAGCAACTATATGTATACAGAGATAGAAAAAAAGAGAGTTGAGCGAATTTAGAGATAAATAGGGGATAGAGTAATGAATAGCTATGAGTAGCAAAGTTTGCACAGTTCCCCATGAACACGGTCGTGCATTGCACATGCACAATCGAATTCTACCATTTTTGAAGTTGATGTGTTCCAAACAATTTATATGCAGTAAAATTTGTACTGGAACAATCATTATCCACTCAATACATTAATTGACAAAACAATGTCTTATCCGGAACATCCAACATGTATTTAATTAAACAATGTAATCCCAATGTGGAACATCCAGTTTCTATCATGCCATGATAATTTAGCACATTTGTACCTGTCTGGAACTTCCAGAATCTACTCAAGTAAGCATAGTAGTCCTAAACTAGACATCCAGTCTCTAAATAAATGTGAAAATCCTATTCCGGAGCATCTAGTTTCTAAATAAACAGAGTAGACATAAATTACGCCAAAAACCACATAAGACACCTTTAAAATAAAACACACAAACAAAAGAGAAACAAAGAAAAACAAAACAAAACAATGAAAATAAAAACATAGGGTTGCCTCCCTATAAGCGCTTCTTTACTGTCATTAAGTTGGACTGCCTTTCCTCCTTAGAAGGACTTTATGTTCGATTTTCTCGAACAATTCCCTGTAAAATTTCAACTTATGTTTGTTCACTTTGAATGATGTTTCACCCTCATTCATTACTTCACAAGCTCCCATGGCGAGACTTGTTTGATGATAAAGGAGTCTGTCCAATAGCTTTAAAACATCCCGAAAACATTTCAAATGTGAATATAATAACATTGTATCCTATTCCTTTAAACTGTTTATCATGCCAAATCCTATTTTTCCATTTAAAGTTCATTGAATTTCCATATTTATCAAATTCATCAAATTTTAGGATTCTATCCAATGTACACAAAATGCATTATAATTCAACAAGTGGGTGCAGGGTGATCAATGTACATAATAGTGTTGGACAAGACCAAATATATCAAATGTATATACAACAGCTAGCATAATATATCATTTGGAATTTCATAGCATATCTTTGTCCTCAAACAACTCTTACTGCATAATTACTAACATCACATATCATATAATAAATTTCAATCAGTGGGATGTTATAATGAGTGCAGTAGTGAAAGAATTCCTTTAATAAAATTCATTCAAAAATGCCTTATCAAACACAAAAGGAATAACTTTTCCAGTTAAGCATATGTGTTGTTTTCATGCATCTTTAAAACATAGATTCTAGATTTCACAAACAATGCATGAACGTATATATATCATAGGAAATCATCTATAAACTCCCTTAAACTCTCTTATCATGTTAAGAAATAATATAGCTAGAACAGCTATCCGGAAAACAATAGAACATGTATAAGAGTAAAGGCTAGGATTGATACCTGGATTGTCAGTAATTGTAAGCAAAAGCTCTTTTGTACCTCTTTTAGTGCATCCTAAATCAATCTCTTTTGTTCCTTACTGAGATTTGCAATTATAATCAAGGAAGTTCGTACCTTCATCTTATGAATCCATAGCAAATGTGGTATGGCAAGCCCTTTCGGTTTCAATTCAAGTGGATCCTCGCACGATGAAGTCAAAAAATTTCAGTTTTTGATAATACCAAAGATAGATTAGGCATGATTTTTTTTTCTTTTTTTTTTTTTTTATTTAACGACCCCTAGATAATCTCTAGAGTTTTTCCTAGTATGGTTTTAGAATGAATTTTCTAAAACTAGTTGACCTTAATTAATTAATTCTAGATAATTTCTAAAATTAACAATTTAGGAAACCGTATACTTAGGAAAAGTGAGGTCTAATTCCACTAATCAAGTCATAAAGGATAGATACTACCGTTACCAAATCATAAAATTTCTAAAATTTTGCGCGGAATTTCAAAAATATTATGAATTTAGCGTCCCCGGCAACGGCGCCAAAAATCTGGGGGTGTTTTTGAGTGAGTAAAAATATAGTATCATATAAAGCAAATAATCTCACAAAACAGTGTCACATAATCAAACACAACTAAGGTAGAGTACCTATCGCATGCGAGATAGTAACACGGGAGTACCAAGATTTTAAATTTATAAATATCGTATCCTCGGGAACGTTGGTGACCGGTGGTTAGTTTCTACCAATTATGACAATCTTTAAGGTTCGGGAATTAGTCCTAGGTGTCCATTCAATTCAAATATGTTTGAGTAAAAGAATATTTAAAATAATAATGGAAAGATAACTAACTAAGATCTCTAATGAAGTACGTATGATTAATTAAGTTGAACAATGTTCGAAATTTATGTTTGCAAACGGATCTAAGGCAATTATGAATTCGAATCATCTTACTACCATACCCGAATTATCTAATGTGATTACCTGAATATGGTTGTCGCAAGTAATCCTAAACCCTTGTAGATTAGTTATTAAGTCGTCAATTTCATAAGTTAATCTTAATGTTTGCATTGATTATGAACTCGAGATTATTAGGTCGCCTAACTTCCATATGGTTGCCGCAAGTTATTAGACCTAATCCGGCAATTCGCTAAATCTCCTATGGTTGGGACTCATTAACAAACCGTCAATTTAATTAACTATTGTAGTATCATGCGTCAACCTAAGTTTCATGGCATAAACTCAATATGAGAATCAAATCGAAAGCGTAAAACAATAAGCAATTCATAATGTATATTAAAACGTATCCTTTCCGAAAATGTATAAATCATTAATTAATCAATCTAAATAAAGAGAATCTTAGGACACAGAATCATAACATATAAAGGAAAAGTAATACAAGAACTAAAAGAAAAGGAAAGAGAAAGTTGCCTTGTTGCTCTCACTGTCTTCCCCGAATGGGCTTAATCCTCCAGGCCCTCGCCGAGACTCGTACTCCGGATCCTTATCCCGCTCTAAAGATCTTCGGCTACCACTCCCCTCAACTAAACTATAGGGTATCCCTTATGGTTGAGGCTCAACCCTACACTCGAGAAGAAAGAAAAATGAAAACTGAATCTCGACTAGAGCTTATCACAAAATTCCTATTGGCTAGGAACTCGGAAATGCTCTTGTTCCGAGTGATTCCGGTGTTTCAATAACTGGGGGAGTGCATCTATTAATAGGAGTGAAATAGAGTTGAAAAGAGGTAAAATTTCCATGTGGGACCTTGAACACGCCCGTGTCGCGTGTCTCCAACACGGCCAGAAACAGGGGCGGGAACACGCTCGTGCTTGTCTCAACACGGCCAGCAACACGCCCATGCTGGCCTTTTTTCCAAAAATTGCACTTTTAGTCCCCGATTTCTTCCTTTCTTCAATTTTGGTCCCCGAAACTTCCGAAATAAAAAACAGAAGGAATTTGCGTAATTTCCATTCAATTAAATCCAATGAACTCCATAATTAACTCGAATTGAACATAATTAATGTATAAAAATACGATATAAAATCGAGTTATCGGTTGCTCATTTAGATTTGCAATTCTAATCAAGTAGATTCTTACCTTTATCTTAGGAATCCATAGCAAAGGTGGTATGGAAAAACCTTCCAGTTTCAATTCGGGGGATCGTCGCACGATGAAGTTGAAAATTTTTTTTTTTTAAAAACAAAATTGATAATACCAAAGATAGATTATGCATGAAGTTTCGATAAGATAAGAAGGGAAAGGAAAAATTTTAAGAGTTTGAAAAAAAAAAATTTGTATTTTGTATTTTTTTTTTCCGACTCTAGATAATATCTGGAGTTTTTCCTAGTATGGTTTTAGAATGAATTTTCTAAAACTAGATGACCTTAATTATATAATTCTAGATAATTTCTAAAATTAACAATTTAGAAAACCATATACTTAGGAAAATGAGGTATAATTCCACTAATTTTGTCATAAAGGATAGATACTACGGTTACCAAATCATAAAGTTTCTAAAATTTTGATTAGGAATTTTAAAAATGTTTATGAATTTAGCATCCCTAGCAACGACACCAAAAATATGATGTGTAATTTGTTATCATGCATTTACACAACTATGTTTGTGATTAATTAGGATAAATTGTCACTTAAACAAACATAACCTCAGGCAGTAGTACCTATCGAATGCGAGATAGTAACTTGGAAGCATCAACGATTTTAAATTTATAAATTATATCGTTTAATCCCAAGAATGTTGATAACATCTTAATAGAATCAATCAATTAAGACAAAGTGTAGTGTATTGAGAATTTGTCCTAGATCAAATTCAATTCAAGGAGATTGATATATGGAAAAGAAAGTATACAAAGCAAGTAAAGATAAGTAATAGGAATCTTAATTAAGCTCCAATGATTCAATTAGGAAGACCTATATTCGAAGATGCAACTTGCAAGTGGATCTAAGGCAATTATGAATTCAAATTATCTTACTATCATACTTGAGTTATCTAATGTGATTACCTCAATATTGGTCATTGTAAGTAATCCTAAACCATTTTAGATTAGTTATTAAGGCGTCAATTTAATAACATAACCCTAAGATTAGCATTAATTCCAAACTCAAGATTATTAGGATGCCTAACCTCAGTACGGTCGCTGTAAGTTATTAGTCCTAATCCGGCAACTCATTAAATCTCCTACAGCCGGGATACATTAACAAATCGCCAATTCAATTACCTATCAAGTATCATGCATCAACCTATGTTTCATGGCATAAACTTAATCAGGAAATCAAATTGAAAGCGCAAGAAAATAATTAATTCACAATGTATATTAAATCGTATCCTTTCCGAAAATGTGAGATAAAAACTCTAATTGTCCATTCTAAAGATAGAAGCCTATGACACAGAATTATAACAAATGAAAGCAAATGAAATACAAGAATTAAAAGACAAGGAGAAAGTAAGGTTGCCGTTTTCGCTCTCACAACTCCAACAGAGTGACTCGTTTCTCTAGATCCGAAAGATTCCTAATTTCGAATCTTTATCCCGATCTACAGATCTACATCTCTCACTATACTATAGAGTTATTCCTTACGGTTGAGGTTCAAACCCTATACTAAAAACGAGAAAAAGAAGATCTACGAGTGAATTACGAAAGATCTATCGTTTAGAGCACATAATTCCTCGTGTTCTCTATAATTCTGGTGTGTCAAAGCTTGCAAATGATGCCTCTATTTATAGGGGTGAAATTGGGGGAATTCTAGACATTTTTCGGGTGAAAATAGCACGATTTTCGGATCTGGGCTCTTGGACGGCCGTCCAGAGAAGTGTATGGCCGTCCAAACTCTTCATAAATTGCATTTTAACCCCTCATTTTGTCCAATTTTGAAATTTAGTCCTCAAAACTTTCCTAAAACCAAAATAATGTAATTAGATGTTATAATCAACTAATTTCAACCAATAAATACCATAATTAACTCAAATTGAACACAATTATCATACAAAAAACACGATATAAAATCGATTTATCAACAAATATGGTTGATAAAAATTTATGGTCCTTAAATAGAATATAGATGCACAAAAAGAATGGACAAGGAAAAAAATCTCATGTACACCCATTGTCCTCTCTACGTGAGCATAGTAAAGAAAATGGTAAAATGTATGGAAAAAAAATGGTAAGAGGTTTTAGTTTCTTTAGATAGTAAAATTAATAAAGAAAATGGTAAGATGTTTTAGTTTCTTCAAATAGTAAAATTTATAAAGGAAATGGTAAAATGTGTGGAAAAAATAGTAACATGTTTTTGTTTTCACAAATAGTAAAATTTATAAATACAATGGTATTATGTGTGGAAAAAATGATAAGATGTTTCAGGTTTTTCAATGGTAAAATTTATAAAGAGGATGGTAAGATATTTTAGAATTTTTTCAAATAGTAAAATTTATAAAGAAAATGGTAAGATATTTTTATTGTTTCATATAGTAAAATTAACAAAGAAAATGGTAAGATGTTTTATTTTTAAAAAATATTAAAATTTATAAAGAAAATGATAAGATTTGTGAAAAAATGGTAAGAATTTTTAGTTTCTTCAAATAGTAAAATATATAAAGAAAATGGTAAGATATTTTAGTTTTTTCATATAGAAAAATATATAAAGAAAATGGTTGATGTGTGGAAAAAAATGGTAAGATGTTTTATTTTTTTTCAAAAAGTAAAATTTATTTAGAAAATTGTAAGATTTGTGAAAAAATTGGTAAGATGTTTTAGTTTTTCAAATGGAAAAATTTATAAATAAAATAGTAAAATGTTTGGAAAAAATGGTAAGATGTTTTAGTTTCTTCAAATAGTAAAATTAATAAAGAAAATGGTAGCATGCGTGGAAAAAATGGTGAGATGTTTTTTTTTTTTTTTCATATAGTATAATTAATAAAGAAAATGGTCAGATGTTTTACTTTTTCAAATGGTAAAATTTATGAAGAAAATGGTACGATTTGTGATAGAATGGTAAAATGTTTTAGTTTCATCAAATAGTAGAATTTACAATGAAAATGGTAATTGTCTAGAAAAAAAGGTAAGATGATTTAGTTTCTTCAAATTGTAAAATTTATAGAGAAAATTTTAAGATATTTTAGTTTCATCAAATAGTAAATTTATAAAGAAAATGGTAAGATGTGTGGAAAAAATGGTAAGATGTTTTAGTTTCTTCGAATAGTAAAATATATAAAGAAATTGATACGATATTTTAATTTTTTCAAATAGTAGAATTTATAATGAAAATGGTAAGGTTTTCGGAAAAAATGGTAAAAAGTTTTAGTTTTTTCAAATAGTAAAATTTATAAAGAAAATGGTAAGATGTATGGAAAAAATGGTACGATGTTTTTGTTTCTTTAAAATTAATAAAGAAAATGGTAAGATTTGTAGAAAAAATGGTAAGATATTTTCATTTTTTTTATATAGTAAAATTTATAATGAAAATATTAAGATGTGTAAAAAAATGGTATGAGTTTTAGTTTTTTCAAATAGTAAAATTTATGAAGAAAATGGTAAGAAATTTTAGTTTCTTCAAATAGTAAAATTTATAGAGAAAATGGTAAGTTGTTTGGAAAAAATGGTAAGATGATTTAGTTTTTTTAAATAGTAAAATTTATAAAGAAAATGGTAAAATGTGTTGAAAAATTGGTAAGATGTTTTAGTTTTTTTTTTAAATAGTAAAATTTATAAGGAAAATTGTAAGTTGTGTGGAAAAAATGGTAAGATGTTTTAGTTTTTTCCAATATTAAAATTTACAAAGAAAATTGTAAGATGTTTTAGTTTGTTCAAGTAGTAAAATTTCTAAAGAAAATGGTAAGATGTGGGGAAAAAAATGGTAAGATGTTTTAGTTTCTTCAAATAGTAAAATTAGTGAAGAAGATGGTGAGATGTGTGGAAAAAGTGGTAAGATATTTTAGTTTTCACAAATAGTAAAACTTATAAAGAAATTGGTAAGATTTTTGGAAAAAAAACAAAGGAAGATGTTTTAATTTATTCATGTAATATAATTTATAAGTAAAATTGTATGATGCGTGGAAAAAATGGTTAAATGTTTTAAGTTTTTTTCAATAGCCGGATGTGTGGAAAAGATGATAAGATTTGTGAAAAATGTTGTAAAATGTTTTAGTTTCTTGAAATAAAATTTATTTTTTGAAAAATAATATGTTTTGATTTTTTTCATTAATAGTAAGATTTTTGAGAAAAAGGGTAAGATTTGTGAAAAAAATTGTAAGATGTTTATAAAAGTTTATAACTTACCATTTTTTGCCGTAATAGTTACTATATTATTTATTCGACTTATATTAACAAAAACTGAAGTAACCAAAATCTTGAATAGTAAAATCTTTGATAGAAATGGTAAAGTTTGTGAAAAACGTGGTACGATGTTTTACTTTCTTGAAATAGTTAAATTTATAAAGAAATTGCTAAGATGTTTTAATTTTATTATCAATAGTAAGATTTGTGCAAAAAAATTGGTAAGATGTTTATCAAAATTGATAACTTACCATTTTCTTTATCAAACGTACCATTTATATGCTTATATTTACTTTAAAATAGCTAAAAATTACTACTATAATATTATATTATTATTTTATTTGGTCAAAATTTGTTGGTAACCTATTGAATAGGTAATTTTTTATGATGTGTCAAACATACAAAATGTCACATCTCTCCTTAACTTGTTAACCTAGTATTGTAGGTTACCATAGAACACATGTAATTCATTTATTCGTTTGGTCCATAGTTGCATTGGATGCAACCTTTTGATAGATTGCACTACAACATCATCTAATTTTATAACCTCGGAAAATAAAATGAAGTTGTGGTGTGTGTTTTGAGTGAGTAAAAATGAATATCAAATAAGGCAAATAATCTCACAAAACACAGTGTCACAAAATCAAACACAACTAAGGCAGAGTACCTATCGCATGCAGATAGTAACACCGGAGTACCACGATTTTAAATTTATAAATATCGTATCCACGGGAACGTTGGTGACGGCTGGTTAGTTTCTACCAATTATGACAAACTTTAAGGTTCAGGGAATTAGTCCTATGTGTCCATTCAATTCGGATATGTTTGTTTAAAGAATATTTAAAACAAGAATGGAAAGATAATTAGCTAAGATCTCTAATGAAGTACGTATGATTAATTAAGTTGAACAATGTTCGAAAGTTCAATTTGCAAATGGATCTAAGGCAATTATGAATTCAAATCTTCTTACTACCGTACCCGAGTTATCTAATGTGATTACCTCAATACGGGTCGTTGCAAATAATCCTAAACCTTTGTAGATTAATTATTAAGTCGTGAATTTAATAAGTTAATCTTAAGATTTGCATTGATTACTAACTCGAGATTATTAGGCTGCCTAACCTCATTATGGTCGATGCAAGTTATTACACCTAATCCGGCGATTCATTAATTCTCCTATGGTCGGGTCTCCTTAACAAACCGTCAATTTAATTAACTATTGTAGTTTCATTCATCAACCTAAGTTTCATAGCATAAACTCAATACGAGAATCAAATCGAATCGAAAGCGTAAAACAATAAGCAATTCCTAATGTATATTAAAACGTATCCTTTCCGGAAATGTATAAATCATTAATTAATCAATCTAAATAAAGAGAATCCTAGGACACAGAATCATAACATATAAAGGAAAAGTAATACCAGAACGAAAAGAAAAGGAAAGAGAAAGTTGTTGTGTTGCTCTCACTGCTTCCACGGACTGGCTTAATCCTCCAAACCTTGCTGAGACTCGTACTCCGGATCCTTATCCCACTCTAAAGATCTTCAGCTACCACTCCCCTCAACTAAACTATAGGGTATCCCTTATGGTCGAGGCTCAACCCTACACTCGAGAAAAAGAAAAATGGAAACCGAAAACTAGACTGGAGCTTATCACGAAATTTCTATTGGCTAGAAACACGGAAATGCTCCTTGTCGAGTGATTCTGTGTGCTTCAACAACTGGGGGAGTGCATCTATTTCTAGGAGTGAAATAGAGTTGAAAAGAGGTAAAATGTCCATGTGGGACATTGAATTGCGCCAAAATTGCCTTGAACACGCCCGTGTCGCGGGCAGCAACACGGCAGGAACACGCCCGTGCTGGCCTTCTTTTCCAAAAATTGCACTTTTAGTCCCCGATTTCTTCCTTTATTCAATTTTGGTCCCTGAAACTTCCGAAATAAAAAACAGAAAGAATTTGTGTAATTTGCATTCAATTAAATCCAATTAACTCCATAATTAACTCGAATTGAACACAATTAATGTATAAAAACACGATATAAAATCGAGTTATCAAATACCCCACACTTAGTCTTTTGCTTGTCCTTAAGCAAACTACTAAATATAATCCAAGAAAACACATATAACTCAACTAACCATGTTTATCAATTAAGCACAGGAGGTGTTCGACAATTTAAACTGTTCAGAAAATCAGAATAGACTATCAAATAGTGAATTAATCCTAATGCCTCATCAAATGTATCATGTGCAAATCAAGAAGAAATAATTCAAAATATCCATATTAAATCAACACACATCTAATCAAAGAATCTCCCCTGGGTGTAGTGTGTGTTCTAATCGACTCATCATCCAAACAATAGACTTCCCTTCAAACTAGTAGAAAGATAGTATGTTGATCACTTAGACGTCACAATAGCTAATTATAATTAACCATCTAGGGATCAAGTCACAATGCCACAGTTATTATTCTTTTTTTTTTAATATATATACTCTTTTTTTTTTCAAACATATATTTATATATATATATATATATATTTTTTTTTCAATGCAGTGGGTATAAGCATTTACTTAACCATGTTAACTTTAACCACCCTTGTAGCAGGTCTCACTCCGGTGGCTCCCAAACCTCAAAGACCTTAGGGCACCAGGCATTCAATTCCCTTCAGGAGTGATTCCTAAGTAGCAAAGAACACTTGCAAACTACCCTTATTAAAATAAATAACAGAAAAATAAACTAGTGGCATGCTTCTCAAACCCCTATCAAGTCACCATAACAGCTATCACAACATTCGGATGGTCTAACACTATTTGACTAAAAGTCCAAAAGTAATTCATCAGTAAAACAATTTCGCCAAAATAGATGTGCTCAAGATAACAGGGATTTCCTACAACTAGACTAGCATCAAGTTTCTATGAATAAATCAAACTCAATCCTCAAGATTCTTACAATCAAACAAATAGTTTTTATCATATGCGAAGTAAATCATACTTCGAGAATCAAATCGAAAGCGTAAAACAATAAGCAATTCATAATGTATATTAAAATGTATCCTTTCCCGGAAATATATAAATCATTAATTAATCAATCTAAATAAAGAGAATCCTAGGACACAGAATCATAACATATAAAGGAAAAGTAATACAAGAACGAAAAGAAAAGGAAAGAGAAAGTTGTCGTGTTGCTCTCACTGCTTCCACAGACCGGCTTAATCCTCCGGACCTTGCCGAGACTAGTACTCCGGATCCTTATCCCGCTCTAAAGATCTTCAGCTACCACTCCCCTCAACTAAACTATAGGGTATCCCTTATGGTTGAGGCTCAACCCTACACTCGAGAAGAAAGAAAAATGAAAACTGAAAACTAGACTGGATCTTATCACGAAATTTGTATTGGCTAGAAACACGGAAATGCTCCTGTTCTGAGTGATTCTGGTGTGCTTCAACAACTGGGGGAGTGAATCTATTTATAGGAGTGAAATAGAGTTGAAAAGAGGTAAAATTTCCATGTGGGACATTGAATTGCGCCAAAATTGCCTTGAACAAGCCCGTGCTGCCTTGAACATGTCCGTGTCGCGTGTCTCCAACACGGCCAGCAACATGGGCAGGAACACGCCCATGCTGGTCTTTTTTTCCAAAAATTGCACTTTTAGTCCCCGATTTCTTCCTTTCTTCAATTTTGGTCCCCGAAACTTCAGAAATCAAAAATAGAAAGAATTTGCGTAATTTCCATTCAATTAAATCCAATTAGCTTCATAATTAACTCGAATTGAACACAATTAATGTATAAAAACACGATATAAAATCGAGTTATCAAGTTGATAAAGTCTCATGTGGATAGTTTGTTATATCTTTGATGGAATATATAAATACTAATAGAATAGAATAATAATTATAATATAAGGAATAAAACATAAACAAGAAAAAATAAGGGAATTATTAAAACACTATAGTTATATATATTCTTCTCGTTTCCCTCTTTCTTCTTTATATTTTTCTTTTTTTTCTGTTTTTTTTTCCCATTTCTCTTCTTCTTCACACCTTTGATGCATTCATGAGAGTTTTGTAGATGGAGCATAAAATTGTACAAGAGACATTGTAGAAAGGATAGGAGAGGGAGAAAATAGCATATTTCTATTCAATGTAGCTATTTGATGTGAATTTTGGTTACTATATTTTTAGCATAGATTATGATTGAGATTAATTCAAGCAAAACAAATAGGTTGTCACTTAAATAACCAAAATCTAAGGCAGAGTACCTATCGTATGCAGATAGTAACATTGAAGCATCAACGATTTTACATTTATAAAATATCGTATAGACCCAAAGACGTTGATAACAGTTATAAACAATTACTAAGTATGACAAGAATTTATTAACAAAAGTTAACCCTAGGATAAGAATCAATTCATGAGATTGTTGCTAGAACATAAATAGAATTGAAACAAATATGGTTTAGGATTCTTATTCAGTTCGATGATTCAATTAGAATGACCATATTCATAGATGTAGCTTTAAGCAAATCTAAGGCAATTATGATTAATATTAACTTTACTACCGTACCCGAGTTATCTAATGTGATTACCTCAATACGGGTCGTTGCAAGTAATCCTAAAACTTCGTAGATTAATTATTTAGTCGTCAATTTAATAAGTTAATCTTAAGATTTGCATTGATTACTAACTCGATATTATTAGCTGCCTAACCTCATTATGGTTGATGCAAGTTATTACACCTAATCCGGCAATTCAATAATTCTCCTATGGTCGGGTCTCCTTAACAAACCTTCAATTAATTAATTATTCCAATTATACGCTCAACTAGATGCAAACCTATGTGTCAAGGCATAAATTGAATAAGAAACTAAGTTGAAAGCATAAAGAAATAATAATCACAATGATAATCACAAACAGTATCCTTCCCGGGAAATTAATAAAAGCTCTAATTGTATCATTAATAATAAAAGAATCCCATGAGACAGAGACAGAGTAAATAAAGAACGAAAAATAATATACTTGAGAAGAGGGAAAAGAAAAGTTGTCATCTTGTTCTCACTACTTCGACGGCGGGACTTGACCTCCGATTCTTCTCGAACCCTACCAGCCTTCCTCCTTGTCTTGCCCACGAAATCTTCTAGAATCACACATCTCAACTAAGCTATAGAGCTCTCCCTTATGGTCGAGGCTCAAACCCTAAAGCTAAGAAGAAAAATATAAAAACTCGAAAATATTTAACTATGAGGGTAATTTATGAGAATCTACGGAAGTAGAGACTCGAAATCCCTCAAATTCTCTCGCAACTCGCACTCTCATGTGTGTTGGTGGTTGGTGAAAAGGCTTGGTTTCCGCCTCTATTTATAGGAGTAGAAAAGGAGCCGAAAAAAAGAAAAAATTTGATGTGGGGACGCCAAAGTCTGTCTTCAACACGCCCGTGCCGCGTGTCTCAGCAAGACGAGTGCAACACGGGTAGAAACACGCCCGTGTTGAACTTTTTCCAAAAATTGCACTTTTAGTCCTTGATTTTTTCATTTCTTTAATTTCAGTCCTAAAACTTCCAAAAAGTGAAAACAGAGCAAATTTGTGTGATTTCCATTTAATTAAGTCTAATTAGACTTTAAATTAAACATAATTAAACATAATTACCCCTTAAAAATACGATATAAATCGACATATCACTATTGAATGGAGTTAGCTTACATAAATATGTATCGAAACTCCTTCGTAATATTTAGAATTAGTAGTTCCAAGTATTGGATATCCACATATCCAAATATACAAACTATATATATATATATATATATATATATATATATATATATATATATATATATATATATCTCATAACAAAGTTCATATTACTCCGGTTTATCACATTTATAAATTAGAGGACATGTTGGACATTTAGTACTATAATAGCATTCAAGGCCACAAAAGGCACAATTATCGAGACTTGGCATCACAGGAACAAAGTTGTATAAGATCGTTGTTCACTATTAGTTTTCTTGCTACTTCTCTTCCATTTTCTATTCCGAGCACTTGGGCTGCAAAGGGAAAAGTGAAACGAAAAGAGAGGATGAGAAATAAAGATAAATAAAAGAAACTAATACAATTTTAAAACTAAACTTTTTAAATAAAATTAAATATATATAAAAAATATTTGTGTGTTGGTGTTTACATAATTTTCTCATTCATCATAGAATTTTTAGAAGAAATAAACTGCGTTCTATTATAAGTAGTGAAAGAACCATATTAATATATTCTCAAACACTTAACTCTATGGGTTTTATTTACAAGAAGAGATGATACTTATTGGTTAAAGCACAAAATATGATGCAAAGTAAACATATTTTTAAATAATTGTCCATCTTTCCTCTTAGATGTATGTAAAAGATAGTTATGCAAATATGTTTGATAAAACTTTATGGCCCTTAAATAGAATACATATGCACAAAAATAATGGACAAGGAAAAAAACTCATGTACACTCGTTGTCCTCTCTACGTCAAGATAGTAAAGAAAATGGTAAGTGATGTGTTATTTTGAGTTATAAATAATATTAATAAAAATAATCGAATAAATAGTACTAAAATAATAAGAGTCTCTATGATTAAAATAGGTTTGTCACTTAATAAAATAACTCAATTAGGCAGAGCACCTATCGAAATAGTTTAGTAAATAAAGTGGTATTCAGATTTTAAATTTATAAAAATCGCTTTTTCCCTAAGACTTCTATTAAATTCTAGTGTGGAAAATATAATCAAACTAATTATGAATATGATTTGTGAATACGGATCATTCAACAAGTAAATCAACCAATATCAAGAATGATAAGATTGATTTCTAAATCCTAGAAAGCAAATTAAAAGCAAGTAAAGTAAAATCATGGATGAGATAATATTGAATATGTGAAGAACTCACTAAACACATTAGAGAGAGTGGAGGATACACTTCATAACAAAATCAAGTATCATGATTCAACTATTACAATTTCACCGAATCCGAGTCTAAAGATGAACTTCCTCAATACGTGTCGTTGAAAGAAATTCATACGTGAAGAACAACTCGAATATATTAGTAAGATCAAATCCCTACTAATCATCCAAGGTCCGGTACATCAATAGGAAGACAATCCAACTAACCTAGCACTAATCGTATATCCAAGGTCCGGCTTAACAATTAGTGTTAACCCGAACCACTAGATCGAATTATAGCTCATCTCAAGATAAACAATCAAATCAAAGCCATAATTGAAATTGCAATTCAAGTTAATGAAATCATAACAATCAACTCACAATAGATCAATCCCATAGTGAAAGTATAACATGAAACCAACCACTTCTACTCTAAAGAAATGTAGGAGAAGAGAGTTCCTATTAGGTTGGTAAACTAGATTACAAGAATTATCAACAAAAATACTTGAAGAAGGTAAGAAAATAATTCCAAAACCAGTTGTCAATTGAATCCGGAAAGATCTCTTCACCTCAACTTTCTTCTTGAATCCTCTTCTTGTTCCTTGAAGCTTGAATGGTTGAAGTAGCTCAAAATCCTCTTGATCAAGTCACAAAACTCTACCTCATAGACCAAGGAGAGATTTCATAACCTAACTAGAAACATTTATTCACTAAAACAACCTAGGGAATTATCTAATCAAAAGTATTCAATCAAAGTAATAGAAAATTCCCCAAAGTCTATACCAAAATATATGAAATTGAAGAAAAACCCAATATGATATTCAATATCTAAAAATAATGTGAGAAACTAACCAAAATAACCTCTAATCTCACTCTAATATAGCCTTCATCCAACCCCAATTAATGGTAAAAATCCCAATATTTATAGATAACCAAAACAGGGGTAAAATAGTAATTTTACACAAAATTCTCTAAAATCTCGGAACAGAGCATCAACACGGGCTCAGTGACGGTTTTATAACCGAGCGCGTGTTGATTCCGGCCGCGTTCATTCTTATGTGTGGACGTGTTCTTGGTCCGAGCACGTGTTCAATGGCTTTGCAGGGCGTGTTCTTGGACTGAGCGCGTGTTCCTGGGCTGGTTGTGTAAATCTTTCCAGAAATTGCATATTTAGTCCCCGAACTTCGCTCTTTTGATCAATTGACTCCACAAACTTCCCGAAAACAGAAATATCACAATTAAGTGCACAATTAACATATTTATCTCAATTTACTCTAATAATCCTCAACAATTATGCACAAATACCCTTCCAAAACATTATCAAATTTAGCGTTATCAGTAAGATGTATGGAAAAAAATGGTAAGATGTTTTAGTTTATTCAGATAGTAAAATTAATAAAGAAAATGGTAAGATGTTTGAAAAATATGGTAAGATGTTTTAGTTTCTTCAAATAGTAAAAATTACAATGGAAATGGTAAAATGTGTGGAAAAAATGGTAAGATGTTTTAGTTTTCACAAATAGTAAAATTTTATAAATAAAATGGTATAATGTGTGGAATAAAATGATAAGATGTTTCGGGTTTTTCAAATAGTAAAATTTATAAAGAGGATGGTAAGATATTTTAGAATTTCTTCAAATAATAAAATTTATAAAGAAAATGGTAAGATATTTTTATTTTTTCAAATAGTAAAATTAACAAAGAAAATGGTAAGATGTTTTATTTTTTAAAAATATTAAAATTTATAAAGAAAATGATAAGATTTGTGTAAAGAAGGGTAAGAAGTTTTAGTTTCTTCAAATAGTAAAATATATAAAGAAAATGGTAAGATATTTTAGTTTTTTCATATAGACAAATATATAAAGAAAATGGTTGATGTGTGGAAAAAACTAGTAAGATGTGTTTTTTTTTTTTTCAAAAAGTAAAATTTATTTAGAAAATGGTAAGATTTGTGAAAAAATTGGTAAGATGTTTTAGTTTTTCAAATGGTCAAATTTATAAAGAAAATAGTAAAATGTATGGAAAAAATGGTAAGATGTTTTAGTTTCTTCAAATAGTAAAATTAATAAAGAAAATGGTGAGATTTTTTTTTTTTTTATATAGTAAAATTAATAAAGAAAATGGTGAGATGTTTTACTTTTTTCAAATGGTAAAATTTATGAAGAAAATGGTACGATTTGTGATAGAATGGTAAAATGTTTTAGTTTTTTCAAATAGTAGAATTTACAATGAAAATGGTAATTGTCTAGAAAAAAAGGTAAGATGATTTAGTTTCTTCAAATGGTAAAATTTATAGAGAAAATTTTAAGATGTTTTAGTTTCTTCAAATAGTAAAATATATAAAGAAATTGATAAGATATTTTAATTTTTTCAAATAGTAGAATTTATAATGAAAATGGTATGATGTATGGAAGAAATGGTATGATGTTTTTGTTTCTTTAAATAGTAAAATTAATAAAGAAAATGGTAAGATTTGTAGAAAAAATGGTAAGATATTTTCATTTTTTTATATAGTAAAATTTATAAAGAAAATAGTAAGATGTGTAAAAAAAATGGTAAGATGATTTAGCCTTTTTAAATAGTAAAATTTATAAAGAAAATGGTAAAATGTGTTGAAAAAATGGTAAGATGTTTTAGTTTTTTCAAAGAGTAAACTTTATAAAGAAAATTGTAAGATGTTTTAGTTTGTTCAAGTAGTAAAATTTCTAAAGAAAATGGTAAGATGTTTTAGTTTCTTCAAATAGTAAAATTAGTGAAGAAGATGGTGAGATGTGTGGAAAAAGTGGTAAGATATTTTAGTTTTTGCAAATAGTAAAATTTATAAAGAAATTAATAAGATTTTTGAAAAAAAAAAGATGTTTTAATATATTCATCTAATAAAATTTATAAGTAAAATAGTATGATGCGTGGAAAAAATGGTTGGATGTTTTGAGTTTTTATCAATAGTCGAAAGTGTGGAAAATATGATAAGATTTGTGAAAAAAGTTGTAAAATGTTTTAGTTTCTTGAAATAAAATTTATTTTTTGAAAATAATATGTTTTTATTTTTCCATTAATAGTAATATTTTTGGAAAAAAGGGTTAGATTTGTGAAACAAATTGTAAGATGTTTAAAAAACTTTATAACTTACCATTTTTTGCGTAAAAGTTACTATATTATTTATTCGACTTATATTAACAAAAAATGAACTGACCAAAACCCCGAATAGTAAAATCTTTGATAGAAACGTAAAGTTTGGGAAAAACGTGGTAAGATGTTTTGCTTTCTTGAAATAGTTAAATTTATAAAGAAATTGCTAAGATGTTTTAATTTTATTATCAATAGTAAGATTTGTGAAAAACAATTGGTAAGATGTTTATCAAAATTGATAACTTACCATTTTCTTTATCAAACTTACCATTTTTATGCTTATATTTACTTTAAAATAGCTAAAAATTACTACTATAATATTATATTATTTTTTTATTTGGTCGGAATTTGTTGGTAACCTATTGAATAGGTAATTTTTAATGATGTGTCAAACATACAAAATGTCACATCTCCCTTTAACTTATTAACCTAGTATTATAGGTTACCATAGTACACATGTAATTCATTTATTCGTTTGGTCCATAGTTGCATTGGATGCAACCTTCTGATAGATTGCATTACAACATCATCTAATTTTATAACCTCAGAAAATAAAATGAGTTGATAAAGTCTCATGTGGATAGTTTGTTATATCTTTGATGGAATATATAAATACTAATAGAATAGAATAATAATTATAATATAAGGAATAAAACATAAACAAGAAAAAATAAGGGAATTATTAAAGCATTATAGTTATATATATTCTTCTCTTTTCCCTCTTTCTTCTTCCTTTTTTTTTTTTTTTTTTTTCCTTTCTCTTCTTCTTCACACCTTTGATGCATTCAAGAGAGTTTTGTAGATGGAGCATAAAATTGTACAAGGGACATTGTAAAAAGGATAGGAGAGGGAGAAAATAGCATATTTCTATTCAATGTAGCTATTGAATGGAGTAAGCTTACATAAATATGGATCGAAACTCCCTCTGTAATATTAGAATTAGCAGTTCCAAGTATTGGATATCCACATATCCAAATATACAAACTATATATATATATATCTCATAACAAAGTTCATATTACTCCGGTTTATCACATTTATAAATTAGAGGACATGTTGGACATTTAGTACTATAATAGCATTCAAGGCCACAAAAGGCACAATTATCAGACTTGGCATCACAAGAACAAAGTTGTATAAGATCGTTGTTCCCTATTAGTTTTCTTGCTACTTCTCTTCCATTTTCTATTCCGAGCACTTGGGCTGCAAAGGGAAAAGAGAAAAGAAAAGAGAGGATGAGAAATATAGATAAATAAAAGAAATTAATACAATTTTAAAACTAAACTTTTTAAATAAAATTAAATAAATATAAAAAATATTTTTGTGTTGGTGTTTACGTAATTTTCACATTCATCGTAGAATTTTTAGAAGAAATAAACTACGTTCTATTATAAGTAGTGATAGAACCATATTAATAGATTCTCAAACACTTAACTCTATGTGTTTTATTTACAAGAAGAGATGATACTTACTGGTTGTTAAAGCACAAAATATGATGCAAAGTAAACATATTTTTAAATAATTGTCCATCTTTCCTCTTAGATGTATGTAAAAGATAGTTATGCAAATATGTTTGTTAAAACATTATGGTCCTTAAATAGATCAGATGCACAAAAAAGAATGGACAAGGAAAAAGCTCATGTACACCTGTTGTCCTCTCTACGTCGGCATAGTAAAGAAAATGGTAAGATGTATTGAAAAATGGTAAGATGTTTTAGTTTATTCAGGATAGTAAAATTAATAAAGAAAATGGTAAGATGTTTAAAAAATATGGTAAGATGTTTTAGTTTTCACAAATAGTAAAATTTTATAAATAAAATGGTATAATGTGTGGAAAAAAATGATAAGATGTTTCAGGTTTTTCAAATAGTAAAATTTATAAAGAGGATGATAAGATATTTTAGAATTTCTTCAAAAAATAAAATTTATAAAGAAAATGGTAAGATATTTTTATTTTTTCAAATAGTAAAATTAACAAAGAAAATGGTAAGCTGTTTTATTTTTTAAAAGGCAACTGTAAGACCATTTGTCTTGAGGCATGGGACAATCATGGCAGTGTAGAGCAATGTGTTGTGCAGACATGTGCATTAGGGTTTGGTTATATACCAAACTATATGAAGGACCAAAATATGTGCATGGGCTAAGTGGTGCATCGTGGTCGGTGAACTGAGCATTATGGCACAGACAATGGCACAAGTCCGAGTCCTTATGGGAATTAGAATTATAGTCCGAGCGGGAGTCTTAGATGCTTTAGAAAATTGAAGATGGGATGTGTCCCGTGTGGGACAACCTTAAGTTGTGGCTGTAAATAGGGGTGACGTTGCACAAAATTGGCAGAGAGCGGGCAATGCAATAGATAGCCAATTGTGAGTTAGATAGAATAAGTGTGGAGATTGTATTTTATCATTGGTCTTGTATTGACCGAGCACCTTTGTTCATAGGTGCTCAAATCTTGTGATCCTTATCTATTTGTTAATATAGAAAGGTTGGGCAAATTTGCCCGTACTTACTTGTGACGTCCCTTTCTTTTGCTAAATTGCCCAATTCTATGCAAGTGGTATTGTTGTGTGCTTGGCATGTAGGAAAAGTTAAGTATTTATTTTGGTGGGCTATTGAAAAAGACATTTCATGACAGTAATCATCATCAAGTATCAACTTTATTTGATATATTCAAAAAACTCAACCTTATTAATATGACTTTATCATCCGCAATGTTTAAAAAATGCAAACTTATTAATATGACTTTATCATCCGCAAGGTTTTTATTTTGCAAATATCCTCATGCATGCAATATACTTTAAATCTACTAAACCTTCAATTGGAAACAGATGATTCCAATAACAACCATAAACTTATTCCATAAAGAGTTGAGGATTGGAAGAACTGTATGGCTATTCAGAAGCTCGTAACGCTGAAAACTAATTATTATTGATTTATGGGAAAAAAAAAGAAAAAAGAAAACTGACGTCAAAATTTCATAGCCTCTTTGTCATTGGGAGCCTATGTTTATAGCGGTTGCTCTGTTCAAATTGAGCTTAATTTAGAAATTTCTAGTTGATTTTCTTTGGCTCAGATGCCAATTTACTCTTGTGTCTCCCCGTTTCTTCTTTCCCATCATTCTTCCTTGATGGCAAGGCCAAAGGAACCATACAAGCCAAGTGTGCAATATATTCACAATGTGCACATTGGTATGCCCATTTTTCATATAACCTCAACTCACATACTTGACAATAGTGTTCATCGGATTCACATACCTCACCTTCAATCTCATAAACAAGATTTAAGACTTTGTGAAAATGTCGTTCATATCGAGTTTCTTGAGGTAACAATGCACATTCAGGGTGTAGAAAAAGGCCACAAGGTTTGCATGAAAAAACTGTGCCAGTTATGAGATTATCACAGGCAGTGCACCATTTTCTTTGTCTAGGTATGCGAGGTAATAGTATTAGAGGATGTTGAAGATGAAAATTATGTGTGATTTTTCTTGGGGGCTTCATAGCATATTTTGTGCACAAAGAATTTGCACTGTTGGCAACCATAGACTGCGCTTGAAAGTGGTTGGTGGCACCATGTACATAGTAGGTAATTAGTTGGAATATCGAATTCCATGATTAGAACCATTGTATGCTCGTGCTTCAATTCTTGCTCAAGTGGTAGATTTTCTGGCACCTTCTCCACATTTTGGGAAATTCTTGATGAATATTCTTGCAATTGCATTCCTTGCATATGTACACCTTTTACGTAAAGCTCGACGTATTCTTTGAATCCCCTTCCGTCGTAGTTTTTCAGATCATTAAAGAACAAATTTGGAGCAAGTGCTTGCACGGCTCCACAGTCCAAATGAGCGAAAATTCCAGAATCTTTACAATAATAGAACCAGTTTTCTTGACTCGGTATTTTGCCACAGAAATTGCAATATTGATTATGGGATATTGACCCGGATCCGGTACTGTAATGGGTCATGAGGGAAAGAGTGAATTGACAATTTTGACCAAAAGAAATGTAGCGAGGCAAGGAGGCACAACTCGGGTGGAGAAAGAATTGGCATTTGATACAACTATAAGTCATGCTCAAACATTCACCTGAACATGCATTGCAATAGTGGTGCGAGCCCTTGTAATTATTATTTTTAGATGGGTGTAGATTGAGCTGATGTGGATGAGAATGATGTTCAAGAACATTAGGCAACTGGGCACAATGGAGATGAAGATCATAGCTACAAATAGAACAATGGAAATGGAAACCTTGGCCTATATTCCCACAACCATCACACTTAAATATGCCACCATCACCATAGACGGGAGCCATAAGAAAGTTCAGAGGATGTTGGGGATGACCTGGATAATATATTGTTTTATGTGGAATCTCAGTGCAGGACTTATGGAGCATAAAGTTACAATCTTTGCAACTATAATTTGGCCCGTTAACCAAGATTAATCCACAGCCATTGCAATACATACCTACATTATTGCCCTTAATTTCTGACGAGAACTCCAAAGGGTGATTGTGAGTGAAGAAATAATGCTTAGGATAAGAAGGGTAACCATTCAAGTCGTAGCAGAGATCAATTGTGTGGCTGGAATTATGGCAGTAAGCACAATGCCAGTTGTTAATGGCATCAACATTGTAGAAAGCTTCATCAGGCTCATTTCTAACAAATTCTTCCACGTGATGATTTTCATCTTTGTCGTATGATGAAGATATTTGTGGGGATATTGTATGATGATGATGATGCATTCTCTCTACTTGTAAAACAAGAGCATAAACCTCGTCAACTTGAAGAAGAGGATAAGTAGAGAGTATTTTCCTTCGAAACCATTCATAATTCTCATGTAAACCCATGAGGAAATACATCACTCCATGAACTTCATTGTTATTATAACTCTCGCAAGAACAATATAATTTTCGAAACAAAAATGACAAATCATGCCAAATTTTGTTTGATTTCTTGAAATAGACTAATAAAGAATCATTACCTTGTTTGAGAGTGGAAACATCTCGCTGCAAATTGAAAAACATAATGTTATCATCCCTAGAGAAAGTATTAACGAGATATGTCCAAAGTTCAGAAGCGGCTGATTGAGTAGTGATTTTGGTCGTGGGAATGAGATCTATGTGGATGGTATTAACAAGCCATGACAATACTATTTGGTTCACGAGCTTCCATGTGGGAAAATCAGGGTCATCTTTTGATGAAGGGATGGGAATAGTTCCATCAACAAATCCAAATTTGTTCTTGGAATGGAGACACATTGACATAGCTTGACTCCATTGTAGGTAATTATTTGTACCTCTTAACTTCATTGAAACTAAGACATCATTTGGGGTATCTGATGTCTGCAAATATAAGGGATCTGAAGAATCGATCTCCACAGAAATTAACTTTGATTGTTCAATTTTCATTCTATTGGTACGTGAATTTCTATGTTTTAACTGATAATTTTAGTTGTATTTATACAGGCAACTAAATAATTTTCTTAAACTATACTAACTGTAGTACGTTTATCTTTTGGTCTTTTATTTTTCTTTTTTCTTTTTTTTAAAGTCAAGATCAGTCAACTGGGACGGTCGAACCACGGCAAAAGTCTTTGAAAGCATCACAAAGTCGGTGGAATTGGTGGAGGTTAGGACAGTAGTTATAATTATGGCACTCCCATTTTTCCTCTCTCTTTTATTTATTTATTTATTTTTCCTTTGGGCCTAAAAAAGTTGGTTGCTTTTATAAAATTTGACATGCATTATAGGATATATAATAGTCTTTAAAAAATACTATTTTATTATCATGATATTTTATACTTCTATTATGTTATAAAACTATTGTTACTAAAAGAAATATAGAACAAAATGTAAGATTGAGATGAAAGGGAAGATAAGTTTTCTTGAGAGAAGTTTTCTTGTATATTTCATATATATTCTTGTGTGTTTAAAACTACGCATTTAACCCATATTTATAGGGATGAAGAGGTAGTAGAGATAATGTAAATAATAACAATAATGGATGAAGATAGTGAAAGTAATTAGGTATGAAGATAGTGAAAGTAATGGAGATAATTTAGGTATGGAGATAGTGAAGGTAATTGACATACAAATATTCATAATACTCCCCTTTTTTTGTATGTCCATTGTACAATAAATATGTCTCATGAAAACCTTATCACTTCCATTCAATGTGATGAATCTTCAGGGTTCACTTCTCCTTGGATATCCATTGAGCTATACAAGCTGCATTATCTTCATATAGAGGAGTTGGAATCTCACTTTTGGGAGATAAACCAATACTCTCTCTAATATAATGTATTATTGACCTCAACCATACACATTCTCGACTTGCTTCATGAATGGCTATTATCTAAGCATGATTAGAAGAAGTTGCTGCTATAGTTTGCTTTGTAGAGCGCCATGATATAGCAGTATTGTCATATGTAAATAAATAGCCGGTTTGAGAACGTGCCTTATGCGGATCGGAAAGATAACCGGCATCCGCATACCCAATTAATATTGGATCATTTTTATTTGAATAAAATAATCCGAGGTCAATAGTTCCTTGGAGGTATCTAAGGACATGTTTAACACCATTCCAATGTCGTCGTGTTGGTAAAGAACTAAATCTTGCCAATAGATTTATAGCAAATGCTATATCGGATCGAGTGCTATTTGCTAGATACATTAATGCACCAATAGCACTTAAATATGGTACTTCGGGACCAAGTAGTTCTTCATCATTATCTCGAGGTCTAAAAATATCCTTATTTACATCCAGTTGACCTCACGACCATTGGAATACTTAATGGATATGCTTTGTCCATGAAAATTTTTTTCAAAACTTTAGTTGTATATGTGGATCGATGAACAAAAATTTCATCTTCCACATGTTCAATTTGAAGCCCAAGATAAAACTTGGTTTTCCCAAAATCTTTAACTTCAAATTCTCGCTTCAAACAATCTATAGCTTCTCGGAGTTCTTCCGGAGTTCCGATGAGATTAATATCGTCAACATATATAACAAGAATCACAAAACCAAAATCCGATTTCTTAATAAATACGCATGGACAGATTTGGTCATTTTTATATCCCGAATTCAATAAGAATTCACTAAGGCGATTGTACCACATGCGTCCGCAGTTTTTTAAGCCCATATATTGATTTCTAGTAATTTTACGAAATAATTCTCACGGGGGGCCATTAGAAGCCTTTGGTAATTTTAAACCTTCAGGGATTTTCATATAAATTTCCTTTTCAAGGCTTCCATATAGATAAGTCTGTAACAACATCCATTAGACGCATGTTCACCTTTTCATAAACTGCTAAACTTATAAGATATCGGAGTGTAATAGCATCAATAACGGGTGAATAAGTTTGATCATAATCAATTCCTGGCTTTTGTGAAAAGCCTTGTGCGACGAGTCGTGCTTTATATCTTACGACTTCATTATTCTCATTTCATTTTCGCACAAACACCCATTTATAACCAACGGGTTTTACACCATCTGGCGTTTGGACTACAGGTCCAAAAACTTCTCGCTTTGCAAGCGAATTTAACTCCGATTGAATCGCATCTTTCCATTGAGGCCAATCAATTCTATGATGACATTCTTCAACTAATGAAGGATCTAAATCCTCATTATCCTTGACAATATCAAGGGCTACATTATATGCAAAAGCATTATCAATAGAAATTTTACTTCGATCCCAACTTTTATTCGAAGTTGTATAATTAATAGAGATTTCCGAATTCTCTTCATCATTTGTAGTTGGAATCTTTTCATCGGTTCTCCCTTGGTTTTCATCATGATCTTCTGGGATCATTTAATCCTCTTTTCTTTGGAGGATTTTTATTTTTAGAACCAAGGGGTCGGCCACGCTTTTGATTCAACAACTATAGGATTTACTTTTTTTTCTTGAGAACTTCTATTCGTATAGGAGCATCTATAACTGGAATATGCGATTTAGTGACTCTTCGGAGTCGGCCAAAGAATCTGGCGAGTTGATTTGCAATTTGTTGCAAATGAATTATCATCCCGAACTTCCAGTTCACTCACATTTGTGCGTGGATCTAAATGATTCAATGATGTTCTCCACGCAATTTCAATTTTATGTCATTTATTCTCTCCCCCTAATTTGGGAAACAAATTCTCATCAAAATGGCAATCCGCAAATCTTGTCAGTAAAGCCGCCCCCGTCAAAGGTTCAAGATACCTTATAATAGACGGGGAGTCATACCCAACATATATCCCCAATCTTCTTTGAGGACCCATTTTTGTTCGTTGGGTTGGTTCAATAGGAACATATACAACACACCCAAAAAGTCTCAAATAAGAAATATTAGGCTCTGAACCAAAAGCCAACTGTAGTGGAGAAAATTTATGATAACTCAATGGCCTTAAACGCACAAGTGCTGCAGCATGTAACAATAGTTTACAATAGTTTCTTTTAGTAACAATAGTTTTATAACACGTTATCAGCACTAGTCTCTAACCAATTGAGACTAGCACGAGGCTCTATTACCGAGTAAAGTATTTTTGAAGTTTATTTGAAAAATAATCAGGTACGTTATTTACCATTATGACAAATCTCACTAAGCTTGAATTTGTGGCTCTTGATGTTACCGGAAAAAACTATTTATCATGGACATTAGATGCCGAGATGCATCTTGCTGCAATGGGTCTAGTAGACACCATTGTACAAAATAATGTTACATCGGCACAAGATCGTGCCAAATCTATGATTTTTCTCCGTCATCATCTTCATGAGGATTTGAAAATTGAATATCTTACCATGAAAAATCCCCTTATTTTGTGGGGAAATTTGAAAGAAAGATTCGACCACCAGAAGATGGTCGTTCTCCTTAAATCACGGTATGATTGGTTGCACTTGACGTTGCAAGATTTCAAATCCGTAAGTAACTATAATTCTGCGATGTTTAAAATTGTTTCACAGTTAAAATTATGTGGAGTTGATATAACAGATGATGATATGTTGGAGAAAACATTCTCCACTTTCCATGCCACTAATATTATCCTGCAAGCAACAATATTGTGAAAAAGGCTTCAAGAAATATTCGGAGTTAATTTCTTGTCTTCTTGTTGCGGAACAAAATAATGAATTGTTGATGAAAAATCATGAAAATCGACCAACAGGCTCTACTCCATTCCCGGAAGTGAATGTTGTTAGAAAACATGATCCCGGAAGAGATCATGGTCGTGGCCGTGGTCGTGGTCGCTTCCCGGGTCGCGGGTATTAAATATGATCATGGACAAACTCGTGATAAATTTGGCCCTTATAATCGTAATTCGGGTGCCAAAAATGATGACCACCCGAAATGGATAAAAAATAATGAGAAAAGAAATATTGTTCCAAAAAATTATGAAGATAAATGTTATCGATGTGGTATGAAAGGTCATTGGGCCCGTGTTTGTCATACGGCAAGACATCTTGTTGACTTATATCAATCATCTATTGAAAAGAAAGGCAAAGATGCCGAAGTAAACTTTACTTCTCAAAATTCAACTTATGAAAGAAATAATGATGATGATGATGATGATCTTGAAAATATTGATGTGGCTCACCTGGATGTAGCTGACTTTTTCGAACATCCAGAAGGAAAAATTGATCATTTGATCGGGGATGGAAGTGTCCAAAAGAACTAGAATATGATATTATATGTAATATATTATCTTTTGTAATTTAATATTTTAATGTAATATATTTCACCTTTTAGAATTTTTATTATCTTATATTTAAAGTTTCTGTTTATAAATATTTTGTTATTTTGTTATTATTAATGAGCTTATTATTAACTCACATCCCGAAGTTTGTGAGATTATTTGCTTAATTCACAACTAGAAGTTTGTGAGATTAGTTACATTGAATATTATTAACTCACAACCTGAAGTTTGTGAGATTACCAAATGGCTATGGTCCCCTTTTATGGGTTGAATGATGACATTGAAAGTGTATGTCTAATTGACGGTGGAACTACGCACACCATACTGAAATACGAGAAATATTTTTCTCATTTGAATGTGGGAGAAACAAGTGTTACCACAATAAATGGTAGTGTAAAACTTATTGAAGGCTCCGGAAGAGCTAATATAATATTACCGGGAGGAACAATGATTGCTATTGATAAAGCACTTTTTTCCTCGAAGTCTCGAAGAAATCTATTAAGTTTTAAGGATATCCGACATAATGGATATCATATTGATATTATGGAAGATAATGGTCATGAATATTTGGCTATTACAAAAATGACCTCCGGTAATAAGCATTTGTTGGAAAAGCTACCATCTTTATCCTCCGGCCTATATTATGCTAAAATTAATGTCATTGAAGCGCATCATTTAGTAAACTAGAAGTTTACTAATCCCGTTACTTTTAAAATTTGGCATGATCGTTTGGGTCATCCGGGATCAATTATGATGCGAAAAATTATCGAGACAACGCACGTCATCCTTTAAAGAATCAAAGGGTTTTGACTGCTGATAAGCTTTCCTGTGCTGCATGTTCCAAAGGGAAATTGATTATAAGGCCATCACCATTAAAAGTAGGAGTGGAAAGTCCTACATTTCTAGAACGGATTCATGGAGATACATGTGGACCGATTAGTCCACCTTGTGGGCGGTTTCAATATTTTATGGTTTTGATTGATGCATCGACCCGATGGTTGCATATTTGTTTATTATCTACTCGCAACCTGGCGTTTGCAAGATTACTTGCCCAAATAATTCGCTTGAGAACGCAATTTCCTGATTATCCTATTAAACGAATCCGTCTAGATAATGCCGGGTGAATTTTCTTCGCATGCATTTGATTCTTATTGCATGTCGATTGGCATAATTGTGGAACATCATGTAGCTCATGTTCACACACAGAATGGTCTAGCTGAATCATTTATTAAAAGGCTACGGTTAATTGCTAGACCATTATTGATGAAAACAAATCTCCCCTTGCGCACTGGGGGGGCATTTTTTACATGCGAAGACTTGTGCCTTTAAGGCCATTGAGTTATCATAAATTTTCTCCACTACGGTTTGGCTTTTGTTTGAGCCTAATATTTCTTATTTGAGACTTTTTGGGTGTGTTGTATATGTTCCTATTGAACCAACCCAACGAACAAAAATGGGTCCTCAAAGAAGATTGGGGATATATGTTGGGTATGACTCCCCGTCTATTATAAGGTATCTTGAACCTTTGACAGGGGACGCTTTTACAGCAAGATTTGCGGATTGCCATTTTGATGAGAATTTGTTTCCCAAATTAGGGGGAGAGAATAAATGACATAAAATTGAAATTGCGTGGAGAACATCATTGAATCATTTAGATCCACGCACAAATGTGAGTGAACTGGAAGTTCGGAGAAGATAATTCATTTGCAACAAATTGCAAATCAACTGCCAGATTCTTTTGCTGACTCCAGAAGAGTCACTAAATCGCATATTCCAGCTATAGATGCTCCTATACGAATAGAAGTTCCTGAAGAACAAAAAGTAAATCCTATAGTTGTTGAATCAAAAGCACGCCAGAAGCGTGGCCGACCCCTTGGTTCTAAAAATAAAAATCCTCGAAAGAAAAGAGGATTAAATGATCCAGAAGATCATGATGAAAACCAAGGGAGAACCGATGAAAAGATTCCAACTACAAATGATGAAGAGAATTCGGAAATCTCTATTAATTATACAACTTCGAATAAAAGTTGGGATCGAAGTAAAATTTCTATTGATAATGCTTTTGCATATAATGTAGCCCTTGATATTGTCAAGGATAATGAGGATTTAGATCCTTCATCGGTTGAAGAATGTCGGCATAGAATTGATTGGCTTCAATGGAAAGATGCGATTCAATCGGAGTTAAATTCGCTTGCAAAGCGAGAAGTTTTTGGACCTGTAGTCCAAACGCCGGATGGTGTAAAACACCGTTGGTTATAAATGGGTGTTTGTGCGAAAATGAAATGAGAATAATGAAGTCGTAAGATATAAAGCACGACTCGTCGCACAAGGCTTTTCACAAAAGCCAGAAATTGATTATGATCAAACTTATTCACCCGTTATTGATTCTATTACACTTCGATATCTTATAAGTTTAGCAGTTCATGAAAAGGTGAACATGCGTCTAATGGATGTTGTTACAGCTTATCTATATGGAAGCCTTGAAAAGGAAACCCTTTGATTCTTCAAAGGATGACTGTGCGATGTCTCGATAATTTTTCGCATCATAATTGATCCTGGATGACCCAAACGATCATGCCAAATTTTAAAAGTAACGGGATTAGTAAACTTCGGTTTACTAAATGATGCGCTTCAATGACATTAATTTTAGCATAATATAGGCCAGAGGATAAAGATGATAGCTTTTCCAACAAATGCTTATTACCGGAGGTCATTTTTGTAATAGCCAAATATTCATGATCGTTATCTTCCATAATCTCAATATGATATCCATTATGTCGGATATCCTTAAAACTTAATAGATTTCTTCGAGACTTCGAGGAAAAAAGTGCTTTATCAATAGCAATCATAGTTCCTCCCGGTAATATTATATTAGCTCTTCCGGAGCCTTCAATAAGTTTTACACTACCATTTATTGTGGTAACACTTGTTTCTCCCACATTCAAATGAGAAAAATATTTCTCGTATTTCAAGTAGTGTGCGTAGTTCCACTGTCAATTAGACATACACTTTCAATGTCATCATTCAACCCATAAAAGGGGACCATAGCCATTTGGTAATCTCACAAACTCTAGGTTGTGAGTTAATAATATTCAATGTAACTAATCTCACAAACTTCTAGTTGTGAATTAAGCAAATAATCTCACAAACTTCAGGCTGATTATTCTTCAAATAAACTTCAAAAATACTTTACTCGGTAGTAGAGTCTCGTGCTAGTCTCGGTTGGTTAGAGACTCGTGCTGATAACATATATATTCTTGTGTGTTTAAAAATACACATTTAACCCCTATTTATAGGGATGAAGAGGTAGTAGAGATAATGTAAATAATAACAATAATGGATGAAGATAGTGAAAGTAATGGAGATAATTTAGGTATGGAGATAGTGAAGGTAATTGACATACAAATATTCATAATATATTAAATATATTCTCAGTCTCTTTTTTTTTTTTTTTTTTGAGGTGGTATCTCAGGCCCTTCCGGCCCAAACTAATCCACCCAGAAGGCCCAACAAGTGCGGGTATACCTACACTTACGAATATATCTCGAACTGTGGAACTCCGGGTGAAGTTTAAACCCTTAACCTCTTGACAAGTAAGGAGGTAAGAGGTAAGGGAGAAACTCCTAAACCAATGACCAGGAGAGATTCGAACCCTCAACCTTTTGATTGAAGGAGAGACTCCTAAACCATTAAGCCGGAAGAGGAACTCCATATTCTCGGTCTCTTTAAAAGGTAATTTTACTCAAAAGGAGAAAACAAAAAAAAAAAAAAAAAAAAAATATTTTATACGCACATTTGGACACATTTATTTACACATCTCTCTAACAAATTAGAAACCCTAAAGTTAGAGAAATTAATGATATTTAAAATTTATGCACAAAGCGGTATAAACTCATTCAAAAAATCTTATATTCAAAATAAAATTGTTATAATTAAATAATATTAATAGATCTACTTTTACAAATACATGCATAAACTATTTGATGGTTTAATCTTGATTATTAAATTGATGTTAAATATGTACTTCCAACTTAAGGGGACCTTGATTCCTTTCATATACCCTTAGTTTTCAAAAAGCATTTTTAATCTAATCTTTCAAACCTAACTTTCCTTGATTCCCTACGATTTCCAATTGAATTCTCCGTTTTGAAATCTCTTGCAGCTTGATTCTTTTCAGCTTTTTGTAGTATTAGTTACTTAAATTTGAGAAATTTTTATTCATTTATAAAATTTGGAAACTATAATGGTGTATTAAAAATTAAAAGGATTTATTATGTACTATATATACTATTTCAATATATATAAGTATATATATATATTGTATGTTAGTTGAATTCCAAAATCCAAAAATTAAGAAATAATAAAAAAGTTCAATTAATGTACTATATACTATTCCAATATATATATATGGAATTTTATATAATTTTATTTTTTTTAAAAAATAATCAAAATCACTCAATTTAATTTTTTGATATATATTTTTTTTTAATAAAAATTATCCTACACAAAATTGAACATATTGTGTGTTTTCCTTTATACATGTGACAATAATACATACAACATATTGTTTTCAATGTGCATGTAGGTTATGAATTTTTAGTATACATGTGATATTGTTTTTTAAAAAAATTCAAGGATCCCATAAAAATGTATGTGATATCATATGCATTAAGGCCAAAAAAAAAAAAAAAAAAAAAAAAGTTTTAAAATTGTAACTATTCATCAAGTCTCGTTAATAAAGAAGGCCAAATTAGATAATAACCTTTTTATATTTGTATGCTTGAAATCTTAATAGATGCAATTTAACTCCTATATCAAATTCTCTCTTGTATACTCATTAAAACGACAAGGAGACTCGAAACAAAATTTATGAAGCAAAATTTACAAAAATTAAATCATGTATTTGACGCTTTTTACGATCAAAAACTGATTTACCCTTTAAATTATTATTTAATCTTTTTAAAATTTAGAAGCATGTCGTATTAGGGGTTACAATTTCGTGTTTTTAATATTCAAGTATAAAAATAGAATTTTATGGTGTTTGAGAGTAATTGAAATTCTATAAAAGTTCAAATAGGTTGGGCCGTCCGAGGTGAACTCCACGAAGGACTCACGTGGTCTCGGATAGGATCCGCGGAGGTCCGGCCGACGACTAGAGCGCGCACGCGCCGGGACATGATTTCCGACAAGGAGATTCCCCACGAACTCCATATTAACCGCACCTAACCCGACAAGCACTGTTTGGATACACGATTTTAGAACTGTCAGGAAAGGACCACTTCAAGTGTCACCTCTCGATTGGCTACTCAACTTCATAAAACGGTCACACACACTCACACACAAACAAGTGAAAGCCATATAGACAAAATATACTCTAAGTGTTTAGATACACTCGGGTGCTCGGTTTGGTCCCTGGAGCCCACTTTCCAGCTAATTGGCCCGCCCCCTTTATTCCTATTTGTGATTGACTTGACCGTCGGAAAGCCAATGCTAGGAACACACCCTTCGACACTTGGCCTTTTTACAAGACTAGTTAGCGGGAAACGGGCCCACCGGACTACGCATGAAAGGATCGAGAGACGTTCCCGATTAGTGTTATTATATAAAATTATTTTTATGGGTGTTTATTACTAAGGGAAAAAAAGAGATACACATGGCATTGCAACTTTATCCATGGTGTATGGTAAGTCATTCAAATTTATGTTTAACTTTAAAATTTCTTTACCTTACTAAATTTTGGTAAAATACGTAAATCTGTGATTTATTTAACGGTTAAAGTCAGTCAAACGGAAAGAAAAAAATTATTTTAGGTCCCTCAGTTAATTGTTATTTAATATTTATTTATTTATTATTATTATTTTTTAAATTCTTTAAATCCCTTAAGTTAGTAATTTATATAAAATAGTTCATTCCTTCTAATAATTTAATGGTCACTATTGGTCAAACTGAAACTGATTTTTTTACATATAAACAAAAAATCTTGGATAAAAATAGAATCCAACATATAAGTGGTTTATTAATTTTATCTGTCTTTTACATATTTTTAAATATGAATTTTTTTTAAAAAAATTATGTTGATTGACAGTAACTATTAACTTAAATGACCAAAGAAATTATTTTACCGAAATTAATAATTTAAGATATTCAAAAAAAATAAAATAAAAAACTTGAGGATCAATATTAAAAAATTATTATATTAACTGAGGGAATGACTATTTTATTAAAATTAATAATTTAAGAGATTTTAAAAATTAAATGTAAATCTGAAAGACCGACCTAATGTAACTCACATATAAAGCTATAAAAGAAGTAAAGTTGCCAGTTTCTCCAAAAATAAAGGATTTTCAGGAAGAGAGAGAAAAACCAAAAAAAAGCACGCTTATATATAGTCATCACGTAAAGTCTTACTCTTATTCGAGAAAAACGTCACTCTAACTTTTTAAATGGTGTTCATAGTGAGTATCGAACTCTCGATCTCTTGTAGCACGATGCTCTTTATATATATATATATATTGTTGGAAATATAGCATGAATCGGGTGAATGAGAAAATTGTTTCTCAATCCAATTCATTGAACACTTGTGATGTTTATGGTATAACAACAACTTGATGAGATGAATCATATATCATCTAGTTAAAGTTCATGGTATGAAAAATTTTAGTGGAATGTACCATAATTCATCAAGTACATTTGAACATCCTTTGTATAAGTAAATGAATATGAAATATGTGAATCAATGAATATATTAGATTCATCTATATATTCATAGTATTAGATAAATTCATTTATGATATATATTGGATGTTTGCCAACAAGGTGAATGTTATTCTTTGAATCTCTCACTGTCACGCCCCAAATTCGGACCTAATTTAAAAATTAGAAAATCTCAAATTTAGAGTCATAACACGGCTACATCCTCTAAGTTTTCACCGAAAAAATGCAAAGCCTCAATACTATATCAATAAGTATCCCAAAAATTTCCCTAACCAAAATACATGAAGTCTAATATTACAAAAAAATTAGATAACTCACATGAGCAATATCTTACAATTGTTACTATTCTAATTAGATCAAATCAAAAACCATAGCTCATAACTTCAACCTACCAGCTCAAGTAATCCAAAAGCATAGAATATTCTCATCAGTCTATCCACATCGGCAAAGACATTTTTAAGCAGTGGTATGAGGTATAAAGCTCAGTAACTAGTTCGACCCTTTTCAGAAAAATTTGGGCATAAGAATACATTTGACAATTATAAACAATAATAGAATATCACAAAATAGATTCACAATTAATTAGGAAACATTTATAAAAGTCTGAGTAGCAAACTAACTTTCAAAAGACAATCAAAACTTCCTCATTACATTACCTCCTTTCCAAACAGAATAGAAACAGAAACAGAAATAGAAGGAATTCAACTTTAATTCCACTTTTCTTTTATGAGACTCAAACAAGTATAGTAATTTGTTGGTTTTAATCAATATCGATTCTAGCTGTTTATCTCGTTAGAGAGGACAAAACTTATAACATGTGCGCTTTTTCACCATTCTCTATGGGTTCGGAACTTATAATTTGGAACACGTTCCTCAACTCATTTCCAATTAACTTGAGGCAAAACTTTCACTTACTTTAGAGAAGTCTTTACATAATTTCACTAAACAAAATATTTTCAAAAGTAATAGCAAAATAAAAATAACTAGAGGATTAAAACGGAAAAATAAAATTAAAATTTCTCATTTAAACAATAAAGTCAGAAAAAAAAAAACTAAAATTTAAATTATCAACTTTTAGTATTCATAAATTAAATAGATAATAAAACTTTTAGAGACCTAAAAATCTTCATAATAATAACAGATAACTAAATAAAAATGATAAATAAACTTTCAAGAAAGAACAAAAATTTAAAATGGTACAGTTAAAACTTAATTCAAATTAAATATAAAAGATTATCGGTAACTATTTTTTAAAATATAATTTAAATTTTATTGATAAATAATAATATTGATAATGTTACAATAAAATATATTAAAACATAGTAAAAATATAAATTTATAAAACCTGTAACATGAGTAAACTCATTCAAAATTACTTATAAAGGAAAAACATGAATTTAATAAGTAATAAAATTTATTTAACTTCCAGAAACATATTCTTAAAAACTTATCTTAAAATAAATAAGAAAAAAAAATTTCAATAAATATCTTATTATAGAAAAATATAAATTATAATAATATTTCTAAATAAAATCTATTTAGTAAAAATAGAATATATAGTAAATTGACTATTGAAAAAAAGTAAAAATAATTATAACAATAACAATAGTCAAACAAATCATTTTAGGATAAAAATTCAAATAACATTCTTAATTCATTTCAAAGTAGAGGAAAAAGGTCAAATCACTTACCTTATTCCAAAATCACAACAACTTGAAAATTCCTCGATCCGATAATCGTGATCCAAATGATTTATTTCTCTTAATTCTCAATAATTTCATAATCATTATCAAGTTATAAACTAACTTCTATGCCAATAAATTCTGAAACTACATAAGAAAAGATATAACTCATCATAAGAAAAGATATAATTAAAATTAAACAGTAAAATAATGTTTATAAAATATTGTAATGATAATCCTTAAAATTATTTAACAGTAATGTGATTCATATATTTCAAATAACGAAATAAAAATCGATTTAGTAAAAATATGAAGTATCGATAATGATATATTAATAAAATATTTATCTATAGATATATGTAGATATATAAATTTTGTTTATATATTTAAATATATAATTAAATATTATTTATATATTTTAAATATATATTTATATTATATATTTTATATATTAAGATATTAAAAGATTTTACCATTTAGTTGAGTGAGACGTGGCAACATCATAGTCACCTGATTATCACTCACTCTATCTATAAATATAGGGGCAAATTCTCTCAAGAAATGGTTATAGACATACACTACTCACACTCACTCACTCAAGAAGCCTCTGTCGAAATCGGTCATTCCTCTCAAAGTCCAAATCCATTCCGAGACAAAGTCCTAAAGCCCTCGGAAGAAGAAATCAAATTGTTCAATAGATCGAGATCAAGCCCAAAAGCCCTCGACGTCAAATCCATTCCGAGATCCAGCCCAAAACGCCCATCGGAAGAAAACAAATCAATTGGATTGAGACAAGCCCAAAACGCCTCTCGGATCCACGACGGATCGAATCAACGGATCCATAGAGATTGGACCCTTGTAATTTAAATTGTTATATAATTATTGTATTCAATTCATTATTTCTTGTAATTTTGATTTTACAGAAATAAAAGAAATTTTAATTGTCTACAAATTTGGCACGCCCAAAGGGGACCATCTCTACCGTTCATCTCTTTCTCACAATACCATAGAAATGGAGTCCAAGAATGATGTCAACAAAGCCGATTCAAACGACGTTGATGCGGAGGTAAGTGTTGGTGTTTTGACGTCCGAGACCTATGTCGGTCCTACCACGCGAAGCAAAGGAAAGGTGATTGTTGATTTGCAGAAAAGACCAATTGGCGACGCCTCCCACAAATTCACCAACCCTTGTTTTGACGTTTTGCAACACAACACCAACCGGCGAGCGCTGGAGGTGGAATGGTTCAAAGGACACTTGCAATGCTAGAAAACAAGGTCGATGCAAACAAACCAGAAAAAAAATTGAAGATTTCTTTGCGAATTCTTCAGGTAATGTCCAACAAGATCAAAAAGAATACCAATGATGGCCTTGAAGATTCCGCTGCAAATACCTCTCATGCCCGATATGATGTCAAACGCGTCAACCATAGAAGAACAATTGGCAAACTTGACAAAGTTGGTGGAGTACCTCACATCACAATTGGCGAAGCAAGATCGCATCATTGCGCAATTGGTGAGCAACAATGGTAAGTCTACTCGACAATGCAAAGGTACGTTGAGACCGCGAAACGATGTGGTTGATGGATCCAAAACAAATGAAGAAGAACGAGCAATTCATGTTTCTCGCTAATGGACTCATTCCGACAAATGAATTAAGGAATTTCATTACAAGTATGATAACCGATAAATATGCAGGAAAAATCAAAATCATCATTTACTTATTCAAAGCCATATTCGAGGAGGATTGCTGGTTTGAAGATACCGAAGGATATCTTCCTCCAAAATTGCAGCAATTTGATGGAAGAGGCAATCCCAAGCAACATATTGCTCACTTCATCGAAACATGTAACAACGCCGACACGAAGGAGATCTTCTAGTCAAACAGTTCGTTCGATCCCTCAAAGAAAGTGCATTCGACTGGTATACTAACTTACCCTCTGCATCAATCGACAGTTGGAACCAACTTGAAGTTGAGTTTTTGATTCGCTTCTACAAGACTCGACTGAACAGAAGAGCATGCTTGAGTTAAGTTATACGAAGCATGGATGGGATGAACCGGTTGTTGATTACATCAATCGATGGAGAAGTTTGAATCGAATTGCGGAGATCAATTGTGTCAAAAATCTGCGATCGAGATGTGCATCCAAGGAATGCAATGGAACCTTCAATACATTTTGAAAGGAATTCAACCAAAAACATTTGTAGAATTAGCTACACGTGGACGAGATATGGAGCTAAGTATTATCGCCAATCAAAAGTTTGAAATTCATGTTGAACAACAACAACATCAAAATAGGGGCAACGTTTCCTCAGAATCGGAAGATGAAGAGTCAACTTCAAATGTTGACAATGCTTGAAAAATCATCAAAATCCTCCTAGACGTACGAGGTTAAACTGCAAGCTACTCATTGATAAGAGTATAAACTATCTACATGATGATGATGTAAAGACTCTTTGATACGAGTATAAACTGTCTGCAAAGTTGAAGAAAACTCCTTGATACGAGTGTAAACTGTCTACAAAGTTAAAGAAGCCTACTTGACGTACGAGGTTAAACTGCAAGTTACTCCTTGATAAGAGTGTAAACTGTCTACATGTTCGAACAAAGCTCCTTGATACGAGCGTAAACCGTCTATAAATTTGAAGAAGTGCTCCTTGACACGAGTGTAAACTGTCTCGCAAAGTTGAAGAAGATTCCTTGATACGAGTGTAAACTATCTGCAAAGTTGAAGAAGACTCTTTGATACGAGTGTAAACTATCTGCAAAGTTGAAGAAGACTTCTTGATACGAGTATAAACTGTCTGCGAATTTGAAGAACGCTCCTCCTTGACGCACGAGTTAAAACCGCATGTTACTCCTTTAATGCATGAGTTTACACTGCAACTTTGAACTACGTTCGACTTGATTCTTTTGCAGGATACGTAGGCAACTTAGATAAATTCTAAGTTCAGTTATAGCAAAAAAAAAATGATTGCAGTGAAATAAAAAAAAAAAGTTGCACAAGGGTAAAGAAAAATTGCAATACTAAAATAAAAAAAAAAAAGCGGCAAAATGCTAAAAAAAAATAAAAAAAAACTACAGAGAAAAAAAAAAGGGAATTATTGAAAAGAAAAGAACAAAAAAAAAAAAAAACAAAAAAAATAAAAAAAAAAAGAGGTAAAAGAAAAAAAAAAACTGCAAGACAAAGTTGTGAAAAAAGAGAAATTTTATTGATTTCAATTCTTTTAAACAATATATGTTTAAAAAATTAATAAACAATAAGGGGCATGAAAATAATATATCTACAAAGTTGTCCAATCGCTGAAAAGTCTATGATTTGATTAAAGTTGATGAAGATTAACGTTGAAATAAACGATTATAATTTATTCAAAGCGTACGAAGGTGTAAGATTTCTTAAATCAATGTTGACAAAGTTGATGATGAATCCTTCAAATAGACATTTGGAAAGTTGAAAATCATTCTCCAAGTTGATATCTGCAAAGTTGTTGACGACGAAGCCGTAAGGTTGCTGGCACGGAATAGTAAGGACAAGCAAGTTGTTGACGACGAATTGTAAGGAGCAACGTTGTTGACGACAATTGTAAGCACCAAAGTTGTTGACGACGATGGTAAGCAACTTTGGTAAGCAGCAAGGTTGTTGACGACGATGGTAAGCTGCAAGGTTGTTGGCGACGATGAGCAACGCAAGTTGATGGCGACGATGAGCGCAACTTGATGCCGACGATGAGGCAAACAACGTTGATGGCGATGATGAGCAACAACGTTGATGGAGACAATGAGCAGGCAACGTTAATGGCGACAATGAGGACTTCTCCGGGTTTTTTGGTGGTAAAGGGAAGAGAAAATTCTTGTGAAAGTTCTTGTGAAAATTCTTGTGAACATTCTTGTGATCGAGAATCAGCTTCATGGGTGGTAGAGAGTAACATGTTTACTTTTCTAGAATGTGAAGATGAGGATGAGGAACGATTTTGCAAGTCACATAGAGAAGATCATTTAGCACATCGTGGTAGTTTACAGACATCTCTGATATCCATTGTTGCTGAAAAGGAAAAGAAAGAAAAAATCGACAAACGAAATTAAAAAAAAAAAGAAAAAATTGGCCCATACAAAAGAAAAGATATTGGCCCACAAAAAAAATTTTGCCCATACCAAAATATATATTGGCCCAAAATAAAAAATTTTCATTCCACAACAAAAAAATAAAAATCGTCTCACACAAATAAAAACCCAAAAAAAAAAAAAAACAAATCAAATCAAAACAAAGGAGAGGCTTCAAAAAAAAAAAAGAACCGCGAAAAAAAAAGAAAGAACGCTTGAAAAGGGAATTAAAAATATAAATTATTTATTAAAACAAAAAGAGAGTCTTCTATTACATAGGAAATGAGAAGTACGACTTTGAGAAGAAAATTTTTAAATTCTTCATTTCCTATCAGCTATTGCTTCTCAATTTCTTTGTCAAGTAAACAGATTTGTCGCCTTCATGTTAATAGACAAAATGGAACATGCTTTACTAAAACGATGACCCCACGATCTTTGAGAATCTACCGGAAGAATTTGTAACCTCTTTCTTGGTATTAAACGTCAAAGTACTGGGAGGATGATAACATTCGTTCTTCCAAAACTTGTGATTACTCAACATGTTCATGATCAAGCAATCATCATTTTATTAAAAAAAAAGGAGAAACAAAAATATTATAGTAAAAAAAAAAAATAAAAGGGTTTACTGGCTCATGTAGAAAAAAATAAAAAAAAAAGGGTATTATTTTGAAAACAAGTGAGAGAGACAAAAAAAAAATTATTCTTTTCTGATTCCCGGAGAGGAAAAAAATTTAAAAAAATGGGTTCTCTTTTTTAGACTATCATGAGAGTTGTTTTGAAAGTGGGAGATAAAAAAGCAAAGAGAAAAGAAGTTTTCTTGAAACATGTAAAAAAAAAAAAATAAGGTTTTTGTTGAAAAAAAAAGAGAAGGAGAATTTTCTTGGAATTCTAGCAAAAGGAATCTATAAGGTGAACTTCACCTTGACAAGTTTGCATAAAAAATTTCGATGGAGGCATCCTTTTATAGACTTAAAAAAGTCTAGGAAGTATCATACTATAATTCTAATTTGAACCTAAAATATTTTATATCTATATATCTATATATATTTATATACATATATATTATCTTCATATAAATATGAATTCGAATCATATTTATCTTGAGTTAAATTCAAATAAACTCAAATAATTGATTCAAATTTTATATTTATCTATATCCAAAATTGATATGATATATATATCTCCAAGATTTTTGAACTTATTCCCTATACAAATTCTTCAATCTCGGGAACAAGTCCCAAAAGGGGCAATTTGTAGATATATAAATTTTATTTATATATTTAAATATATAATTAAATATTATTTATATATTTTAAATATATATTTATATTTATATATTTTATATATTAAGATATTAAAGGATTTGCCTCCTTAGATGAGTGACACGGCGTTTGGCACGCTTAGGCTGCATTCTCACTCGTTCCAACAGCAAAGCTATCTACATTCAAGAAAAGGTGCTGAGTTACACACTACACACTCACTCACTCAAGAAGGCGTGAAGTGGAGAGATATTCGAAGGATCACCTCGCCTCGAAAATCGGCCCCTTCCTCTCAAAGCTCAAATCCAATCGATTTGTTCGATAGATCGAGATCAAACCCAAAAGCCCTCGACATCGAATCCATTCCTGAGATCCACCCAAAACGCCCCTCGGAAGAAATCAAAACAATTGGATCGAGACAAGCCCAAAACGCCCGCCACTAGGAATCAGGATCAGAGATGCGAGCCATAGACGGGCCCGAAATCTCATTTATTGTTTAATTGTTGTATTCAATTATTGTATTTCTTGTAATTCTAATTTTTAGAGGAAATAAAGAAATTTTATTGTCTACAATAGTATCTGTTCTCATCAATTTAATATCCGATATGTGGGTCATCGGCCCACACAATATTAACTCAATTTTAATTATAATAATTGTGTGGAGAAAAACATATAATGAGAAAAGACCCTTTAAATTTAGTACATGTATCCGTCATATACTCAAAAGTCTTATCTATTTTGAGTGTAGGACTAACCATGATTTTGAGTGTAGGGACGAACCGTTGGCACGCCATTGGCGTTACTTGTTTAGGCAAACGGTTCATGAGTTGTGGGTTAGCCACAACCGTAGAAAGCATTTTGATAGTGTTTTGTTGTTCAACCCTATAGCCGTTGCAGAAAGGAGTCTCCATATTGTGATGGAACTCCTTTCCGTGGGGGCTGGTAGTTAGCAGTAGCCTCTCTCATGCATAGTCTTCTTTGACTCGTGCTTCCTCTTTTGTATATTTTGTATTTATGAATACAACTTGATCCGGTTTCAGACAAAAAAAAAAAAAAAAGTCTATCTATTAATCAATTTTAATTTAAATGGCCAATTAATTTAAAAAATTAAAATAAATAATATATCAATTTATTTGGAATAAAATATTTAAGAGTAATTCAAAAATATATAAATGGTTATGAGAGTGAATCGAATTATTTTTCAATTTAGTTTAAAAAATTCAAAATAATAATAATTAAAAAATAATATGGGTGGGTCGGATAAGGTATGATTGTCTTGTCTACCATGGCACACCTCATTAGCAATAATGTAAAAAATTTAAATAGTAACCCTAAAATTATGAGTAAACAACACGTTTCTTAATCCCAAGAAAGAATATGGAAAAACACACACACACTCACACACTTGACAAAAAGTTAAGGAGAGATGTGAGTAATTGAACTCTATCATCAAATTATGTATAATAACACACACACACACATATATATATATATATATATATGGTTATGCAAGAAAGTCTAACTCTTGTTCGGTGAAAAATCTTACTCTTATATTCCGATAAGAATCGAACTCATAATTTCGTGTAGCATCTACAATTGATTTTTCTATGATAGAAAACCAAAAACTTGTAAACTTAACTCTACATATAGAACTATAGCGAAAATTTAAAAAATAATAATAATTATAACAACAATCAAATCCATGTACATATAAAATTATAGTTATTCTTCTTGCACATTATCAATCATACACAATAGGAAGAATCTTTAAAAAAGGCAGCAGAGGACAACTAAAGAAATAACAAACAGTGTTTGACACATTATTCCACACGTGAAGAACAATAATTGAACATAAACATTTATGATATACATACATATATATATATATATATGATGAGTTTATATATATATATATATATATATATATATATATATATGATGATAGTATACTATAAGGATAATCTAAGAGGAATTCTAGGAATAGACTCTTAAAATTACAATATATATAAGTCTCTCATATGAATACCAAAAAACACCTAAGTAAAGAAAACTAAAACAACTAGATTATCACATTTACACTAATATATATATATATATATATATATATAGAGAGGACACACCGTGTGGGACTGAAACAATATATGATGAGAAATGAATCAATTTCGTTTCCTTGTTATTTCATCCAAACCAAGCTAAAGGGGAAAGGTTAATTAATTGGATTTATAATTAGATTTATTTAGAGTATATTATGAATATTTGTATGTCAATTACCTTCATTATCTCCATACCTAAATTATCTCAATTACCTTCACTATCTCCATACCTAAATTATCTCAATTACCTTCACTATCTCCATACCTAAATTATCTCAATTACTTTCACTATCTTCTACCTAATTACTTTCACTATTTTTATACCTAATTACTTTCACTATCTTCATACCTAATTACTTTCACTATCTTCATACCTAATTCCTTTCACTATCTTCATCCATTATTGTTATTATTTACATTATTTATTTTATCTCTACTACTTTTCATCCCTATAAATAGAGGTGAAAATGTGTAGTTTTGAACACACAAGAATATATATGAAATATACAAGAAAGCTTCTCTCAAGAAAGCTTATCTTCCCTTTGATCTCAATCTTACATTTTGTGCTATATTTCTTTTAGTTGTGTTCTATATTTCTTTTAGTAACAATTTAGTAACAATAGTTTTATAACACGTTATCAGCGCGAGCCTCTAACCAACCGAGACTAGAAGCTCTACTACCGAGTAAAGTGTTTTTGAAGTTTATTTGAAGCATAATCAGTGACGTTATTTACTATTATGGCAAATCTCACTAAGCTTGACTTTGTGGCTCTTGATGTTACGGGAAAAAATTATTTATCATGGATATTAGATGCCGAGATGCATCTTGCTGCAATGGGTCTAGGAGACACCATTGTACAAAATAATGTCACAACAACGACAAGATCGTGCCAAAGCTATGATTTTTCTTCGTCATCATCTTCATGAGGATTTGAAAAATGAGTATCTTACCGTGAAAAATCCCCTTATTTTGTGGGGAAATTTGAAAGATAGATTCGACCACCGGAAGATGGTCGTTCTCCCTAAAGCACCGGTATGATTGGTTGCACTTGAGGTTGCAAGATTTCAAATCCGTAAGTACCTATAATTCTGCGATGTTTAAAATTGTTTCACAATTGAAATTATGTGGAGTTGATATAACCGATGATGATATGTTGGAGAAAACATTCTCTACTTTCCATGCCACTAATATTATCTTGCAGCAACAATATCGTGAAAAAGGCTTCAAGAAATATTCTGAGTTAATTTCTTGTCTTCTTGTTGCGGAACAAAATAATGAATTATTGATGAAAAATCATGAAACTAGACCAACAGGCTCTACTCCATTCCCGAAGTGAATGCTATTAGGAAAACATGATCCCGAAGAGATCATGGTCGTCGTGGCCGGTCGTGGTCGTTTCCGTGGTCGTGGTCGTACATATAATCATGGACAAACTCGTGATAAATTTGGCCCTTATACTCGTAATTCAGGTGCAAAAAATGATGACCACCCGAAATGGACAAAAAATAATGAGAAAAGAAATATTGTTCCGAAAAAATATGAAGATAAATGTTATCGATGTGGTATGAAAGGTCATTGGTCCCGTGTTTGTCATACGGCAAAACATCTTGTTGATTTATATCAAGCATCTATTGACAAGAAAGGCAAAAATGTCGAAGTAAATTTTACTTCTCAAAATTCAACGTATGGAAGAAATAATGATGATGATGATGATGATCTTGAAAATATTGACGTGGCTCACCTGGATGTAGCGACTTTTTTCGAACATCCAGGAAGGAAAAATTGATCATTTAATCGGGGATGGAAGTGTTCAAAAAAATTAGAATATAATATGATATGTAATATGTTATTTTTATTTAATATTTTAATGTAATATATTTCATCTTTTTAGAATTTTTTTTTTATTTTTATTTTTATTATTTATATGTTTCTATTTATAAATATTTTGTTATTTTATTATTATTAATGAGTTTATTATTAACTCACAACCCTGAAGTTTGTGAGATTATTTGCTTAATTCACAACAAAATACAACCAGAAGTTTGTGTGATTATTTACATTGAATATTCTTAACTCACAACCTGAAGTTTGTGAGATTACCAAATGGCTATAGTCCCCTTTTATGGGTTAAATGATGACATTGAAAGTGTGTGTCTAATTGACAGGGGGAACGACGCACACCATACCGAAATACGAGAAATATTTTTCATCATTTGAATGTGGGAGAAACAAGTGTTACCACAATAAATGGTTGTGTAAAACTTAACGAAGGCCCGTATTATTTAATATAATCTTACCTGGAGGAACTATGATCATATTGATAAAGCACTATTTTCCTCAAAGTCTAGAAGAAATCTATCGAGTTTTAAGGATATCCGACATAATGGATATCATATTGAGACTATGGAAGATAACGGCCATGAATATTCGGCTATTACGAAAAAACCCGTCATAGTATTGCTGGAAAAGCTACCATCTTTATCCTCCGCCTATATTATGCTAAAATTAATGACATCGAGGCGCATCATTTAGTAAACCGGAAGTTTACTAATCCCGCATTTTTAAAATTTGGCATGATCGTCAGGGTCATCCGGATCAATTATGATGCGAAAAATTATCGAGACAACGCACGGCCATCCTTTGAAGAATCAAAGGGTTTTGACCGCGATAAAGCTTTCCTCCGGCCGCATGTTCCAAAGGGAAATTGATTATAAGGCCATCACCATTAAAAGTAGGAGCCGAAAGTCCTACATTTCTAGAACGGATTCATGGAGATATATGTGGACCGATTAGTCCACCTTGTGTGCTTCAATATTTTAAGGGGTTGGTTGATTAAACGACGAATTCGATGGTCGGACGCTTGTTTATTATCTACTCCGCAACCGGGCGTCATGAGATTATTTGGCTTCTAAACACCGCTTTGAGAGCGCAATCCTGATTATCCTATTAAACGAATCCGTCTAGATAACGTCGCGAATTTTCTTCGCATTCATCTGATTCTTATTGTACGCCGATCGGGCATAATCGCTGAACATCCTGTAGCTTATGTTCACACACCGAACGGCCTAGCTGAATCATTTATCAAAAGGCAAGCTAACCGCTAGACCGTTATCGATGAAAACAAATCTCCCTACAAAAAAGAAATTGGGCATGCTATTTTACAGCCGCAAAGACTTGCGGCGTTAAGGCCATCGAGTTATCATAAATTTTCTCCACTACGCGGCCCCGGCCCGAGCCTAATATTTCTATTTGAGAATTTTCGGTGTGTTCAGATATGTCTGTATAACCAACCCAACGAACAAAAACGGGTCCTCAAAGAAGATCGGGGATATATGTCGGGCATACTCTGCTATTATAAGGTATCTTGAACCTTGACAGGGACGCTTTTAAAAGCAAGATTTGCCGATGCTATTTTGATGAGAATTTGTTTCCCAAATTAGTGGGAGAGAATAAACGGCATAAAATTGAACTCGCGTGGAGAACATCATCGATTCATTTAGATCCACGGACAAACGTGAGTGAACTCAAGGTTCAAAAGATAATTCATTTGCAACAAATTGCAAATCAACGATGACTTTGACGACCGTAAGCGTCACTAAATCACATATTCCGCTATCGATGATTCTATACGAATAGAAGTTCCCGAAGAACAAAAGTAAATCTTGTATTGGTGCCTCAAAGTGAATTTCAGCGCACGCCTATGCCTGTCCTAATTTCGTTCTAAAATAAAATCCTCGATGAAGAAAAGAGGATTAAACGATCCGAAGATCATGATGAAAACCAAGGGACAACCGATGAAAAGATTCAAACACAAAGATGAAGAGAATTCGCAAATTTATTAATTATACAACTTCGAATAACGTCGGGATCGAAGTAAAATTTCTATTGATAATGCTGCATATAACGTAGCTCTTGATATTGTCAAGGATACCGAGGATTTAGATCCTTCATCAGCTTGAAGAATGTCGGCATAGAATCGATCGGCCTCAATGGAAAGACGTGATTCAATCGAGTTAAATTCCGCCAAGCCAGAAGTTTTTGGACTTGTAGTCCAAACGCCGTACGTGAAAAACCCGTTGTTATAAACGGATGTTCAGCGAAAACGAAATGAGAATAATGAAGTTGTAAGATATAAAGCACGACTTATCGCACTAGCTCACAAAAGCCGGAGAATCGATTATGATCAAACTTATTCACCCGGTATCGATGCTATCACACCCGATATCTTATAAGTTTGCAGCCATGAAAAATCGGACAGCGCTAACGGACGCTGTTACAACATCTATACGGAAGCCTTGAAAAGGAAATTTATATGAAAATCCCCGAAGGATTAAAATTACCAAAGGCTTCTAACGGCCCTCTGAGAAATTATTCTGTGAAATTACGTAAATCATTATACGGGCTTAAACAACTGGACGCATGTGGTACAATCGCCTTAGTGAATTCTTATTGAATTCAGGATATAAAACGACCAACTCACCACGGGCATTTATTAAGAAATGATTTTGGTTTTGTGATTCTTGCCTCTATATGTCGACGATATTAACTTACCGAACCCGAAGAGCTCCGAGAAGCTATAGATCGCTTGAAGCGAGAATTTGAAGTTAAAGATTTTGGGAAAACCAAGTTTCGTCTTGGGCTTCAAATCGAACATGTGGAAGACGGAATTTTTGCTCATCACCAACATATGCGCCTAAAGTTTTGAAAAGATTTTTCATAGACAAAGTATATCCATTAAGTATTCTAATGGTCGTGAGGTCACTGGATGTAAATAAAAATATTTTTAGACTTCGAGAAAATGATGAAGAACTACTCGTCCCTCAAGTACCATATTTAAGCGTCATCGGTGCATTAATGTATCTAGCAAATAGCACTCGACTGATATAAGCATTTGCTATAAATCTATTGGCAAGATTTAGTTCTTCACCAACACGACGACATTGGAACGATGTTAAACATGTCCTTAGATACCTCCAAGGAACTATTGACCTCTGATTATTTTATTCAAATAAAAACGATCCAATATTAATCGGGTACTTGATGCCGGTTATCTTTCCGATCCTCATACGGCACGCTTCTCAAACTCGCCTGGCTTATTTACATATGCCAATAATGCTATATCATGGCGCCTACAAAAAAAACTATAATCAAGAACTTCTTCTAATCATGTCGAGATAATAGTCATTCATGCAGCAAGTCGAGAACGTATGGTTGTTGGGTCAATAATACATTATATTAGAGAGAGTTGTGGTTTATCTCCCGTGAGATTCCAACTCCTCTATATGAAGATAATGCAAATTGTTGTATAGCTCAATTGAAAGGAGGGTATATCAAAGGAGATAGGACAAAACACATTTCACCCAAATTTTTCTTTACTCATGAACTTCAAAAAGAAGGGTGACATTGATGTGCTTCAAATCCGGTCATGTGATAATCTTGCATTTATTCACTAAGGCTCTTCCAACCGTAACCTTTGAGAAATTGAGATATAAAATTGGTTTGGGGCCGGTTCAAAGATTTCAAGAGTTCATCTCACAACAGGGGGAGTGTTGAGATTAATACCCGCTGATGTATGGATTCTTCATATTCCTCGAGAATGACCAATGAAGGAGGCGAATTTAAATTCGGTTTCTACTCCACTTGCGTCGGACGAAACTATTACTACAATCGAACAGGTTCGAATGTTCCTCTAGCAATAAAGATTTCATAGAAATCTTCCTTAAGATTCTTCTTGTGGAAGACAATAAAATTAATGTGATGGTAACAAAATCGATGATGAAGCGTTGGGTCACGACATAGAAGTCGTAAATAATGGAGTTGAAGTTGTGCGTACATAAAAGAATATTGTACTCTTTTTTCCTTAATCGAATTTTTTCCTCCGGGTTTTTTATCCGATAAGGTTTTTTAACGAGGCATATTCTTTATGTAATGGATATCCAAGGAGAAGTGAACCCTCGAAGATTCATCACATTGAATGGAAGTGATAAGGTTTTCATGAGACATATTTATTTACAATGGACATACAAAAAAGGGGGGAGTATTATGAATATTTGTATGTCAATATCTCCATACCCTAAATTATCTCAATTACTTTCACTATATTCATACCTAATTACTTTCACTATCTTCATACCTAATTACTTTCACTATCTTCATACCTAATTACTTTCACTATCTTCATACCTAATTACTTTCCACTATCTTCATACAATTACTTTCACTATCTTCATCCATTATTGTTATTATTTACATTATCTCTACTACCTCTTCATCCTTATAAATAGGGGTTAAAATGTGTAGTTTTGGACACACAAAAATATATATGAAATATACAAAAAAGCTTCTCTCAAGAAAGCTTATCTTCTCTTTGATCTCAAGCTTACATTTTGTTCTATATTTCTTTTAGTAACAATAGTTTTATAACAACCTAGGGTTTCTTTAGAATAAAATGATTATAAATAACTTAAATTACTTTATAGGTCCCTCTAGTTTTAAAATATTCTATCAAGACCCACAATCTTCATAACTTATCAAAAGTTTCCAAATTTTATAAATGTAATTTCCATATTTGCCCCTAACTTAGGGTTGAGTCTCACATTCACTACCTCTAGGTCTAAGAGCATACTTGCATTATCATTTGGAAGAGAAATTTAAATTCTATAGTGTTGTTATCTTGGAGCACTTCTTGAGTGAATTTTTTTTAAGTCCTCCTACTATTTTTAATCTTGTTACTCTTGATAGTGTTCACAAGTGAAAGTGAATCTCTAATTTCAATCTTGTCATCCACACAGGCTTCCTTCTTTCCCTTTTCTTTTCTTGTTTCCTTTTTGACACAAAATAAACTCAGAAGATAAATGCCCGATTAATTTTCTCCCAAATTAAATCCAAAAGTTGAGCTTGAAATAATTAAATTGTGTTTTCATACGTGGACTCTCAAAATATAGCAACTGCGCGCCAGGTTGTAATGCAGCACCAATTCCCACAGCATTCTTCAAATTCTGTTTCCACTTTGATGAGTTATATTTATATATAAAAATAGTATAAATAATTAAATAAAATAATACTAAAAATAATAGGAATTCTCAATATTAAAATAGAATTGTCACTTAGAAAATAAACTCAACTAGGTAGAGAACCTATCAAAATAGTTTAGTAAATAAAGGTAGTATTCAGATTTTAATATTTATAAAATCGTTTTTCCAAAGACGTCTATTAATTTTTAGTGTGGAAAATATAATTAAATCAATTATGAATATGATTTGGAAGTATGAATCAATCATTAAGTAATCCAACCTTTATCGGGAATGATAGGATTGAATTCTAATTTCCTAGAAAGCAAATTAAAAGAAAGCAAAGTAAAGAATATGGATGAGATAATATTGAATATTTGAAGAACTCACTAAAGACATTAGAGAGAGTGGAGGATACACTTCACAATGAAACCAAGTATCATGAATCAATTACTACAATTTCACCAAATCCAAGTCTAATGATGAATTTCCTAAATACGTGTCGTTGAAAGAAATTCATATATGAAGAACAACTCGAATATATTAGTAAGATTAGATCTCTACTAATCATCCAAGGTCCGGTACATCAATAGGAAAATAACCAAACTAATCTAGCACTAATCGTATATCCAAGATCCGGCTTAACAATTAGTGTTAACCCGAACACAAAATCAAATTAGAGTTCAACTCAAGGTAAGAATTCAAATCAAAGCCATAATTGAAATTGCAATTCAAGCTAATAAAATCATAACAATCAAATCACAATAGATCAATCTCAAAGTGAAAATGTAACATGAAACCAACTACTTCTACCCTAAAGAAATGTAGAAGAAGAGAGTTCATATTGGGTTGGTAAACTAGATTACAAGAAATATCATCAAAAGTAATAGAAGAAGGTAAGAAAATAATTCCAAAACCAGTTGTCAATTGATACCGGAAAGATCTCTTCACTTCAACTCCTCTCTTGAATCCTCCTCTTGCAACTTTGAAGCTTGAATGATTGAAGTAGATCCAAAAACCTTTTGAATAGATTGCACAACTCTTCCTTATAGACCGAGGAGAAATTACACAACCTAACTAGAGACAATTATCACTAAAACAATCTAGGGATTTCTCTATGTGAAAGAAGAACAACAAATTGATAGAAAATTCCCTAAATTCTATACCAAAATATATGAAATTCAAGTAAACCCAATATGATATTCAATATCTAAAACAATGTGGTAATCAAGCCAATCTGACTAATGCTAAAAATCCTTATATTTATAGGTAACCGAAAGTAGTGGTGAAATCGTCATTTTACAAATAAAACAGTGATTCTGGCATTACTACGGGCGTTGCCCTTTCTGCTCTACGGGTGTATTAATGTCGTTATGTCCTACGGACGTAGAATCCAGAGTGCAACAGCCGTAGAGTAGTTAGTTACTTTATACGGGCGTGATACACAAAAAGGCAACGGGCGTATAGCTTATAAGGGCATAGCATAATTCCAAAATGTTGCACTTTTGCCTCTCGAATTTATCTTTTTAAGCCAATTTTCCCCAAAAGTTACCCGAAATGCAAAATATACAATTAAACCCTTAATCACTCAATTTATCTCAATTTAATACAATAAAACTCACAAATCATGCACAATTTATATCTCAAAACATGATCATATTTGATGTTATCACACTTCAAACTTTAATTCATTCTCAAGTTCCTCCCAACTCAAAGGACACCTAATCAAAATAACAAACCACCATTTTTTAGAGGCTTTTTCAAAATTTAATAAAAGTAAAATGAATTACTATAAGATAACACAAATCACTATTTTTCTTGATTAAAAAGTATGTTTAAAAGCACTAAAATAACTCTACATTGTAGAGTTATCAATCATTGCTCACACGAGAATGAAAGAGAGTGGTGTGGTGGTACTTATAGTGAGCATCTATATGATGTAGCTTGAAGATCTTTATAAGTGCTTAGGGAACTCTTTTGCTAAATTGATCTTTCCTATATTTCAAAATGGGAGAGTGTGGGCTCATGAAGAAGTTTTGATGCTTATGTTAGATAACAAAATTATTGCAAGAGCTGTAAGGTAGGGATACGGAAAGAAAAATATTATTATTTTCGATTATTATTTTTCAGTTATTATTATGTAGATGCAATCGAAAAAATGTACTTACAATTACATTTTTTTGTGGTGATTTTTAAGATCTTTTATCGGCACAAATATCAAAATACTTGTCTTGATATTCTAATGTGGGATAAAAGGGGTTTTATATGTTGAGAAAGACATAAAAACCCTTAACAAAGAATGTCTATATATACTAGTTGATGTGATTCCTAATCCAAAAATAGATTGGAACCAAGGATGATGCCTCGAATCGTCTATAAATTAGGTTGTAATGAAAAGAAAACAAACAAAAAAAAAGAATGATATTGGGACGCCACACTCGAGAAAAGAGAAGATTGTGAGTGATAAGTTCATGATTAGAACACCACAAGAAACTTGATAAGTCCATGATTGAACGCAACTAGAAACTTGATAAGTCCATAATTGAATGCCACAAGAAACTTGATAAGTCCATAATTGAACGCCACAAGAAACTTGATAAGTTCGACGCCACAAAGGTTAATCACTCTTTTGATAAGTCATGGGTTTGAACGCCACAAGATTCCTATTTTGATAAGTTCTAAAAAGTTCATTGAAGAACCAAAGAGAAAACTATCAAATATGATAATTCTGAATTCTTATTTGCATTTTCGTGCATATCTCTATTTATACTTGGAACAACTCTCCAAGACTATGAAAAGTCACATTTAAAACATTAAATTGGTACATGCTTCAATGTTGACCAAGACCCTTCAATTCTAACTACATTAGACTTCTAGAAAACATAAATAAAACATAAATATGTGCTCATAACTCTTTCAAACCTCAAATACAAGTTTTTTGAGGTTGATCAGCCCATATTGCCCATTAAGTGAGCTCTTTCTTTTGTAATTGGCCCAATTGGAACTTGTAGTTTTCTTTTCGTGTCTCTGCTTAGTTCACATCACTAGTGATGAGATTATTTTATATACATATATATATATATATATATAAAATTAATTCATAAACATATATAATAAATTTCCATTTTTATTAAAAAAATAAAAATAAAAAGCTTATTGTATATAGAGACTTGCTATTAAGGACTTTGAGTCATTTCACAAGACACTTAAGCCTTTTTATCTCATATCAAATTATCAAGATAAGTTTATTTGGATTTGTACTTATAAAAGCTCTTATACTCGCCATATAAAAAGTAATTTTTTTTTTTTTTATATATATCTACTTCAATAGCTTTTCTACTATGTCAAATTAAGTTAAGCGTAGAAGTTTTTTCAAGTGATCACACCTGCCAGTATTATAAAATAAGAATGTAATTTTGTTTTTCTTAATGAGTTAATGAGGATTCTTCGGCTACATCAAATACCCTTACTTTTTAGGGTTTTAGGTAGCAGTGTCGTGTAGAGCCTAAGGCGAGTTAGGCCACCACTTTGGAAGGGCCCTAAATTATTATTATTATTTTTTTAAATCTCAAGTTTCAAATTTTAAAAAATTAAATATTAATAATTATTAAAAAAATATTTATTTTTCAATTTTATTTTGAAAATAGTGTAATTTAAATAATATTATATTTCTTAGAAGATAAAAACTTTAAAAAATTCTGTCTCTCCTTATTAGTATTATTTTATTCTTTCTCTCTCCTATTAGTATTATTTTACCTTTCACGTCTCCTTACCTTGTCTTTCAAACAAAAAAGAATTTAATATATATAGTGTTTATCTTGAATAACAAATATTCTAACTTTTTAAATTAGTTTAGAAGAATACAAAAAAAAAAAAAAGCAACACGCATTATAAAAAATAATTCTTATCTTAAAATTTAAATAGGTTTATCTTTTTTATTTTTATAAAATATAACTATTTTGTTTTTTTTTTTTTTTATTTTTGATATTGGTTTGTCTTCGTCTCTTTTTATATTTTTTGTAGTTTCTATTTTTTTTCCTAATTTTTTAAGAGTGTTAGTTAAAATTTTATTGTTTAGTTTTATTTATAATTTGTTTTGAAAAATGTCAAATAGAAAATATTGTGAAAAATTTAAAAGGAAGAAGAATTAAGAAACTCATAAAATCACAACAACGTGTAATGAATTTATTATTGGTAATAAAAAAAATGACTTGACTAGTACAAATAATGAAGAAGTAGTAGAATATGAATTAAAAAATAATATTGATTTATTAGAAATTAATAATAATAATGAGAGACAATGAGAAGAAAATGTTTAGAATTGAAAATATTGAAATAAGTTTTAATAAAATAAATTAATACTCTATAGAAATATAAAATTATGTAAAAATATTATATTATTTTTCAAATAATATATTACATGTAGAATAATATTAACAATACATATAAATGTTGTTACCGCTGAAAGAAGTTTTTATATTTTATATATTAAAAATTAAATATTGAAATATTTTGATTGTAAAAATATAATAAAAAATTTTGTTACGTAAAAGTTAGAAGAATAAATAACTAAAAGGTCCGAAAAAATTTTCGCCTTAGACCGAGAGACCTTTTACATGGCTCTGTTAAGTAGATTAGCATGATAATTCATTTGTTCATCGAAAAAGGATGGATTTGCACATGGAATTAGTATCTTATGCTTGATCAGGGCGAGTGCAGTTTTTGTTAGTTCGTGGAAGTTCTTGAGGGAAATTAAAAGGTTTGAAGAAGATAAGAAAAAGACATGTTGTCCTTTTTAGTTGTTTCTGTACTGAATGGAAAAGTGTTGCCAATAGCGTGGAAATTAAAATTCGTCAACTTTACGCATTGAAATGGACCCAACCTTTCGACCCAATAATCACGTGAACCAAAAAAAAAAAACATCAATTTTTTAAGTAAAATTTGGGTTTATTCAAAATAATGTTTTGTCAACCCAGTAGCTTGGGGGAGTTGATAAGCGGACTCCTAATACTTCTCCTCGGGGCAGATGATCGAGGTTTTGAATCTCCCCGAGGTAGTTAGTGTCACGTTAAAAAGTTCAGGGTCGGACCCTCACCCTAAAGTAAGAGTTGAACTCTGCGAGCGCTCCCCAGGTCGAATCCGAATTAGTCGGCCCGTGTGGGTTCGGATACCGGATGCTTAAGAAAAAAAAATGTTTTGTCACTTTTTTTTTTTTTTTTTTTATAAATATGTTTTGTCACTTAAAGATAAAAACAATTCTGTTTTGTCAAAATCACAAAAGAGAATTTAAAATGGAGTAAAAATTTGCCTACTAATATATATATATATTTTTTTAGGAATCTTAATATCTATTTTGTCTCAAATTTATGACCTATATAAGTTATCAATAAGGCTATTACTAACTAATCTACAACTTCTTGACAAATTCGCTTACTAATTAATGCATCATTCATCTCTATGGAATTAATTATACAGATTAGTGCCAACTTAAAGTACATAATAATTTCAAAACACAAAACGTAAAATTGTATTTTGTCCCGCATCGTAGATACCGGACAACGACTGCTTATGTAAAAGTATTTTTTATTATTTTATAACAAATAAAAATGTTTTTTGCTCGTGACAATGAAAAGATTTTCAAAATCTTTTTCTACTTTATCTTTCAAAAATAAAATCAAATCAAATTTTCAAAATATTTTCTCATAATATCTTTACATTGATGATTTTTATTCTTTCTATTTTTTTTTAAAAAATATATATATATATATATATATTATTTTAGAAGGAAAAAAAAAAGACCTCTATAATTTCTTAAACATCTAACGTTTGAGGGAAAAAAAAAGAGTAATTAATAATTGAAGATGATAACAATAAATTAATTTAATTAATCTATAAAATTAATATCTCATTTTTCTTTAAGTTGATTTTTCTTTAAAAAAATAAAAAAAAATCCGTCTTTATTGTAACTCAATCTAACAATCCTTTTAATATACTAACTTAAAATTATAATTTTACTTTTTTAAAAGAAATGTTATTCATTAGTACACTAGCTTAACAGAGTATACTAACGTTAAAATATAATTATAAAAATTAATTAAATTAATACATATTTTTATTTTATTAATCAACTAAATATTATACCAGTACTAAAAAGTTTCTACACCGATCGATTATATATATATATATATATGTTACACGAGTGCATTTTCAAATAGTAACTTCAATATTCCTTTTTTTTTTATTTTATTTTATTTCTACCCTAAATATTGACTTTAATTTGGTTCCCACGTAGAAGTAATTTGAGTTCAATGACTTGATTTGGAAAGTAGACTGCAATCAATGTACACACTTTACGTGTGTGTATATATATATATATATATATATATATATTAATGTATGTATGTTTGCACGTGGAAATTTTGTAGTATAAATTTATGTAAGAAATGTTTCACGTGGTGTGATACTGCAGTTTTATAATGTTAAAATTATATAATTAATATTCATTAATAATTGTTTTTAGAATATTATAAACAATATTTATTTTTATATATTTTTAACTAATTAGAATATGAAAAAAAAGAAAGAAGAAAATTTAACTGTCAATTTTTTTATCGTTAACCAGTTACATTTGTTATTATTTATTATTAAATTTTTATCCTTTCACTTTTATTTTGTTATTTCTTTGCTCCTTTTGTACTTAAAAGTGTTTAAAAAATAGCATAAAAAAGTCAATAAAATTTATTATTTAAAAAAAAAAAAATTAAATTTTTGGGGAAAAAAAAAACAATTAAACATGATAATCTTCTATGAAAATCTAACTCTAAGCTTAAATTTTATCTAAGATATAAAAGCTTATTATATTATAATTTTTTAAAAAACAAAAAACAAAGAAAGAAAAAGAAAGTAAATTATTTTATTTTATTTTATTTATTTATTTGCACAAAATGAAAAACTTTATTGCATCAAAACACTTTGAAAACACATTATTAATTATATCAATTTTCCTCTAAGAACACTTTCTTAATTTTGAATTACATTGATCCCTTTGAATCATTCATCTTACCACTTATGAATTACATTAATCCCTTTTTCTACCAATTATCAATGTTTTTATAGCAAATTATATTTTCAAAACACACAAAACATTAAAAACATCCCTTAAGAATTGATCTCTTACATATCAAGACAAGAAATACTATCAAAAAATACTATTTTGATCATCATTTTTATGTTTATTTTCTATCTTATTTCATTCAGAACGTCAAAAACCTTCAAAATTATTGTTAGGATCGAAATGTCCAAACAACTAATCTTAAACTCTAATATCACTTGTTATGAATTTAAAGAAGAAAATCCACTATTTAAAAATTTGTTACAATGACACAATTTCTCTCCTCACGCCTATAACTCTAAGACACCCACAAAGAATTACAAGGAAAAACTTTAACTCTTATTCAATAGAAATTTTAACTAGAGTAAAATAATTAACTCTCACTCAATGAGAATTTTAACTAGTGTTAATAATAAACCTGATGTGAAATTAGGAATAGAGCAAACACAACAATTATTTAGGGTAAAAGAGTTTCTTCAATCAAATAAAAACATGTAGATGGGTTTCAACAGTGTATGAACAAATATCAAAAAAAAAAAGCTCTTTTATTTTTAGTCTTCTATACCTGCTAAAGGAACAAAGAATATAAATTATTATTATTATTATTATTTAATTAAAGAAAAAGGACCAAATCAATTGTAATGATAGAGTGTAAAGTCTATTTTGTCGGTAAAAAATGCGGTAGACATCAATTTACTTTTTAAAAATTTAAAAATAATTTTTGTTATTTAATAATTTTTATTTTAAAATATTTAATAAAAATAAAGTGTTGAATTTTAGTTTTATGTTAATTAAATAATTTTATATTTTTTAGGTTTAGGAGTTAGTTAATTAAATTAGATTAACATGATTATTAAAAGAGTTAGATTCGATTTTGAGTCTTTAAACCTAATAATTAAATATATAGGATTTAGATTGATGCATTTACCAAAAAAAGTTGACACGATTATCACATCCAATATATAATTTGTATGAAAGTTACATATATTATACCAATATATAAAGGGTTACATATATAATTTTGGTACAAGAATAATATTGAAAGTCACTTTATTTTACCTTTTATTTCTATTTTATTTTTTCTTTCTTTGCTTTTGTTATAATAGTTGCTCTGAAAAATTTCTTATTTTAATTTAATAACTATTTACTTTGCCTACTTGGTCTTACACTCTAATTTTTTTCTTTTTTAGAACTTGCTACTTCAACTCCTTTTTTTTTTTTTTCCTAACTTAATTTTACATCTTGGTCCTAACTTGATCTTACATGTTAAAATTTTTATATGTTGGTCTTCTAATCATTTTTATTTTCCATAAAACAATCCTTTATTTTCAATTTTTTATAACTTGGTCCACTAACTATTTTTGTTTTCCATAACTTAGTCCTTCTACCTTGATTTGTGCTAATTCTAAAAGAGCGAAAAGCCAACTCATCAGCGTCTCACAAAAAGCAGGGCAACATCTGTGGATTATATGCAAAAATATTTTGGTTGCCTGGGTCACATGTCAAACTTACGAAGGGCATAACTCTCGAATACAAAAACACTTCATATTTGGAGGGAAGCCAATGTTGTAGCCGATGCCCTGGCTAAACAAGGAAACGTTACTAGTGTAGCCTTTACTGCTTATGTCTCTCCTCCAAGTTTCACATTTACTGCTTTACATAAAGACCTTGGAAACACTGTGTATTCCAGGAATGTCTCTTCTGTAAAGGATAACCTCATTAAATTATCGAGTACTATTATGCTTGCTTGTCCCCTCCTTTTTTAATAAA
>JAHSUH010002847.1:0-11153 GCA_025388415.1 Cynanchum wilfordii | reverse complement strand
TCAAATTCAGCAACAACCCTAAATTAAGCTCAGTTGATGCTATCAACAAAATCATAAATTCTCTGTTCAAAGGGTTTGATGAAAAAGAAAAAAGCCCTTAAAGTTTATACAGAACAAGTTCACCCTCTCTTTCCCTGCCATGAAAGCACAATCTTCCTTATTCCTTCAATTTTCAAAGCCTGTGCAGATTCGCATTCTCAGGCGCATAAACCTTTAGCTCTTCAACTTCACTGTAGTGCCCTTAAAAATGGGTTTATTTCAGAATGTGCTGTTTCCAATTCTCTTGTTTCGTTTTTATGCTAAGTTTTCAGATGCTAATAGTGCATGCAAAGTGTTCGATACTATGCCTCATAGAAACACCATTTCTTGGAATTCTATCATAAATTGCTATATACAAAATGGGTTCTTCTTGGAATCGATTAAGTTTTTTTAAGGATATGTATGAATTAGGGTTTGTTCCCAAGCCTGATCTGATTGCTAGTGTTCTTTCAGCTTGTGTCCGGACAGGAAATATTGAGCTGGGAAGGTCCATTCATGCCCTTGTTATTGTGGATGAAAGGCTGAAAAATTCGGTTTTTGTGTCTACTGCTTTGTTGGATCTCTATTTCAAATGTCATGATCAGGTGACAGCATTTCTTGTTTTTGATAGAATGGAGGAAAGAAATGAGGTGTCATGGACTGCTATGATCAAAGGATGCGTAGATGATTGTGACTTTTTAACTGCTATTGATTTCTTTCGTGTGATGCAGATCAGAAATATTAGGCCTTGTAGAGTAACATTGCTTTGCATCTTACCAGCTTGTGCTGAGTTAGGTTATAGAAAACATGGGAAAGAGATTCATGGATATGCCATTCGTAGTGGTTTTGATTGGGATATTAAACTTTCTTCAGCACTTATACACATGTACTGTGAGACTGATAAGCAATTCAGGGCTGCAAAGCTTATCTTTGACAGAGCACCAAGAAAGGATGTTGTGATGTGGAGTTGTATGATTACAGGTTACTCAAGGAGTACAGACACTGCTGAAGAAGCTATATATCTTTTCAATGAAATGCAGAGGGAGGGAATTCAACCTAATAGTTTTACTCTGTTGGCAGTGATCTCTGCCTGCACCAGTTTGCTCTCAGTATACCATGCTCGCGTTGTCCATGCTTATGTCCTGAAATCCTGCTTCAATGCTGAGTTACACATCCAAAACTCACTTGTAAGTATGTATTCTAAATGTGGGTTTCTATGTGATTCTGTTCAAATTTTCAGGGAAATGACAGTGAGGGATTCCATCTCCTGGAGTGCAATTATAAGCGCGTATGGTCAATATGGTTATGGGGAGGATGCATTGCAGCTGTTTCATGAGATGAAACAAGAGGGAATGGAAGTGGATGCAATTACATTTCTTGAAATCTTAATGGCTTGTAACCATGCTGGTCTTGTAGAAGAAGGGCAAAAGATTTTTGATGAAGCAATGAGAGGTGAAGATGAAGTATCTTTAACTTTGGAACACTATGCTTGCTATGTTGATCTCCTTGGAAAGGCAGGGAGGCTTGAGGATGCTTGTAATGTTGTGCATCGAATGCCTTTTAGACCTACTGATAAAATCTTGAGTTCTCTGGTTTCTGCTTGTAGGATTCATGGGAAATTAGAGGTTGCAGAGGTGCTAGCACTTAGGCTTATTGAGACAGAACCAGAGAATGCTGCTAATCACACTTTGTTAAGTATGGTTTATGCAGATTCTGATAATTGGCATGCTGTAGAAGAAGTTAGAAGGAATATGAAAGATAGGAAATTGATGAAGATCTTTGGCTTCAGTAGAATTTAGCTAATTGGTTTTCTGTTGGCTTCAGCTGTCAAAAACAAAAATTGGCCAAACTTTCATTCTCATGACACTAAGATCATTATAATTGTAATTGTCATATTGGTATTTGTCTTTTCCACATTCAATTACTCAAAACTTGTTCAGTAAAGGGTATTCAAAACTCAGTAAAGGCATAGGAAGTAGAGAAAACACAGCATTGCAAATAAGAGTTGTGGTTTTATTTTATGCAATAAAAAGTACAGTATAACTTCGAAGAAAAAGAAGAAAAAAAGAACCTGATCACAAGTGGACATTAATGCTACATCTGCTTACCAAAAACAGAAAATGCTACATCTGAAAGGAGGAGGCTGCATGAAATTTCCTTGGTTTACTATTCGACTATAAAGACACAGAACTAATCCTTTAACATGATGCATCAAGGAATATTTGTCTGATGTTACTGTGTCATGATCATCAATTCCAACAGATTCATACATCTCCACAAGTAGCTCAATAATGGCCTAGCTGGAGGATGGACTTTTTGCTGATGATGCATTTGTCTGGCTATCTAAGCTTGTAGTAACTTGAGATGGAGGAGAATAAATATTTGCTTTCTTCAAAATTTCAGCAACAACCCAATGCTTTCTTTTGCTTAATGGTCGGGAAGGATCCAAACGGACCTGTAAAAATACAGTTCCCCACAAAATTCTTATTTAATTAATTTTTAACTATAAAAAACTTTTTTGAGTAGGTGCACCAAGCATATAAGAATATTTTAGTTACTGCTTGAAGCAAAACTAGCACAATAAAATAAAACTATAAATTTTTAATTCATGATTCAGGAAACAATATGAAAAAAAAAAAAATTGTGCATATTGGATTTTCCTGTCCAAAATTATCCTCTAGAAAACAGTAGTTGCAACTATGAATTGTTTAGATGTAGTTTCAACCACGCCTAAGAATAGTGCAATGACCCAAAGCCACAAGTAAAGTCATGCACACTAAAACTGTACTACAGAATAACAATAGATTTTGCAGGTTTTGAGCTAAGAACAGACAGTAAACAATGCAGAGGATATTGAAAGTTCAACAAAGTAAGAAAAAATAAAATATCAGTTAGCATCACACTATGAGAAAGCAAACAAAATCAAAGTGGGGAGGAATGACCTTGCTCTCAATTAGAAAGAGTATATCATAAGTTCTTTAGATCCTAAAAGAAATAGAAAACAAGAAATTGTTTGGAAAAAAATTGCAGCATTGTATTGATGAAGAAACTTGGTTCAGGTTTTGCTTTATACTTTTAGATGGAAGAATACAAAAGTAAGTAGTGACAAACATAAATTACAAAGTTTTGACGACTAAACTCTCAGCAAAAACAACTTCTTAAACATGATTTTCATAAAATAGAAATAGGCATATTAACAGTGAGCCAGCCCCAGCATGAGCCTACGTCATAATTTATGTTAGTATTCATAACACAACATAAACTACATCTTGGCCACTAAACTATTAGCGAATAGCAACTTAATCAAGATTTCAGAAAATAGTAATACGCATACTAATATAACCTAAATCAGATAGTAAGATTTAAGTTTAATGAATTAAGGATCCAAAAGAAGATTAGGGACGGCGACCTAGGAATGGGTAGTCATTCTTGGCTGAAGCAGGGAATAATATCCCTGCCAGAAGCAGAGGCAAATAACCCTCAAATAGACAGCATCTATTCTATGTGCATAAATTTAAGCCCATCATCCCAGAAAACACCTTAGTAAGACAACACAATAATGGCACTTTGTATTTTTGACCCATATTAACACACAAATCTAGGTTAGACAAGCTTTGGGGATTCGGGCTGACAGTGACCATACAAGATTTAAAAACGTGTAAGATTACATCTTAAAATGATAAGATTACATCTTAAAATGAGCAAACTGTTACTATCTTATTGGACTCTAAAAATGGTGTTTAAGATTCGAAAATTTCATAAATGGTAAGAAATACTTTAGGTCGAAGGTAGAGTCTGGTGAATTCAAGGCTTTGTATTGATTGAAATCTGACTCAATCATTAATAAGTGCAAGAGAATGGCCATTATTATATAATATTCCACTTATTATATGGGGGAAGGTAGAAATTTTCCTTGGCAATATGGAATGTATTCTTGTGAATTAATGCAATATGATAAAGATAAATTTCACTGAATCCATTGCACTAAAATGTAACTTAACCTCCCTTCTCTTTTTGTGCATGCACACACGGAAAACTTAAGGGTTTTGGTTACATTACTCTTAATGGTTTTTTTCTTTCTACATGATACATACAAACATAAAGCTTCAAAACTAGATTAACAAAAAAAATTACCTATTCATAACCATTTACAGAACAGTTCAATCCAAAAGATATATATTTGTGGGCTTGGTGTCAGAAGCAAATAAAGACATAATGGAAATCAGCAAAAGAAAAAAAAAAGATAAAGGAAAAGATGTTGGTAGCGGAAGTTCTTATTCAAGAATTAAAAGGATTCTCTAGTTTGAAAGCTAAGGAAATGATTGATCCTATCCGACTAACATGAATCAACTATAGAATAATCTTCCCATGAATTATCAATTCTCCTTCCCCTTAAATATCAAATTAATCTATCACCTCCAAACCCCTCCATAAAAAGGAAAGATCCAGCAATCCAGTTAAACACAAATTAACAAAAATACATTTGAAGAAATTACAATGTGAATCGAAATTCAAACAAAAAGAATTAATATCAGATTATCATACAGGAATATAAAAATAAAAGAAGCAGTACCCTGTCTCCAATGTTGCATTCGTCGCGCTCGTCGTGAGCCATAAATTTGGAGGTACGCTTGACATAGCGATTGTAGAGCTTGTGATGGAAGAGTCTGTCCACCGCCACCACAACCGATTTCTGCATCTTGTTCGACACCACCATCCCCACCACGGGCTTCATCTTTCTTCTTCTTCCTACTTCTAAAACCCTACTCTCCCTTCCAATACTAACAAAATCTCAGAAATAGTACAGTAGCCATAAAAGTCCCATTTTTTTGGCAAATTGGTATAAATAATCCTCAAACTATTTTTTTTTTTGGAATTGGTCCTAAACTATAAAACAATTGTGACATTGGTCCTTCTGTTAAAAATTTCATTAAATCACCGTTAAGTAAAAAAAAAAAAAAACTTCATGAGCATTTATGTCATAACATTATTTAAATATAAGACAAATTGGTATAAATAGTCCTCAAACTATAGACTTTTGGTGATATTGGTCCCCAAATTATTTTTTTGTGTGGGATTGGTTCCCAAACTATAAAAAAATTGTGATATTGGTCATTCTATTAAAAATTATATTAAATCACAAGTTAAGTTAAAAAAAAAAATTAAATAATAGTAGAATTTGTAAACTTTAATTTATTGATATTCTTCAAGATTTTTTCTTTGAATATGAATTTTTTTTTACTGTAAAATGTTGAAATTGTTATCATATAAAACTTTTGACTATTTTTCTACTCTAATTTCATCTAAAAATCCTAAAAAAAATAAAAAAGACAAATATATTTTTATAAAGCACAAAATAAGAAATAAAATAAGAAAAATTGATATAAAATATATAATATATAATTTATTCTAGTAATCTGCAATAAAGTTTTAGAAAATGTAAAATAATGTTTATTTTGTGTATTTCCTTTTTTTTCTTCTTTTGTTGATATTTTGAGTTATAAAAATGATTTTTAATAATTATCAATGATTTACGCATTAATATTTTGGGCATAAAAATGACTTTTAATAATTATCAATGAAAATATTTTTTAAAAATGATATATTTTATTAATTTTTTTTTAAAATTAATTTGTGATTTAATATAATTTTTAATGAATGAACCAATATCATAATTTTTTTATAGTTTGGGGACTAATCCCACAAAAAAAAATTTAGGACCAATGTCACCAAAAGTCTATAGTTTGAGGACTATTTATATCAATTTGTCTTATATTTAAATAGTGTAATGACATAAATGCCCATGAAATTTTTTTTTAAAAAAAATTAACGATGATTTAACGGAATTTTTAACGGAAAGACCAATGTCACAATTGTTTTTAGTTTGGGGACCAATCCCTCCAAAAAATAGTTTGGGGACCAATGTCACCAAACCTTCATAGTTTGGGGACTATTTATACCAATTTGCCCATTTTTTTTCTTTTTCAAAGAATATATTGTACGTTTAGTCCTTAAATTTTCATATTTTAATACTTTAGTCCTTAATACGTTTTTAGATCAATTTTTTCCCCTTGATATTTTGAGGTTGCATCCATGGGAATCATTCACATATGGAGAGGGTAAATTTGTCAAAACACATTTAACAGGTTTATCTGAAAAGAATCAAACCAAAAACAGTTATCTATTAGCGGCATACTTTGTGAGTCTTTGGACCCTTCCAAAACTACAAAGTCTCACTTCAGATTCTACACTTTTCTTTTTTACTTCTGAAATTGTGGGTTACATGTTATGTTTTTGAATCTTGTTTAGGAATATGCACATTGGCGTATGATGTATTTCTGAGGACTCGGTTAGTATAGAGGGACTTGGTTAGTGGGGGGTATTGGATAAGGAGTTCTTGAGTTTGCTTGAGTTATGATAATGTATTTGTGGGTTTAATGCTTTCTTTTGTATGCTTGGTGGATTTCTTTGAAAACAATTTGCAACTTTGCTTTTATATGAGGTTGGAAAATGTGGGCTTCTTTTATACATGTTTTTAATGAGCAATTCAGTGGTATTATGTGATAATTTAGTCTTTTTAGCTGGAAATGTGAGTAAAAGTTCCCTGTTTTCGTGTCACTCGTCAAATAGATTACATAAGTTGAATTTTCGGAGGAGGAAATTTTGTAGGTTGGTGCCAGAAGCCAAAAAGAAGCATAATAAAAAGAAAAAAAGTTGGTGGCAGAAGTTCTTTTTTTGATGATGACGGGAATTGGCTAGGTTTGAAGGATGAGGATGTGATTGACAGTGTGGAATCTGAGGGCTCCAGTGATAAGGAATTAACAGAGAAAGAGAAGTTTGAAGCTTGGAAAATACGTGCTGAGGCAATCATTGAGTTGAGAGAAGCACAGGAGGGTGTGATGAATGAGGAAAATAAAATGTGGGAGGATTGGATTGTAGAAGAAAATAATGATGATGTTAGTGGTTCTTCATGGATCTATAGCTCAAATGGAGCTATTGGAAAATCTGAAAATGATATGACAGAAGATCCTACTGACATGATTCCTGGAAGAGGTCTAGTGGAGTCATTGAGGGATATGGTTCTTGGAAAGGAAGAAGATGACTTGCTCTATGAAGATCGTGTTTTCCGTTATGCCTCATTTAACTCGGTTAGTGCAGTTAGAGGACTATATGTTGTTGTTTTTGTTTTTTTTTTTTTTTGATGGGCAAGGACTATTGTTTTGCTTGAATATATTTATGTTTCTTTTCATGTTTCTGCTTAATAATGGTAGATAATATATGTATCATATTGCATTATCTTATGTTGTTCTTGCATCATGTGGTTGAGTAAAGGTTTATTTTCATAGCATGTGCTTTTCAGTATAACCATAATGCTGGATAATGTATTTTCTCCTTTGGCACTGTTTTACACTTGTTCTTCTACCTTTTCCTTTTTGAGTAAACTTATATACTTCTATTGTTGTTTTTGGTTTGCTGATGAAATGCTTCTGCTAATACATGACACTGTACTTCAACTGTCAATCTCATATCAAACCAATTAGCAATAGTTTCAAAATGTGGTAAAATCTGGCATTTCTTTTTCATTTTTCATTTTTAGTTATGCTGCCTTCTGTAAAGAATTCAGAACTATATCTGAGAACAAAGCAGAGATGAAATAAATATCTGTTCCTTCTTAAGTCATTAGATCACCCTTTTATAGTTTTGATATTTCAGCTCCTTCATCACTGAAACTTAGATAAGATTCCATGCGGTGACTGATTCGGAATTGACATATTGATTGGCATATGATATAGCCATTGTATCCTCCTTAGTGCTAGATAATGCATGGCCCATGTGGTTTCAAATTGTCTATAGACCATTATTATATTGGCACGTTGATCTCAAGAACAATTTTCACTAGCATATTTCCACTTGCGTGTTGTTTGTCATGGTTGAAGTCAAGGTATAGAGCATTATAGAATTTCTTCCTTATGTATCTTTGTACCTTAATGGTATGCATGTTGTTTCAATGTTATATGAATATGGAAAGATTATGAACTAAGTATAATTTTCTTCCTTCTTGCAGGCTAAATTTTTGGCTTTTTTGTTGATTATTCCTTGGGCTCTGGATTTTTTGGTTCATGATTATGTACTTATGCCTTTTTTGGACAGGTTAGCTTGTATCTAATATGATTTGCTTCTGTTTGATTAATTACTGAATTGAATCCAATAGGATTCCTTTCTCCTGCATTGCTAGTGTAAGAGAGTGAGTTGGTTTGTATTATGTAATGCTGCTAGTTAAGGTATAAAATTCAGTCATACTTTCAGTTTACAATAAGGCCAATTTCTGTATTATTTACACCCCATATTGGCTTTGGGTTCTGTAAATTGAAGAATAAGTAGCCCTCCTTTTTTTTGGTATTTGGAAATCTTTGAATAGATGAAATGAAATTGTAAAGATGTATAACAGTGTATGTTTATAAGCTAAACCCATTCTATTGTCTTCCATATTTTTCTCTCAAGCTGCCTCCTGTCATCATAGGATCTGATGTTCTGAGGAAATTGGTGGATGACTGCCTACATTAGGCAGTAAAGCTGCTTTGGCCAGCTCAGGATGGCTTGTCATCTCAAAGGCTGTATGTTATCTTTTAAGTGATAACAATGATATTCTAGCTTGTGTCCTACAGTCCTAGTGTACCTGAAAACTTGCTTCTGATCTCACATATTATGAAATGGTCTATTTAACTTTTTGTCAGTAACTAGGATTTGTTAATTTCATCATAACTGAAAATTTTGCTAATGTATTACAACATGATGATTAGCTCGATACAGACTTCTTATGCAATATAAGCCTGCAGGAATGAAAATGGATATGGAAGTAGATTGGCAAAACAAAAGGGAAAGATGGAAAAGTCTGATGGAAAGTCAAAAGAGATTACTCTGAATAAGTTGTTTTCTCTTCCATCTCTCGGCATAAAAAAGAAAACCAGTTTTATAGTAAAATACTTAAACCAGTTTGGTTATTTCTGGCTGTAACATGTTAATATTACTGCTGGAAATAGATTTTTGGATATTATGAAGGCCTCGAAATGAATTATCTTCTGGTAGCTAGTTTATCCCTCTAGAATTCACATTTACTTTTCTAAAGTTATTCTCCATAATTAAAAATTTTCTGATTTTAAATGTTCCTCTAGTTTATCCAACTTCAGACCCTCACCTCGCTATAAATGTCTTTTAAAGTAAAATGTTAAACTAGATCAAGGTTGCATTTGAAGCATTTCTTTCCACTTGAATTAAGTGGGATTGTTGAGTTGGAAAAGACATGATGAACATGCTAGGTCCTGATCTCTTTAAGAGAACAGGACATGGAACAAAAAGAAATGTTTTCTTATGTGATTTCATGTCTTGGACAGATATGTGAAGAAAGTACCACTTGCTGCAAAGATGCTTGATGTGAGGAGAAATCAGAAGCTTGAAATGATCAAGGAAATAAAGCTTGAGAAAGCAAGGTATAGGCTTGAGGTAGAGATTGGTAAATCTCCACCTCTTTCAGATGAGGACCTGTGGATGGAGATGAGAAATAAAGCGTAAGATTTCTTTTCATGTTTTTTTAGTTTGTTGCCTGGTATATTCTTTCTTTTATGCTTATTCTTAGACTCGGGAAGAGCATTCAAGTAGCTGTGCAAGTTGCTCTGGAAAAATTTGATTAAAAAGGCTGCTTTGATATATCCTTGTAGAAACTTCTCTACCAAACTTAAATGCTTCCTTCCATCTATAAATTTGAATCTTTTAGAGGCCACAAGGAAATCATTCATGCAGTCATCATCGTAGTTTGAGAGAGCTTCTCGATATTTAAGTCTGCACATTTCTTTTGCTTGTTGCCCCCAACTGAATATGCCCCTTATTGACCTAGTATATGGTGTAGATGTGTTCATAGGAAACACATTGTGGTGTTATTTCTTTTGTCTTTCATGTACACATTGTTTGATGTGGCAGGTTGGAGTTGCGAGATGAACGGAGACTAGAAAATCGTAGCTCATTTGCAAATATTTGGTCAGATATGGTTTATGGGATTTCGTTATTCATTCTTTTGTATTTCAACCAGAGTAAAGTGAGTTATCATGCTGTTCTTTTTTTCTTCTTCCTTTTGTGAATTTAACTTTTATTTAGTAGACTATGAAATGTCATACTGGTATCCTAATTGTGCCATGTTATATCAGACATCTTCATTTCTTTTTCTTTTTCTTTTTTAACCTTAGGAATTCTAAAACTGATATCTGAAAAGATAATTTTTTCACTTCTCATTAAGTTGATCAGATTGGTCAACATGAACCTTCCCCTAGAAATTAAAGTAAAAAGAGTAAAATATCAGAAAAAAATAATAATAATGATAAAATTGAATCATCCCTGAGAATTTGGGAGATGTTCTATGCATCTGTTAACTACCTTAAGTTTGTTAATTTTACTTGTACTGCTTGTGGAAAAAAGGAAGCCATGACAGGAACATTTAAGTGCTGACAGATCCTAAAATCGACATATATTTATTTATTGGTCCATTTTCGTAAAATTCTGATGATCTTTTCTGTTTTTCTTGCCAAATTCTGCAGGTGAGTTTCATAAAAATTTACAGGCCATAAGATAATAAATAATATCTCAGACACTGGGAAGGTATTTTAATATTCTCATCACACATTTTAGGGTATTATTTGTAATTTCCCTTCTGATGTACTATTTTATGGTCTTCCAATCTAATGATTACTCACTGAACTTGGATATATCCCTGATTTTCCCCCCTTACTTCGATAATGTTAAAGCACAACAACATTGCAATCTACAGGTACCATTCTTAATCTGGCTGGCAGTGACTGTGTGAAGTAATTGTGGTATACTTATGGACTAGAGGTTGATCAAGCTGTCATTACTACTTTCATCTGCCTAGTTCGGTTGTCATGGATGCATGTGAAGCTTTTGCATGTATTTTCTATGGAATACTCTCATGTCATCTATGGAATTTTTCAGGAGATAATAAGAAATTGCCTGGAATAACATTTTATAGTATAAGATCAAATTTCGCTTTTTATGCTAAGCAACTTCACCTGGTGAGGTTGAGAACTTAGCCTGGCAGGACTAACTCTGTTCTACAAAGTTCATTTATG
>JAHSUH010002843.1:0-59318 GCA_025388415.1 Cynanchum wilfordii | reverse complement strand
ACGGCAGCATGCGAATCGTGCTCGGGCGGCCCTCGAGACCCCTCAATCATCTCGTACATCATGTACATCGTCATCATCTTGAAGTGATCCATGCCCATGGTGAATTGTGTGGCGAGCGTCGCGATGGGCCAGGCGCTGCTTGATGTGGTGCATCTCCGCGCTATCCGACGCCCTGGTGGCGATATGGGTAAGGAGGTTATTCGCAGGCGTTCAGACATTCTTCTGGGGCTGTGTAGTGGTAGTTTATGCTGTTTGCGGAAAGCGATAGTGGTAGAGTAGAGTAGAGTAGAGGTAGAGCGGCTTTTTTAAACGAAAAGAAATAGGACTCTAAAGAAGCGGAATAAGATAGTGAGCGCAACTTGTCAGTCATGTCAAAACGGGGAAATCCGCTAAGGAGATGCAGTAACACCATCGCCACGCACACGGTGCTCCACGACGCTTGTATTTGTTCGAAGCATCGCGAACGAAGGGGCAGGTGGGATTGATAACGTGACTAACAGTAATTAAGAAAGTAACATCAAATACCCAGCCACACACTCAGACGCACTACGGTAGCGGTCTTCTATTGCCATCGTCAAGGAGTTCTTTTGTATTACCATTTTTTGATTGAGTTACGTATTAGTTGCTAAATAAGGACAATAGTAATGATCTAAAGGATTGTGGCTGTATTTCTCAGTCTACCGATCTGCAGTCCTGACTGAGAGGATTTTTTTTAGTTTTATATGTATATATATATGCATATTTTTCAAAGAGGTACTTTTCACTGAAAGACATCGCCGTCAATGAAGGCCTACGTTCAACTCATAACAAATGTGTTAATCAAATATCCTGATTGTTTGTGCGTTCGCTTTTTAAATTTTTTTCTTTCTATCCCCGTTTTTTTAATTTTATTCTGATATATGAAACAGAAATTCTTTTAATGCCGAATTCCCACTGTTAACGGTTGTTGTAGTTTTCCCTAGTTTGCCTACTTCATGGAGACAGCGAGGGCGGTAATCATTGTCGCGCCAAGCCGCTGCCGTCCTTCTGCAGCACCAACGTTGCCTTGGATTCCTTGCCCAGAATGGCGTTCATGTTGTCCTGGTACAGCCGCTGGAAGGATGGCATCTTCTCGTAGACGGAACCGTCCACGGCAACCGTCGCGAGGCCCTGCGCGCGTGTCTTAAGCAGCGGGGCGCTGGTGAGCATGGCCGCCTGTTGGGCCGATCGGTTGCGCACGAGGCGGCAGACCTCGCGCAGCGTCCTCAGATCCGACAGGTCAGTAAGATCCACACCCGTCACCTTCTTTACCAACATGCGCGTGAACTGCAGACCAGGTCCCTGGTCGGCTGTGATCATGCCCATGTACTTAGTCTCGAAGGACATCGGCTTCGCCATCGCTTTGGCCAGATCGGGGGTCAGGCAGCCAATCTCAGACAGTTGCACAATCATGTAGCGCGCGATCTCGCCGAGGTACATGCCGGAAACAATCTTCTCCTGAAGCTGGTTATCCGGGTTGAGCGACCTTTCGTCGACCAGCTCGTCGTACTTGGTGATGGGAAGAACGTACCTGTGCCCGGAGTCGAAGTTGCCGCATTCCATGTTGATGGCCGTCATGCGGTCGCCATGCGCGGCCACAGCGGGAGCCTTCGTGACGGCTGAGGTGCCGCGCGCTCGAAGTAGCACGCGTTGGAGCCAGTGCCGACGGATCACACCAACATGCGCGTTCTCATCCGCGAAGTAGCGCGCAATGAGGGTGCTGACGGTGTCGTTGCAGACTGCCACAACGTTCATCTTGAGGCCCAGCTTCCTGAACGAGCCTCGCAGCAGCTCCGCGACATCCTTCCCCACCACAATTCTCGGTGGAGAAGCCCTTCGTCCGTTTGATGAGCACGCCGGGAGTCGATGCCCTTGAGCTCGCAAGGGAAGCTGAAGGTGAAGCCTTATGGGCAACTCCTTGCTGAGGTCAAAGGCGCCTTCTCGGACACCATCTTCTTCACGCTCTTTGGGATGAAGCTGAAGATGTCGTCAGACGTCCCCGTGAGCGCGGAGTTGGGGATCACGTACTTGGAGTCCATACGATGAACCACCCTGCCGCCTTCCATGACCACACGCAGCACGCGGAAGTTCGTGCCGCCGAGATCGAGAGCGTAGAATACGCCAGCCGCGTTTGAGGCGTCAGACCTGTACACATAAGACGGCAGCATGCGAATCGTGCTCGGGCGGCCCTCGAGACCCTCAATCATCTCGTACATCATGTACATCGTCATCATCTTGAGGCGATCCATGCCTATGGTGAATTGCGTGGCGAGCGTCGCGAGGGCCAGGCGCTGCTTGATGTGGTGCATCTCCGCGCTATCCGACGCCCTGGTGGCGATATGGGTAAGCAGGTTGTTCAGGCGTTCAGACATTCTTCTCTGGGGCTGTGTAGTGGTAGTTTATGCTGTTTGCGAAAGCGATAGTGGTAGAGTAGAGTAGAGTAGAGTACTAGTTTGTGAAACGAAAAGAAATAGGACTTGAAGAAGCGAAATAAGATAGTGAGCGCAACTTGTCAGTCATGTCAAAACGGGGAAATCCGCTAAGGAGATGCAGTAACACCATCGCCACGCACACGGTGCTCCACGACGCTTGTATTTGTCCGAAGCATCGCGAACGAAGGGGGCAGGTGGGATTGATAACGTGACTAACAGTAATTAAGAAAGTAACATCAAATACCTAGGCACACACTCAGACGCACTACGGTAAAGGTCTTCTATTGCCATCGTCAAGGAGTTCTTTTTGTATTACCATTTTTTGAATTGAGTTACGTATTAGTTGCTAAATAAGGACAATAGTAATGATCAAAAAGGATTGTGGCTGTATTTCTCAGCCCGCCCATCTGCAGTCCCCACTTAGAGGATTTTTTTGTTTGTTATATATATATATATATGTATATTTTTCAAAGAGGTACTTTTCACTGAAAGACATCGCCGTCAATGAAGGCCTACGTTCAACTCATAACAAATGTGTTAATTAAATATCCTGATTGTTTGTGCGTTCGCTTTTTAAATTTTTTTCCTTCTATCCCCGTTTTTTTAATTTTATTCTGATATATGGAACAGAAATTCCTTTAATGCCGAATTCCCACTGTTAACGGTTGTTGTAGTTTTCCCTAGTTTGCCTACTTCATGGAGACAGCGAGGGCGGTAATCATTGTCGCGCCCAAGCCGCTGCCGTCCTTCTGCAGCACCAACGTTGCCTTGGATTCCTTGCCCAGAATGGCGTTCATGTTGTCCTGGTACAGCCGCTGGAAGGATGGCATCTTCTCGTAGACGGAACCGTCCACGGCAACCGTCGCGAGGCCCTGCGCGCGTGTCTTAAGCAGCGGGGCGCTGGTGAGCATGGCCGCCTGTTGGGCCGATCGGTTGCGCACGAGGCGGCAGACCTCGCGCAGCGTCCTCAGATCCGACAGGTCAGTAAGATCCACACCCGTCACCTTCTTTACCAACATGCGCGTGAACTGCAGACCAGGTCCCTGGTCGGCTGTGATCATGCCCATGTACTTAGTCTCAAAGGACATCGGCTTCGCCATCGCTTTGGCCAGATCGGGGGTCAGGCAGCCAATCTCAGACAGTTGCACAATCATGTAGCGCGCGATCTCGCCGAGGTACATGCCGGAAACAATCTTCTCCTGAAGCTGGTTATCCGGGTTGAGCGACCTTTCGTCGACCAGCTCGTCGTACTTGGTGATGGGAAGAACGTACCTGTACTTGGAGTCGAAGTTGCCGCATTCCATGTTGATGGCCGTCATGCGGTCGCCATGCGCGGCCACAGCGGGATCCTTCGTGACGGCTGAGCTGCGCTCGAAGTAGCACGCGTTGGAGCCTGTGCCGACGATCACACCAACATGCGCGTTCTCATCCGCGAAGTAGCGCGCAATGAGGGTGCCGACGGTGTCGTTGCAGACTGCCACAACGTTCATCTTGAGGCCCAGCTTCCTGAACGAGCCCCGCAGCAGCTCCGCGACATCCTTCCCCACCACACCCTCGGTGGAGAAGCCCTTCGTCCACTTGATGAGCACGCCGGAGTCGATGCCCTTGAGCTCGCAAGGGAAGCTGAAGGTGAAGCCCATGGGCAACTCCTTGCTGAGGTCATCAGGCGCCTTCTCGGACACCATCTTCTTCACGCTCTTCGCGATGAAGCCGAAGAGGTCGTCAGACGTCCCCGTGAGCGCGGAGTTGGGGATCACGTACTTGGAGTCCATACGATGAACCACCCTGCCGCCTTCCATGACCACACGCAGCACGCGGAAGTTCGTGCCGCCGAGATCGAGAGCGTAGAATACGCCAGCCGCGTTTGAGGCGTCAGACTTGTACACATAAGACGGCAGCATGCGAATCGTGCTCGGGCGGCCCTCGAGACCCTCAATCATCTCGTACATCATGTACATCGTCATCATCTTGAGGCGATCCATGCCCATGGTGAATTGCGTGGCGAGCGTCGCGAGGGCCAGGCGCTGCTTGATGTGGTGCATCTCCGCGCTATCCGACGCCCTGGTGGCGATATGGGTAAGCAGGTTGTTCAGGCGTTCAGACATTCTTCTCTGGGGCTGTGTAGTGGTAGTTTATGCTGTTTGCGAAAGCGATAGTGGTAGAGTAGAGTAGAGTAGAGTAGAGCTAGTTTGTGAAACGAAAAGAAATAGGACTTGAAGAAGCGAAATAAGATAGTGAGCGCAACTTGTCAGTCATGTCAAAACGGGGAAATCCGCTAAGGAGATGCAGTAACACCATCGCCACGCACACGGTGCTCCACGACGCTTGTATTTGTCCGAAGCATCGCGAACGAAGGGGGCAGGTGGGATTGATAACGTGACTAACAGTAATTAAGAAAGTAACATCAAATACCTAGGCACACACTCAGACGCACTACGGTAAAGGTCTTCTATTGCCATCGTCAAGGAGTTCTTTTGTATTACCATTTTTTGAATTGAGTTACGTATTAGTTGCTAAATAAGGACAATAGTAATGATCAAAAAGGATTGTGGCTGTATTTCTCAGCCCGCCCATCTGCAGTCCCCACTTAGAGGATTTTTTTGTTTGTTATATATATATATATATGTATATTTTTCAAAGAGGTACTTTTCACTGAAAGACATCGCCGTCAATGAAGGCCTACGTTCAACTCATAACAAATGTGTTAATTAAATATCCTGATTGTTTGTGCGTTCGCTTTTTAAATTTTTTTCCTTCTATCCCCGTTTTTTTAATTTTATTCTGATATATGGAACAGAAATTCTTTTAATGCCGAATTCCCACTGTTAACGGTTGTTGTAGTTTTCCCTAGTTTGCCTACTTCATGGAGACAGCGAGGGCGGTAATCATTGTCGCGCCCAAGCCGCTGCCGTCCTTCTGCAGCACCAACGTTGCCTTGGATTCCTTGCCCAGAATGGCGTTCATGTTGTCCTGGTACAGCCGCTGGAAGGATGGCATCTTCTCGTAGACGGAACCGTCCACGGCAACCGTCGCGAGGCCCTGCGCGCGTGTCTTAAGCAGCGGGGGCGCTGGTGAGCATGGCCGCCTGTTGGGCCGATCGGTTGCGCACGAGGCGGCAGACCTCGCGCAGCGTCCTCAGATCCGACAGGTCAGTAAGATCCACACCCGTCACCTTCTTTACCAACATGCGCGTGAACTGCAGACCAGGTCCCTGGTCGGCTGTGATCATGCCCATGTACTTAGTCTCAAAGGACATCGGCTTCGCCATCGCTTTGGCCAGATCGGGGGTCAGGCAGCCAATCTCAGACAGTTGCACAATCATGTAGCGCGCGATCTCGCCGAGGTACATGCCGGAAACAATCTTCTCCTGAAGCTGGTTATCCGGGTTGAGCGACCTTTCGTCGACCAGCTCGTCGTACTTGGTGATGGGAAGAACGTACCTGTACTTGGAGTCGAAGTTGCCGCATTCCATGTTGATGGCCGTCATGCGGTCGCCATGCGCGGCCACAGCGGGATCCTTCGTGACGGCTGAGCTGCGCTCGAAGTAGCACGCGTTGGAGCCTGTGCCGACGATCACACCAACATGCGCGTTCTCATCCGCGAAGTAGCGCGCAATGAGGGTGCCGACGGTGTCGTTGCAGACTGCCACAACGTTCATCTTGAGGCCCAGCTTCCTGAACGAGCCCCGCAGCAGCTCCGCGACATCCTTCCCCACCACACCCTCGGTGGAGAAGCCCTTCGTCCACTTGATGAGCACGCCGGAGTCGATGCCCTTGAGCTCGCAAGGGAAGCTGAAGGTGAAGCCCATGGGCAACTCCTTGCTGAGGTCATCAGGCGCCTTCTCGGACACCATCTTCTTCACGCTCTTCGCGATGAAGCCGAAGAGGTCGTCAGACGTCCCCGTGAGCGCGGAGTTGGGGATCACGTACTTGGAGTCCATACGATGAACCACCCTGCCGCCTTCCATGACCACACGCAGCACGCGGAAGTTCGTGCCGCCGAGATCGAGAGCGTAGAATACGCCAGCCGCGTTTGAGGCGTCAGACTTGTACACATAAGACGGCAGCATGCGAATCGTGCTCGGGCGGCCCTCGAGACCCTCAATCATCTCGTACATCATGTACATCGTCATCATCTTGAGGCGATCCATGCCCATGGTGAATTGCGTGGCGAGCGTCGCGAGGGCCAGGCGCTGCTTGATGTGGTGCATCTCCGCGCTATCCGACGCCCTGGTGGCGATATGGGTAAGCAGGTTGTTCAGGCGTTCAGACATTCTTCTCTGGGGCTGTGTAGTGGTAGTTTATGCTGTTTGCGAAAGCGATAGTGGTAGAGTAGAGTAGAGTAGAGCTAGTTTGTGAAACGAAAAGAAATAGGACTTGAAGAAGCGAAATAAGATAGTGAGCGCAACTTGTCAGTCATGTCAAAACGGGGAAATCCGCTAAGGAGATGCAGTAACACCATCGCCACGCACACGGTGCTCCACGACGCTTGTATTTGTCCGAAGCATCGCGAACGAAGGGGGGCAGGTGGGATTGATAACGTGACTAACAGTAATTAAGAAAGTAACATCAAATACCTAGGCACACACTCAGACGCACTACGGTAAAGGTCTTCTATTGCCATCGTCAAGGAGTTCTTTTGTATTACCATTTTTTGAATTGAGTTACGTATTAGTTGCTAAATAAGGACAATAGTAATGATCAAAAAGGATTGTGGCTGTATTTCTCAGCCCGCCCATCTGCAGTCCCCACTTAGAGGATTTTTTTTTGTGTTATATATATATATATATATGTATATTTTTCAAAGAGGTACTTTTCACTGAAAGACATCGCCGTCAATGAAGGCCTACGTTCAACTCATAACAAATGTGTTAATTAAATATCCTGATTGTTTGTGCGTTCGCTTTTTAAATTTTTTTCCTTCTATCCCCGTTTTTTTAATTTTATTCTGATATATGGAACAGAAATTCCTTTAATGCCGAATTCCCACTGTTAACGGTTGTTGTAGTTTTCCCTAGTTTGCCTACTTCATGGAGACAGCGAGGGCGGTAATCATTGTCGCGCCCAAGCCGCTGCCGTCCTTCTGCAGCACCAACGTTGCCTTGGATTCCTTGCCCAGAATGGCGTTCATGTTGTCCTGGTACAGCCGCTGGAAGGATGGCATCTTCTCGTAGACGGAACCGTCCACGGCAACCGTCGCGAGGCCCTGCGCGCGTGTCTTAAGCAGCGGGGCGCTGGTGAGCATGGCCGCCTGTTGGGCCGATCGGTTGCGCACGAGGCGGCAGACCTCGCGCAGCGTCCTCAGATCCGACAGGTCAGTAAGATCCACACCCGTCACCTTCTTTACCAACATGCGCGTGAACTGCAGACCAGGTCCCTGGTCGGCTGTGATCATGCCCATGTACTTAGTCTCGAAGGACATCGGCTTCGCCATCGCTTTGGCCAGATCGGGGGTCAGGCAGCCAATCTCAGACAGTTGCACAATCATGTAGCGCGCGATCTCGCCGAGGTACATGCCGGAAACAATCTTCTCCTGAAGCTGGTTATCCGGGTTGAGCGACCTTTCGTCGACCAGCTCGTCGTACTTGGTGATGGGAAGAACGTACCTGTACTTGGAGTCGAAGTTGCCGCATTCCATGTTGATGGCCGTCATGCGGTCGCCATGCGCGGCCACAGCGGGATCCTTCGTGACGGCTGAGCTGCGCTCGAAGTAGCACGCGTTGGAGCCTGTGCCGACGATCACACCAACATGCGCGTTCTCATCCGCGAAGTAGCGCGCAATGAGGGTGCCGACGGTGTCGTTGCAGACTGCCACAACGTTCATCTTGAGGCCCAGCTTCCTGAACGAGCCCCGCAGCAGCTCCGCGACATCCTTCCCCACCACACCCTCGGTGGAGAAGCCCTTCGTCCACTTGATGAGCACGCCGGAGTCGATGCCCTTGAGCTCGCAAGGGAAGCTGAAGGTGAAGCCCATGGGCAACTCCTTGCTGAGGTCATCAGGCGCCTTCTCGGACACCATCTTCTTCACGCTCTTCGCGATGAAGCCGAAGAGGTCGTCAGACGTCCCCGTGAGCGCGGAGTTGGGGATCACGTACTTGGAGTCCATACGATGAACCACCCTGCCGCCTTCCATGACCACACGCAGCACGCGGAAGTTCGTGCCGCCGAGATCGAGAGCGTAGAATACGCCAGCCGCGTTTGAGGCGTCAGACTTGTACACATAAGACGGCAGCATGCGAATCGTGCTCGGGCGGCCCTCGAGACCCTCAATCATCTCGTACATCATGTACATCGTCATCATCTTGAGGCGATCCATGCCCATGGTGAATTGCGTGGCGAGCGTCGCGAGGGCCAGGCGCTGCTTGATGTGGTGCATCTCCGCGCTATCCGACGCCCTGGTGGCGATATGGGTAAGCAGGTTGTTCAGGCGTTCAGACATTCTTCTCTGGGGCTGTGTAGTGGTAGTTTATGCTGTTTGCGAAAGCGATAGTGGTAGAGTAGAGTAGAGTAGAGCTAGTTTGTGAAACGAAAAGAAATAGGACTTGAAGAAGCGAAATAAGATAGTGAGCGCAACTTGTCAGTCATGTCAACACGGGGAAATCCGCTAAGGAGATGCAGTAACACCATCGCCACGCACACGGTGCTCCACGACGCTTGTATTTGTCCGAAGCATCGCGAACGAAGGGGGCAGGTGGGATTGATAACGTGACTAACAGTAATTAAGAAAGTAACATCAAATACCTAGGCACACACTCAGACGCACTACGGTAAAGGTCTTCTATTGCCATCGTCAAGGAGTTCTTTTGTATTACCATTTTTTGAATTGAGTTACGTATTAGTTGCTAAATAAGGACAATAGTAATGATCAAAAAGGATTGTGGCTGTATTTCTCAGCCCGCCCATCTGCAGTCCCCACTTAGAGGATTTTTTTGTTTGTTATATATATATATATATGTATATTTTTCAAAGAGGTACTTTTCACTGAAAGACATCGCCGTCAATGAAGGCCTACGTTCAACTCATAACAAATGTGTTAATTAAATATCCTGATTGTTTGTGCGTTCGCTTTTTAAATTTTTTTCTTTCTATCCCCGTTTTTTTAATTTTATTCTGATATATGAAACAGAAATTCTTTTAATGCCGAATTCCCACTGTTAACGGTTGTTGTAGTTTTCCCTAGTTTGCCTACTTCATGGAGACAGCGAGGGCGGTAATCATTGTCGCGCCCAAGCCGCTGCCGTCCTTCTGCAGCACCAACGTTGCCTTGGATTCCTTGCCCAGAATGGCGTTCATGTTGTCCTGGTACAGCCGCTGGAAGGATGGCATCTTCTCGTAGACGGAACCGTCCACGGCAACCGTCGCGAGGCCCTGCGCGCGTGTCTTAAGCAGCGGGGCGCTGGTGAGCATGGCCGCCTGTTGGGCCGATCGGTTGCGCACGAGGCGGCAGACCTCGCGCAGCGTCCTCAGATCCGACAGGTCAGTAAGATCCACACCCGTCACCTTCTTTACCAACATGCGCGTGAACTGCAGACCAGGTCCCTGGTCGGCTGTGATCATGCCCATGTACTTAGTCTCGAAGGACATCGGCTTCGCCATCGCTTTGGCCAGATCGGGGGTCAGGCAGCCAATCTCAGACAGTTGCACAATCATGTAGCGCGCGATCTCGCCGAGGTACATGCCGGAAACAATCTTCTCCTGAAGCTGGTTATCCGGGTTGAGCGACCTTTCGTCGACCAGCTCGTCGTACTTGGTGATGGGAAGAACGTACCTGTACTTGGAGTCGAAGTTGCCGCATTCCATGTTGATGGCCGTCATGCGGTCGCCATGCGCGGCCACGGCGGGATCCTTCGTGACGGCTGAGCTGCGCTCGAAGTAACACGCGTTGGAGCCTGTGCCGACGATCACGCCAACATGCGCGTTCTCATCCGCGAAGTAGCGCGCAATGAGGGTGCCGACGGTGTCGTTGCAGACTGCCACAACGTTCATCTTGAGGCCCAGCTTCCTGAACGAGCCCCGCAGCAGCTCCGCGACATCCTTCCCCACCACACCCTCGGTGGAGAAGCCCTTCGTCCACTTGATGAGCACGCCGGAGTCGATGCCCTTGAGCTCGCAAGGGAAGCTGAAGGTGAAGCCCATGGGCAACTCCTTGCTGAGGTCATCAGGCGCCTTCTCGGACACCATCTTCTTCACGCTCTTCGCGATGAAGCCGAAGAGGTCGTCAGACGTCCCCGTGAGCGCGGAGTTGGGGATCACGTACTTGGAGTCCATACGATGAACCACCCTGCCGCCTTCCATGACCACACGCAGCACGCGGAAGTTCGTGCCGCCGAGATCGAGAGCGTAGAATACGCCAGCCGCGTTTGAGGCGTCAGACTTGTACACATAAGACGGCAGCATGCGAATCGTGCTCGGGCGGCCCTCGAGACCCTCAATCATCTCGTACATCATGTACATCGTCATCATCTTGAGGCGATCCATGCCCATGGTGAATTGCGTGGCGAGCGTCGCGAGGGCCAGGCGCTGCTTGATGTGGTGCATCTCCGCGCTATCCGACGCCCTGGTGGCGATATGGGTAAGCAGGTTGTTCAGGCGTTCAGACATTCTTCTCTGAGGCTGTGTAGTGGTAGTTTATGCTGTTTGCGAAAGCGATAGTGGTAGAGTAGAGTAGAGTAGAGCTAGTTTGTGAAACGAAAAGAAATAGGACTTGAAGAAGCGAAATAAGATAGTGAGCGCAACTTGTCAGTCATGTCAACACGGGGAAATCCGCTAAGGAGATGCAGTAACACCATCGCCACGCACACGGTGCTCCACGACGCTTGTATTTGTTCGAAGCATCGCGAACGAAGGGGGCAGGTGGGATTGATAACGTGACTAACAGTAATTAAGAAAGTAACATCAAATACCTAGGCACACACTCAGACGCACTACGGTAAAGGTCTTCTATTGCCATCGTCAAGGAGTTCTTTTGTATTACCATTTTTTGAATTGAGTTACGTATTAGTTGCTAAATAAGGACAATAGTAATGATCAAAAAGGATTGTGGCTGTATTTCTCAGCCCGCCCATCTGCAGTCCCCACTTAGAGGATTTTTTTGTTTGTTATATATATATATATATGCATATTTTTCAAAGAGGTACTTTTCACTGAAAGACATCGCCGTCAATGAAGGCCTACGTTCAACTCATAACAAATGTGTTAATTAAATATCCTGATTGTTTGTGCGTTCGCTTTTTAAATTTTTTTTCTTTCTATCCCCGTTTTTTTAATTTTATTCTGATATATGAAACAGAAATTCTTTTAATGCCGAATTCCCACTGTTAACGGTTGTTGTAGTTTTCCCTAGTTTGCCTACTTCATGGAGACAGCGAGGGCGGTAATCATTGTCGCGCCCAAGCCGCTGCCGTCCTTCTGCAGCACCAACGTTGCCTTGGATTCCTTGCCCAGAATGGCGTTCATGTTGTCCTGGTACAGCCGCTGGAAGGATGGCATCTTCTCGTAGACGGAACCGTCCACGGCAACCGTCGCGAGGCCCTGCGCGCGTGTCTTAAGCAGCGGGGCGCTGGTGAGCATGGCCGCCTGTTGGGCCGATCGGTTGCGCACGAGGCGGCAGACCTCGCGCAGCGTCCTCAGATCCGACAGGTCAGTAAGATCCACACCCGTCACCTTCTTTACCAACATGCGCGTGAACTGCAGACCAGGTCCCTGGTCGGCTGTGATCATGCCCATGTACTTAGTCTCGAAGGACATCGGCTTCGCCATCGCTTTGGCCAGATCGGGGGTCAGGCAGCCAATCTCAGACAGTTGCACAATCATGTAGCGCGCGATCTCGCCGAGGTACATGCCGGAAACAATCTTCTCCTGAAGCTGGTTATCCGGGTTGAGCGACCTTTCGTCGACCAGCTCGTCGTACTTGGTGATGGGAAGAACGTACCTGTACTTGGAGTCGAAGTTGCCGCATTCCATGTTGATGGCCGTCATGCGGTCGCCATGCGCGGCCACGGCGGGATCCTTCGTGACGGCTGAGCTGCGCTCGAAGTAACACGCGTTGGAGCCTGTGCCGACGATCACGCCAACATGCGCGTTCTCATCCGCGAAGTAGCGCGCAATGAGGGTGCCGACGGTGTCGTTGCAGACTGCCACAACGTTCATCTTGAGGCCCAGCTTCCTGAACGAGCCCCCGCAGCAGCTCCGCGACATCCTTCCCCACCACACCCTCGGTGGAGAAGCCCTTCGTCCACTTGATGAGCACGCCGGAGTCGATGCCCTTGAGCTCGCAAGGGAAGCTGAAGGTGAAGCCCATGGGCAACTCCTTGCTGAGGTCATCAGGCGCCTTCTCGGACACCATCTTCTTCACGCTCTTCGCGATGAAGCCGAAGAGGTCGTCAGACGTCCCCGTGAGCGCGGAGTTGGGGATCACGTACTTGGAGTCCATACGATGAACCACCCTGCCGCCTTCCATGACCACACGCAGCACGCGGAAGTTCGTGCCGCCGAGATCGAGAGCGTAGAATACGCCAGCCGCGTTTGAGGCGTCAGACTTGTACACATAAGACGGCAGCATGCGAATCGTGCTCGGGCGGCCCTCGAGACCCTCAATCATCTCGTACATCATGTACATCGTCATCATCTTGAGGCGATCCATGCCCATGGTGAATTGCGTGGCGAGCGTCGCGAGGGCCAGGCGCTGCTTGATGTGGTGCATCTCCGCGCTATCCGACGCCCTGGTGGCGATATGGGTAAGCAGGTTGTTCAGGCGTTCAGACATTCTTCTCTGAGGCTGTGTAGTGGTAGTTTATGCTGTTTGCGAAAGCGATAGTGGTAGAGTAGAGTAGAGTAGAGCTAGTTTGTGAAACGAAAAGAAATAGGACTTGAAGAAGCGAAATAAGATAGTGAGCGCAACTTGTCAGTCATGTCAACACGGGGAAATCCGCTAAGGAGATGCAGTAACACCATCGCCACGCACACGGTGCTCCACGACGCTTGTATTTGTTCGAAGCATCGCGAACGAAGGGGGCAGGTGGGATTGATAACGTGACTAACAGTAATTAAGAAAGTAACATCAAATACCTAGGCACACACTCAGACGCACTACGGTAAAGGTCTTCTATTGCCATCGTCAAGGAGTTCTTTTGTATTACCATTTTTTGAATTGAGTTACGTATTAGTTGCTAAATAAGGACAATAGTAATGATCAAAAAGGATTGTGGCTGTATTTCTCAGCCCGCCCATCTGCAGTCCCCACTTAGAGGATTTTTTTGTTTGTTATATATATATATATATGCATATTTTTCAAAGAGGTACTTTTCACTGAAAGACATCGCCGTCAATGAAGGCCTACGTTCAACTCATAACAAATGTGTTAATTAAATATCCTGATTGTTTGTGCGTTCGCTTTTTAAATTTTTTTCTTTCTATCCCCCGTTTTTTTAATTTTATTCTGATATATGAAACAGAAATTCTTTTAATGCCGAATTCCCACTGTTAACGGTTGTTGTAGTTTTCCCTAGTTTGCCTACTTCATGGAGACAGCGAGGGCGGTAATCATTGTCGCGCCCAAGCCGCTGCCGTCCTTCTGCAGCACCAACGTTGCCTTGGATTCCTTGCCCAGAATGGCGTTCATGTTGTCCTGGTACAGCCGCTGGAAGGATGGCATCTTCTCGTAGACGGAACCGTCCACGGCAACCGTCGCGAGGCCCTGCGCGCGTGTCTTAAGCAGCGGGGCGCTGGTGAGCATGGCCGCCTGTTGGGCCGATCGGTTGCGCACGAGGCGGCAGACCTCGCGCAGCGTCCTCAGATCCGACAGGTCAGTAAGATCCACACCCGTCACCTTCTTTACCAACATGCGCGTGAACTGCAGACCAGGTCCCTGGTCGGCTGTGATCATGCCCATGTACTTAGTCTCGAAGGACATCGGCTTCGCCATCGCTTTGGCCAGATCGGGGGTCAGGCAGCCAATCTCAGACAGTTGCACAATCATGTAGCGCGCGATCTCGCCGAGGTACATGCCGGAAACAATCTTCTCCTGAAGCTGGTTATCCGGGTTGAGCGACCTTTCGTCGACCAGCTCGTCGTACTTGGTGATGGGAAGAACGTACCTGTACTTGGAGTCGAAGTTGCCGCATTCCATGTTGATGGCCGTCATGCGGTCGCCATGCGCGGCCACGGCGGGATCCTTCGTGACGGCTGAGCTGCGCTCGAAGTAACACGCGTTGGAGCCTGTGCCGACGATCACGCCAACATGCGCGTTCTCATCCGCGAAGTAGCGCGCAATGAGGGTGCCGACGGTGTCGTTGCAGACTGCCACAACGTTCATCTTGAGGCCCAGCTTCCTGAACGAGCCCCGCAGCAGCTCCGCGACATCCTTCCCCACCACACCCTCGGTGGAGAAGCCCTTCGTCCACTTGATGAGCACGCCGGAGTCGATGCCCTTGAGCTCGCAAGGGAAGCTGAAGGTGAAGCCCATGGGCAACTCCTTGCTGAGGTCATCAGGCGCCTTCTCGGACACCATCTTCTTCACGCTCTTCGCGATGAAGCCGAAGAGGTCGTCAGACGTCCCCGTGAGCGCGGAGTTGGGGATCACGTACTTGGAGTCCATACGATGAACCACCCTGCCGCCTTCCATGACCACACGCAGCACGCGGAAGTTCGTGCCGCCGAGATCGAGAGCGTAGAATACGCCAGCCGCGTTTGAGGCGTCAGACTTGTACACATAAGACGGCAGCATGCGAATCGTGCTCGGGCGGCCCTCGAGACCCTCAATCATCTCGTACATCATGTACATCGTCATCATCTTGAGGCGATCCATGCCCATGGTGAATTGCGTGGCGAGCGTCGCGAGGGCCAGGCGCTGCTTGATGTGGTGCATCTCCGCGCTATCCGACGCCCTGGTGGCGATATGGGTAAGCAGGTTGTTCAGGCGTTCAGACATTCTTCTCTGAGGCTGTGTAGTGGTAGTTTATGCTGTTTGCGAAAGCGATAGTGGTAGAGTAGAGTAGAGTAGAGCTAGTTTGTGAAACGAAAAGAAATAGGACTTGAAGAAGCGAAATAAGATAGTGAGCGCAACTTGTCAGTCATGTCAACACGGGGAAATCCGCTAAGGAGATGCAGTAACACCATCGCCACGCACACGGTGCTCCACGACGCTTGTATTTGTTCGAAGCATCGCGAACGAAGGGGGCAGGTGGGATTGATAACGTGACTAACAGTAATTAAGAAAGTAACATCAAATACCTAGGCACACACTCAGACGCACTACGGTAAAGGTCTTCTATTGCCATCGTCAAGGAGTTCTTTTGTATTACCATTTTTTGAATTGAGTTACGTATTAGTTGCTAAATAAGGACAATAGTAATGATCAAAAAGGATTGTGGCTGTATTTCTCAGCCCGCCCATCTGCAGTCCCCACTTAGAGGATTTTTTTGTTTGTTATATATATATATATATATGCATATTTTTCAAAGAGGTACTTTTCACTGAAAGACATCGCCGTCAATGAAGGCCTACGTTCAACTCATAACAAATGTGTTAATTAAATATCCTGATTGTTTGTGCGTTCGCTTTTTAAATTTTTTTTTTTCTATCCCCGTTTTTTTAATTTTATTCTGATATATGAAACAGAAATTCTTTTTAATGCCGAATTCCCACTGTTAACGGTTGTTGTAGTTTTCCCTAGTTTGCCTACTTCATGGAGACAGCGAGGGCGGTAATCATTGTCGCGCCCAAGCCGCTGCCGTCCTTCTGCAGCACCAACGTTGCCTTGGATTCCTTGCCCAGAATGGCGTTCATGTTGTCCTGGTACAGCCGCTGGAAGGATGGCATCTTCTCGTAGACGGAACCGTCCACGGCAACCGTCGCGAGGCCCTGCGCGCGTGTCTTAAGCAGCGGGGCGCTGGTGAGCATGGCCGCCTGTTGGGCCGATCGGTTGCGCACGAGGCGGCAGACCTCGCGCAGCGTCCTCAGATCCGACAGGTCAGTAAGATCCACACCCGTCACCTTCTTTACCAACATGCGCGTGAACTGCAGACCAGGTCCCTGGTCGGCTGTGATCATGCCCATGTACTTAGTCTCGAAGGACATCGGCTTCGCCATCGCTTTGGCCAGATCGGGGGTCAGGCAGCCAATCTCAGACAGTTGCACAATCATGTAGCGCGCGATCTCGCCGAGGTACATGCCGGAAACAATCTTCTCCTGAAGCTGGTTATCCGGGTTGAGCGACCTTTCGTCGACCAGCTCGTCGTACTTGGTGATGGGAAGAACGTACCTGTACTTGGAGTCGAAGTTGCCGCATTCCATGTTGATGGCCGTCATGCGGTCGCCATGCGCGGCCACGGCGGGATCCTTCGTGACGGCTGAGCTGCGCTCGAAGTAGCACGCGTTGGAGCCTGTGCCGACGATCACACCAACATGCGCGTTCTCATCCGCGAAGTAGCGCGCAATGAGGGTGCCGACGGTGTCGTTGCAGACTGCCACAACGTTCATCTTGAGGCCCAGCTTCCTGAACGAGCCCCGCAGCAGCTCCGCGACATCCTTCCCCACCACACCCTCGGTGGAGAAGCCCTTCGTCCACTTGATGAGCACGCCGGAGTCGATGCCCTTGAGCTCGCAAGGGAAGCTGAAGGTGAAGCCCATGGGCAACTCCTTGCTGAGGTCATCAGGCGCCTTCTCGGACACCATCTTCTTCACGCTCTTCGCGATGAAGCCGAAGAGGTCGTCAGACGTCCCCGTGAGCGCGGAGTTGGGGATCACGTACTTGGAGTCCATACGATGAACCACCCCTGCCGCCTTCCATGACCACACGCAGCACGCGGAAGTTCGTGCCGCCGAGATCGAGAGCGTAGAATACGCCAGCCGCGTTTGAGGCGTCAGACTTGTACACATAAGACGGCAGCATGCGAATCGTGCTCGGGCGGCCCTCGAGACCCTCAATCATCTCGTACATCATGTACATCGTCATCATCTTGAGGCGATCCATGCCCATGGTGAATTGCGTGGCGAGCGTCGCGAGGGCCAGGCGCTGCTTGATGTGGTGCATCTCCGCGCTATCCGACGCCCTGGTGGCGATATGGGTAAGCAGGTTGTTCAGGCGTCCAGACATTCTTCTCTGGGGCTGTGTAGTGGTAGTTTATGCTGTTTGCGAAAGCGATAGTGGTAGAGTAGAGTAGAGTAGAGCTAGTTTGTGAAACGAAAAGAAATAGGACTTGAAGAAGCGAAATAAGATAGTGAGCGCAACTTGTCAGTCATGTCAAAACGGGGAAATCCGCTAAGGAGATGCAGTAACACCATCGCCACGCACACGGTGCTCCACGACGCTTGTATTTGTCCGAAGCATCGCGAACGAAGGGGGCAGGTGGGATTGATAACGTGACTAACAGTAATTAAGAAAGTAACATCAAATACCTAGGCACACACTCAGACGCACTACGGTAAAGGTCTTCTATTGCCATCGTCAAGGAGTTCTTTTGTATTACCATTTTTTGAATTGAGTTACGTATCAGCGGTTAAATGAAAATAATAGTAATGATCAAAAAATATTGCGGCTGAATTTTTCAGCCCGCCCATCTGCAGTCCCCACTTAGAGGATTTTTTTGTTTATTATATATATATATATATGTATATTTTTCAAAGAGGTATTTTTTACTGAAAGACATCGCCGTCAATGAAGGCCTACGTTCAACTCATAACAAATGTGTTAATTAAATATCCTGATTGTTTGTGCGTTCGCTTTTTAAATTTTTTTCTTTCTATCCCCGTTTTTTAATTTTATTCTGATATATGAAACAGAAATTCTTTTAATGCCGAATTCCCACTGTTAACGGTTGTTGTAGTTTTCCCTAGTTTGCCTACTTCATGGAGACAGCGAGGGCGGTAATCATTATCGCGCCCAAGCTGCTGCCGGCTTTCTGCAGCACCAACGTTGCCTTGGATTCCTTGCCCAGAATGGCGTTCATGTTGTCCTGGTACAGCCGCTGGAAGGATGGCATCTTCTCGTAGACGGAACCGTCCACGGCAACCGTCGCGAGGCCCTGCGCGCGTGTCTTAAGCAGCGGGGCGCTGGTGAGCATGGCCGCCTGTTGGGCCGATCGGTTGCGCACGAGGCGGGCAGACCCTCGCGCAGCGTCCTCAGATCCGACAGGTCAGTAAGATCCACACCCGTCACCTTCTTTACCAACATGCGCGTGAACTGCAGACCAGGTCCCTGGTCGGCTGTGATCATGCCCATGTACTTAGTCTCGAAGGACATCGGCTTCGCCATCGCTTTGGCCAGATCGGGGGTCAGGCAGCCAATCTCAGACAGTTGCACAATCATGTAGCGCGCGATCTCGCCGAGGTACATGCCGGAAACAATCTTCTCCTGAAGCTGGTTATCCGGGTTGAGCGACCTTTCGTCGACCAGCTCGTCGTACTTGGTGATGGGAAGAACGTACCTGTACTTGGAGTCGAAGTTGCCGCATTCCATGTTGATGGCCGTCATGCGGTCGCCATGCGCGGCCACGGCGGGATCCTTCGTGACGGCTGAGCTGCGCTCGAAGTAACACGCGTTGCAGCCTGTACCGACGATCACGCCAACATGCGCGTTCTCATCCGCGAAGTAGCGCGCAATGAGGGTGCCGACGGTGTCGTTGCAGACTGCCACAACGTTCATCTTGAGGCCCAGCTTCCTGAACGAGCCCCGCAGCAGCTCCGCGACATCCTTCCCCACCACACCCTCGATGGAGAAGCCCTTCCCCCACTTGATGAGCACGCCGGAGTCGATGCCCTTGAGCTCGCAAGGGAAGCTGAAGGTGAAGCCCATGGGCAACTCCTTGCTGAGGTCATCAGGCGCCTTCTCGGACACCATCTTCTTCACGCTCTTCGCGATGAAGCCGAAGAGGTCGTCAGACGTCCCCGTGAGCGCGGAGTTGGGGATCACGTACTTGGAGTCCATACGATGAACCACCCTGCCGCCTTCCATGACCACACGCAGCACGCGGAAGTTCGTGCCGCCGAGATCGAGAGCGTAGAATACGCCAGCCGCGTTTGAGGCGTCAGACTTGTACACATAAGACGGCAGCATGCGAATCGTGCTCGGGCGGCCCTCGAGACCCTCAATCATCTCGTACATCATGTACATCGTCATCATCTTGAGGCGATCCATGCCCATGGTGAATTGCGTGGCGAGCGTCGCGAGGGCCAGGCGCTGCTTGATGTGGTGCATCTCCGCGCTATCCGACGCCCTGGTGGCGATATGGGTAAGCAGGTTGTTCAGGCGTTCAGACATTCTTCTCTGAGGCTGTGTAGTGGTAGTTTATGCTGTTTGCGAAAGCGATAGTGGTAGAGTAGAGTAGAGTAGAGCTAGTTTGTGAAACGAAAAGAAATAGGACTTGAAGAAGCGAAATAAGATAGTGAGCGCAACTTGTCAGTCATGTCAACACGGGGAAATCCGCTAAGGAGATGCAGTAACACCATCGCCACGCACACGGTGCTCCACGACGCTTGTATTTGTTCGAAGCATCGCGAACGAAGGGGGCAGGTGGGATTGATAACGTGACTAACAGTAATTAAGAAAGTAACATCAAATACCTATGCACATGACCAGCTTTGTATATAGAGATTTTGTAAAAACTCATGCAATGTGATTTCTAAAGATCTTGATAACTTCACCCACAAAGGCTTGTGCTCTTTTTCAGGTAATGTGCCTAGGAAATGTTTTGTAGCTTTGCATGTATATCACTTTCTGAGATCTTCTTGCGGCCACTAAACACTACAGTAGCGCGTCTGCGAGCCAGTTGTCGCCATCTTCTCGTACTATCATCACTTCCGAGTAGAATTATTTTAGCCCCACATAATGGCAGAAGTGAAGCAAACTCTATTTCTGTGTTAAGCGTAGACTTTCCCAATTGTGTAGTGCAGATGGTAGCGGGATGAGGAACGACCGAATCTGGTAATATCTCTTGTACCTCACGCCGAAGTCGCTCTACAAGGTTTGGGCATTGGCTTACACCTCCGAATACGTAGATTTTTGACAACACTATGTTCGACATTATTTTCATTTGCTCAAGTATTCCGCGTTGCCGGATAGCAGATACCAGTGCCTGAGCAAGACCCATCTGGTCGAGGCCAACATCACATGGCGTGAAAAGGAGCTCTGGAATAAGAAAGCATTCTTGATCAAGGCGTAGGAATGGCAATTGGTCGCTTTCGCTGCCACCGCGTTCCTGAGAATAGGTTTTAATAAGTGAGCTCGGCAGCTCTGTTGAGAGACAACCCAGAGGTTGGAGGGCGGGGACCGCGGGTAGGTAGTACACAACGACACCGCTTCGCGTTTCCCCCTCCGGCCCAGCGCCTACTTTTGTTTTGTTTGTGATAGCAGCTTTGCGGCATTGCTTCAGTTCCTCGCGGGGGTGTATTGCGATCCGACAGCATCGCTCTTTGATGTGATTAACTAGCCAGCCATCCTCCGTCAGATTAGTTTGTGTAAAAGAGATATGTTCCTTAAGACGGTTAGTAAGTAATTTGCCGCCAACGTCAATTCGGATGATTGAAGAGTAAACAGGGTTGTACCCTATATAAGGCACTAGTGTGGTGTGGGAAAAACCCAAATCTACTAGCACCCCACATCCGGCCTGTACTACACTTCCACTGCGTGCTCTCTTTCGATTCTTTCCATGCGTGCCACTATTGTCTTTAACCTTTTCCGTCCATAGATGTGCAGCATTTTCGTAGCAAAGAAGTGCAAGAAAAGAGCTGCTGACGAAAGTAACCGCGCGGAAGTGAAATGTCACCGTGAGGAGATGATGCAATACACCAGCCACAGCTTTGGGGGCGCCGAATGGGGTCGTCAACCACAGGTCCGTATCTTGTTCATCTGCGATACCAAAGTACTGCAAGACATGCTCCCATACACGCACCTGCAGATTGATATCCACGATAAAGCCACGATCTACTGGGCGGCGCACGAGAAAGCCGTGATAATGAGGCAACTGGTGCATTTGTTCGCCAATAATACCGCGACCAACATGAGCGTTGGCACCGACGCAGTTTGGAACAGTAAGGAAGATCGGCGTTTTTGATGACGGGGACAAATACATAGCCTTAATGTTAAAACCGCCGTTATCAATGAATAGAACGGCACGTTTGCCAACAGGTGTCATATGTTGCTATATGTTTAAAGTGCTTGGCTACCTAAATGCATGAGGCATTGGTTAGTGTCCAATTCACTGTGCTTAGCGTGTTTATTGTGGGGCTTGCGTAAATAAAGTTAAATACCAAAGGTTACTAATCTTCACCCTAGTAAATAACTTTAAGCAAGAGCTAAAATATTAAGTGTATATTTGAAAGGAGTCGCAGCAAGCCTTATTCCTAACCCTGATGTATAAAAAGAAGTGACTAAAAGAGACCATTCAATAATTGAAAACTTCTGAAGATAGTGGTGCAATTCAGCAAAACAATATCAAGATATTGCTATACACAATCTTAACGAGTCTTTATTAAAATAATCATGCTATTTCAGGTGTTTCTCTACATGTTTTTCCTTATAGTTGTTGAGCGCAGGTCTATTTCATCATCGCTCTTTTGCCGACTTCTGACACTTTTCACATGAAGCAGCAGCTGAACACATTTACGCGACGCAAGTCTCTGTAACGCATCAGGTTGAGTACATGCCTTTCATTTATTCACTCAGGAAAACCTAACAGCATGGCGATAAGTTCTTCTACACTAATTTTCCCATCGCTATCCTTTTCGGCATCTTCAAGAATGACCTCTACTACTTCGTGTGGCAGCGGTGTGCCCATGTTCAGCAGAATGTGCCGTAACTGCCCGCTTGTAATGTAGCCATCCATATCCTCGTCCAGAACCCTGAGGGACACCCGTAGCTTCGCCTCTACGTCTTGCTGACTTTTTTGTGCATGGAGTTTTTCAACAACAGGGAGTAGATCTTCTTTTCTAACCAGACCAGTTTTTCTTACTATCTACGAGCGATATCACTCGCTCGATATCAACTTCACTTGGGTAGAATCCCAAAGAGCGGAGGAGGGACTTTACTTGATCTGCGTCCACAAAGCCATCCGAATTGGTATCTAGGAGGAGGAACTGAAGCGTGAAGTTGTTAAGCTCAGCTTCACTGAGTGGCATTTTTCCTGAATCCTTAGCCCCCTAGTGTGTATATGATTGTAAGGAAAACTCTCAATGTTTCAGAAACTAGCCTTTCCTAGGCCTAAGTCACGAGAAGACGGAGGAGAGCTCCATTCAAGATTAGGTGTCTGTGTATGTGTGTGTGTGTGTGGGGGAATATCAACAATAATGGATGCATAATTGTCTTTATCATTAATAAATTAAATCAGGCAATGAAAAAAAGGAAAGGACAAGTGAACATAATAGAAACAGGTGCTATTAAATAAGGAAAAATAACTGATGTATACATTGTGAAAAAGCCCGCCAACTCGCTCAAGCTACGATTTCTTCCTATCCCCAATAACCATCGAGATATTTTTCAGGGAATCATCGCGGGCATGCAGCGTTCCGCCAGCGCGAAAATTTCTTCAATACCTTGCGCCATACTGTCCTCTCTATCATCTTCACTATTAACATTATCACCTTGAGACAACGCCAGCATTGCTATCTCTTTGCGATAATAATCTACCACATGCATTGTTAGCTGTGGAATACATAGACGGTACATAAACCTTCTGGTGTCCTGGTTCAAAGGCAAGTGATCCAGTAGATCGCTCAGCTCCACTCGTGTACATTTCCCCACAGCTTCAAGCTCATTTAGACCTTTTTGACCGCCTTCAGGATCAAGGTCGTCGGGTTGTGCGTATAAGCTGTGACAACCACGTAGTATGGAAGGCGGAAGCGTCAATAAAAACCGGTAGAGCAGAGCCAGCGTGAGCCGCATCACGGTAACTTCACTACGATGCATTATCAGATCACGTACTATCAAAAGAAGGCTGCGACGCTGAAAACTATCAAGTAGCGGTATACAGTAGCTACACACTCAACTGCGGGCTCCAGCATCTTCAGATCACTATGCTTTCCAACCTTGCCCGTCAACGTTGTCATTGTGGCGGCGTACGCACCAGCTTGCACTAAGCGTTCCCTATTCTGATCGTGCTGGGCGCAGATGGCGAAAAATTTCAAGACAGCTTTCCGGATAAACGCGTTCCCTGAGTGTGTGCGGATGGCCCCTACCATGGCTTCCAACACCCAACCGAGGTGAGTGACGAGAACTGCTACAGGGGTCCCTGTAGGCGACTCTCGGCGCAGGCGTACCAGTGCCGCAAAGAACTCTACCGCCGCCGTCACCACTAGCGCATCTTCCCCATGATGCTTCCACGCACCCAGCACGTTCGACACGAAGTTGGTGCTGATGAAATTATCCGCAGTGTAGGGGATGGACCCCATTTCTGCAGAAAGCTCAGTGGCTAACTCGACCGTTGCTGCAACCAAGTCAGCGGAATTCAAGAAGCTCTTCAGAAGCATTTCAAGCAATCGAACCATCGGTAGCGATGGTGAGAGCTGGCCGCATCCACCTTCGACGCAAATCCCTTTCTGCGTGGTGTAATAATTGCTCACAAAGCGATGGAGTTCGACAGAGCTTGTTGGATGACGACACAGATGACCAGCAATCCGCAACGCCGTGGTTACAACGCGTGGACGCTGGGACATCAGGCAAGCGCACACCACCTCAGGTACCCCCTCCTGGGCTAGTGTGCTGGGCTCCGTAACGAAAGTAGAACCCTCCTCGACAGCCCATGCGTACACGTCATTCAGCAAATCACAAAGGGCCGTGATTCTATCCAGTTCCATAGGCCTGATTACGACCCTTCCAAGGTATGAGGATTGCATCTCACTATTTTTAGACCCGGCCACCAAATCGACGATTTCTGTGTTTAGAAGCAAGGCTTGCAGTCGATGCATGTGGAGTGCAACTTCACTCATAGAGGGGGGATGAGGCCCATTGGTTCTCCCCCCAAGGCTACTACCTTGGTTAGAGATGCTGCTCGTACTAATTATGGCTTCTCTCATCACAGAAAGCGCACACCACAAGGGATGGGGGTCCGTCCGGTAAGACCTATAGGCGGCAGGGAGTCCAGATGGATGTCTTGAGGTGCAATATATATTCTTTATCTAACACTTTTACCATGCCCAGAAATAAAAGCAAGGGATTAAGTGCAGACTGACGGGAAAAAAATCAAAGACAAGCACACGTACGCTTTGTAGAAGGAAATTCATGCGTGCTACACGCAATCGGGTGAGCTTTTTGGAGAAAGAAAAGAAACCTTTACGAAACATTGTGCACACCAGCTGAATAAGCCTAGAACTGAAACATTACGGCTTCCTCCTGAGCCCATGCCTTGCTTATCTCGGAGTGGGAGCTTCCAATTTTGCCGTGGCTTAAATTCCACAAAACATTGTGAAGTCAGTCTAGGTACACCTCGCCAAAATCAGCACTCCCAGCGCCACAATGAATAAGATTAAGGACAGAAGAATCCGTGTCGCCAGAAAACCACAGATTTTTCATCTTCAGTGCATATGCATTCATAGGTATGGAGCTAACACACACACAATATTTCCTCTACATTTCTGCCTAGACATCGATCCTTTCCACAAAGGTAAGCAAATAGGAGCGGTAACTTGCGAAGCACAGAAGATTTTTCCTGCTTGTCTTTAATTTTCCGTATTTGCCATAATTTCAGATAACGTACATATAGTTGAGACACGCTTGATGAAAGGGTTATAGACATATCACAGCATTGCTGTTTTTATTATCGCATGCTGCTGTCCACAGAGCGGCGCCAAACCCACCTCACGTCCTTCATACAACCTTCCTCTCCCTCCCCCCGCGGCGCGTAGCGCGTCTGTTTACTTTAGGGTAAGGAGTGTGACAAAATGGGAAAATAGAGAAAAGTCTCAACTCAAAGTCGGCGTCATTTTATTAGCGTAGAGCAAGCAATGTCATGTGCGAGTGTGTGTGCCTGTAGTAGTTACTACTTTGCTTCTGTTTTTATCCCACTATATCGCTGACGTGGCAAGATTTCTTCGATTAGGCCTTTTCCGCTTCAGGTAAAGCAACAGCGGTGCGCACTCCCAGCACTAGTACATTTAAAAAGGCAGATAACATCTTAGGGGAATTCTTCTCATTGCCGAGGCATACTTGCAGTGACTTCATAAAAATACTGGCTGCGAGCCAGTAATCTTCGTCCCGTACTCCAATCTCTCGCTGCTGTTTTCCAATGTGCCGTAAAGTTTGTACCGCATCAGCCCAGCTGCTGACCCCAGCGAGTGCCCTAAAAGGTGGTAACTATGATGTTCAGAAAGGAGGACTGATAGATTTCTTCTTCCTTCTCGACCCACTCTGAGTATGCAGATGCAGTGACCCCGTCGCAATTTGCGTCCTTCTCAAGCAATCGCTTAATTTCACACGGAAGAGTGACGCTATCACTGCTTTCTCTGCCTATAGGCAACCTGTCATTCTCGCCATTCTCAGATATAGAGGGATCCGGCATGCTATCTGCTTTTTGCGAGTTTTCTTTATTGCCATCCCTGTGGCGTAGCTCTTCTAGTTGCTGATGTAGCACCTGAATATCCATGAAGACAGTGCGCACGAGCGGGTCCTCGATAACCGCCATGACTCCGAGATAAACAGTACGCATGATCTCACTAAGAAGCGGTGCGCAAGCAGTCAGTGGGATGCCGAGTTGTGGTGCCTTTTCAGCCGCATCAAAGGCCTCGGTGCGGCCTGGAAGGGAGCTGTCTTCGTACTGCTCCATGTCCATGGTGGTACTGTTGCGAACCCACACATCCACATCGCCAACCGGCGCTGCCGCAAGCATGGACCACACCTGCAGAGCAAACATTATCACTGGCACGGGGATGCTGGCTGGTGAGGTGATCTCGGCATAGAGAGGTGACATGATGTTAAGCGGGTCGATCTGAATGCTATGTAGACAGCACTTTGTCACACGCTGGAGGCGCTCCATAATCGACTGAGAGCAATGATTACAGTCCAGTTGAACCTTCACGAGCCGATGATTTCGTCGGGCGAGGCGTAAGAGCTGATCCGCGCCACCTTCGTAGATGATGTTATTTGTTAGCGAAATCTTATGCAGGTAGCGGTGCTTGTGGAACAAAGCGCAAAGCCACGCACATGACACATCGCCGAGGTTGTTGTTGTTAGCGATGAGGGAGGATAGATTAGGACAATGAGACAGAGTCAGCAACAGTGGTGCAAAGCCCTTTTCGCCAAGCAGTATGTGGTCCAAACACACCTCTGTGAGGAGATTCCACCGGTGAGGATACGGTATATTCATCTCCTCCTGTGCGCCTCCGAGCATCTGCAACACCTCAGCTAGGCATTTAATGTTCACACCGTAATACTTTGAAAAAAATTGTCGGTATTGTTCGTAAAGTTGTATTAGCGGCATCACGCCGTAGGGGACCTTGGCTTTGCGTGTGAAGGATAAGTCCCATCTAGGGACCAGCTCTGGAAGGTTCATCTGATGTCGCAGCTGTACCTCGGCATCCAACGCTTTGCTGAGGTTTCTAGACAGGTCCACGGCACGCAACATTACATAGACAACAGCAACCGCGTTCTCATCATTATAGCCATTTGGTGTAGCATTTTCCACGTCGTGTTGGGTTAGCGGCGTGGTACAGGACTGCTTCAAAAGCTGTGGAAGGATGGCCAGACACACTACGCAGCACATATCCTTAACCGCCCGTTCCGCAAGTGAGCGGAAGTGAACCTTTTTATAAGCAATGAGACTGGGCTTACAGCCACTACGAAAGATGTCAGCTGAAACACTGATGACAACGGCAGTTGGATGCAAATGTGTGTCTGTTTCTGCGCATGTGCTGCCTCCTGAATCTTCATCTGTGTATTCCTCACCGCGAAACGCTCTGTCTAAACCGGCTTTCTGCACACGCTCCACCATAACTGAGAGAAACTGAGAGCTAGTGTGCGAATTGGTTGCATCTATGGCGCTGTGCAGCTTGTAAGACGCTGAAGATGCTGTAGAGCCCATCACCTCTTCAGTGCCTTGGAAATCGGCGGACGCTGTCAGTCGAAGCTGAATAGAGGCACCCTGAGATTCAAGCTTACTAAAAGCCGTCAGGTCACATACCTCTCGTCCAATAATGGTGGCTGCAATAGTTCCAAAGAAAAGAACATGATGTGTTCCACTGAGCATTTCCTCTCATGTACAGCACTCGCGCTTCTGGAGTAAAATAACACAACAGCGCCAAAAGCTGCAAACGAGAAAGCCCCAGTAAAAATGCTAGTTCAAAGACTCACTCGTTGAAGCCAATATGAAATCTTTTTTTTTAGATACCTTACTTCCTTCAGATGTAACGAAAATTTAAATATGATTATATGTAACTCCAAAAAAAGCATTTTTAAAAAAGTAAGAATAAAACACAAAGAGGGGAAGAAAAACGTCTCCATTTTTTTTTTTTTGAATAGCGGGGGATATATAATAGAAATGCATTTTAAAGAGAAGTTTATGGCCTTTTGTTTACATAGACGACTCCAGTCGTAATAAAATGATGTCGGTCAGAAAATCTAGCATGGAAAGGCTCCTAAAGTATAACCGAATACGTAGTTAAGTGTTTGTGACTGTGAGGAGAGGGGGGAGGGGGAATTTTCATAAATACAAAACCCTTTATACGCTCCCCAAAATTTATGGAAACAAAGAAAACGAACTACTAAAGATTTGTTTTATCTTACATCGTTATTACAACTCCCTGAAACAAAAAAAATAATAGTAGTAATGATAAGCGAGACGCGTGCAACTGTTGCATGAACACAAAACAGGGAGCAAATCTCAACTCTAGAAATAACTACACCCAAAGCAGTAGTACCCGGCCCACGCTCGTGGATTGTAGCGAAAACACTCGTCCTCCTTAAGTAGCCGCCTTATAGCCATAGCTAAATACATAGTCTTGTGGGCCGCCACGGTTGGCACTGTCGCTGCACCTTTCCTAGACTTATGGACGATGACGCGGCTATTGTTTTTATTCTCAACCAACACCTCATAGAATTTCTTGAAAAGCATAGAAGGTGTCATGTCAGGAGTGCACCATTGACCAGCAATCACACAAGGTACTCCACCACTAAAGAAAGCGCGCACGACGCCAAGAACATCGTCTCGTACACTGCGGACACCCGTCAAACTCATATTAGTATTTGTTAGCGTCACGAGCTCCGCAAAGACTTCCGAATGTTGAAGTTCTTGCGCCTTCATCAGCTCCATACGGCCAGTATCCGTGGGGAGGCATATACCCCCTCCAGGAATAAGATCACCGTAACGCTCTGCCACCGCATCAGACGGACTAGCTGACGCTGCACTGATCGGTGCTGTAATGTGTAGAATATAAGAGCGGCTTAGCACACCGCGTAAGGATTCCGCGCTTCTCACCATGATTTCCGTATACGTCATCTCTACTTCTGTGTGATCCTTATTCACATAAGTATCTCGGATACGCTTCCACTTGGCATCTTTCAAGACACCCAGCACACCTTCGCCCTCCTCCAACGCTCGCTCCACGTCAATAGGATACATCATCGAGAGCTCCTTTGCATCTGCAGCAGCCTCAAGCGGCACTACTACTACATTGCTGTTTAGATCCCGCTGGATCGTCCGCTCCGCATTGAGGGAGGTGAATGCAACCTGTGTGGCACTGAAGGAAAGCTGGATCGCGATACTTTCCACCAGAAACTGTTCTGTTCTGGAGAGCAGGGCATGAAAAGGGACACACCACAAAGCATCCGTGGGGATGATGGTCAGAACGGTCTCGGGGTGGTCTTTCCTGGCAGCTTCTAAATCGAGAGACATAATATGGTTGTAGATGGGTTCCATGAGGATCTCGTAGAGGACCTGAAGAGGTTCAATCCAGGCTTTACGATGGAGGGTTGTTATGATTCCAGTTGCAGTAGGAGCGCAATAGTCTTCTGCTTTGCAAGACCCCGTCGAGAGCTCCTCCCCGACTGGTTCCACGAGAAGCCCCTGACGAGCTGCACGCAGTACCTGCCTTATGGAAACATGGAAGGCCTTCGTGATGTTAATCTTGATAAAACGCATCTCAGCACAGGGCATGACTAGCCAAATGAGGAGACTCTCCTCAGTGTCAAAGGCGTCGTTTTCTGTGTTGTAGATAGGGCGTCGGATGAGGAAGTAGTATACAAAAGGCGTTTGGGCTCTGGAAGCTATGGCCGCGATCTGATCGAGCGACGGGTACTCACAGAAGGCGCTCAGCATTTTATCCGAGAGTAAATCACTACTCTCGCGTATAAGTGTATGCTCCAGCTGCTCTAGGGCCTCACGGTAACGGTACATAGCGGTTAATACGCACACAAGGTAGCTGTTACATGCATTCTGCATCAAACGCACACTAAATATAGGAATAGAGATACCCTCTAGTGCATTGAAAAGATCCTTCTCTTGAGAAGATGTGGCAAGCATATCTTCCCAGTATCGAATGGCGTCCAGTAGGATTCTCTCCGCCAAACTGTGTGAGGCGCGTAGCCAGTAGAGGGTGGCAAGGTACGTTAGACCTGTTGCCTCCAGAAGTTTGTGTTGGAGCTTCTTACTGCCATCTACAGCAGAGATCAGAAGTTTATCTGCTTGCTCCAACTGGTTGTTTCCCATATGCAGGTTTGCAAGCTGTAGTGACGTGACGACTTTCATAAACACGTGACTGATACCCTGATCCACATAGCAGAGGATATCCGACCACACCTCCGCGAGCATGGTACGCTCCAAGGGCTGATATCGTGAGGTACGCTGCCAACTAGGGCAGTTTGCGTGTAGGCCAGTTTCTTCTTCCTTGACATCGACGTGCTGCTCAAAGATGAACCGTGCAACAGCGTTCAATACCTTGACAATTTTGTCTTTAAGGGGGTCCGCATCCACACCACTGACGCGCTGCGCCGCGCGGTACGCCTCAGCCCACATCTTGACAGCATCTCGGATTAACCTCACAGTGGCCCACTCCTGGAGGAAATACACCGAGTGTCGCACCTTTTGCTTTGTAACTGGATGTATGTAGTTGGATTCCTCATCACTGTCGTCCTTGGAGCTGGTGTGCATGCTGGCTTCACATTTCTCCTGTGCTTGACGGAAAAGTTCGTTCGCTGCTCCATAGCATCGCGTAAAGAGTGCGTTTTGAACGTTTTTCAACGCCTTTTTCATTTCCGCGACCCAAGCAGCATTGTGGGCTTTTCTTGCGATGTCAAGAGCATTCTGAAAGGATACTGTGGCTTTAGTAAGGGACTCCTCATTTAGGTAGGCAACACCCTCTTCGACCACTATTTCGTAGCTCAGACGCTGCAAATTGGAGCTAAGCACTGCTATCCATTCCCTATTGTTTTTTTGAATTGCAATGCCAAGAGCATCGTTCCAGGCCACGTACGCGGCGTCGAGATCCTTTTGAGCGTAGGCATCGCAACCGCAATCAAAGAGCATCTGGAAGCTTTGGTCAGTAGATATGCCAGTCATTGTACGGGTTGTCAGCGCCTCCCCATTCGGATCCCTTACCGCCATTATTTCAAGATGATGTGATGCTACAAGACGCGGTGCCGGCTTCGCGATAAAACCCCCTTCCTCCACTGCGGAAACTTCCGTTACGCGGTTACTGTTTATTTTGTCATTCACAGCCACATCACATCCTCGATTTGCCATAAAGTCTGCCTCTACTATAGGATCTGGCTCTTGTTGTGTTTGAGGAAGAAGAGGGAAGACCGAAGTACCATTTTCTTCCTTCTGACGCCCTTCTGTGTTGACGTCCATAACTTGTATCGTGGCCTCTGGGGTTTCGCCCGTTTTCGCCTCCCTCTGACACAGTCGCTGTGACAACACCGCTACTTTGATATTGCCCACCGATCTTAGTTGACTGTTTCTCTCCACAGCGGCGACTTCAGCTCGAACCTCGCCCACCTTATTGCGCATTCCGATTTCATTAATTTCTGAGTACAATCGAGTGCGCTCCTCGAATCTCCGGTGAGCAGCCCTTAGAAGTGTACCAGACATTTGTAACAATGCGCTTGCGGCAGGCGGGGACGGCACGGCAGTAGTGTTTGCAGACTCGCACAGCTTTTTTTTTTTCTGTGCAGCAAAAGGCAAGGTTGCTTCTGATGTGTGATTGCTATCTCTGATCGAAGACTGCACCGCAGCTTCCATGGTGGCTCTTGATTTGCGCACGCTGGCATCAGCCGCGTTCCACACACGGTGCGGGCGCTGTGGTAGGGAAGCCACATTCTCCTGGGTTAGGGCCGTGGTTCCTTGGGTGGCACCCTTGATGGTGTAGTTAGCCTCCGTGAGCTGCGGGGTATGATTCTGCGCCCGTCGGAAGTTTTGAACCGCTAAAGCCGAGATACGCTCCTGTAGCGCTTCTGGAATGTCACTATCTTGCACATCAATGTGCGTGATGCGTGGGTTCAGCTCCAAAAGCTGCAGCAGTTTCCGCCCGCCGGTACTGGATATGGGATTACCACGTAGGATGAGGGCAGTTACACCTATGTGGTCTCGTAGTGCATCACAGAGAATCTCCACTGTGGTGTTGTCCATTCCATTGCTATCGAAATCGACACATGTGATGGTTTGGCACTGGCGGAGTAGCCGAATAACTGGCCGCAAACCTTTGGGACCTACATAGTTGTTAGCTAATGAGATCTTTCCCAGAACAGCGTTGTTTTTTATATATTCTATCAATGCGGAGTTGATTCTGCAACCCTCCTGAATACAATACTCTCGATATAAATCCACTAGCGCACTGAGTGGTGGCGGTGCCTCTCCAAAAGACGGAGCTGAAGCATGTAAGCTGCACATTTAACGCCTCTATTCCCCCTTTTGTGATACTATGCACACGTTTAGGGGCCACAGTACAGGGGAACGCACACACCAAAGCACGTATATCACGTTTGTTTATTTATCTACCCTCCCATTTATTAAGAAAAAAAAATAAGATAGGAGTGAATCATAGGCGGACGAGTGGGGAAGAACAATGAATGTAGAATATAGTAAGACTAACCCTCGTTGCGGGATAACGCCTATTGCAGCATCACTATATTAAATTAGTGTGGTACCCCTTCTAAATGAGATTTGGTGCCTATTTAAGTCCGTTTTAAATACTACTTTGAATCTTTTCTATAAAACCATCAACTTATTTACACGCTTGTTATTGTCGTTATTAAAAATTATGGAAAGAACACTTAATCATAGGCTCAAAGTAGCATGCACTTCATCCCTCCAATACAATACTTTGCAGTAGTCGCTGCACTCGGCACTGAAGTTGCGCGGCTTTTCTCCAGTCCTCCTGACGGTAGATATACTGCTCCACACAACACTTGCGCAGCACCTTGCGTGATATAAAGCTTCGGGAGGATGCTTCCTTGGATGAATCTTCTTGTGTTTCTGTGCTGGCGGTAGTCTTGAGCGCCTCGTGAATGGGAATAAGGACTTTGACGATGGCCTCCTTGAGTCCTATACTGGCTACCTCATAGAGGACTTCGACCACAAACGCAGCATACTTATCGCCTACCAGGTCTGTTATCTGTCCTTGAATTCGCCTGAAAAAACGCAGCACCTCGCCCTTCTCAGCACTATCAACTGCAGGCTTGTTATTTGTGTGTCTATTTTTGGTATTGACACTATTGCCCTGGTCACGCGGAGTGTGGGGTCTGACAGAGGGCTGTGAACTGCTACTCGCGCGAAGGTATTGCTGTAATACTAAACTCCCTTTATGATGCTTGCAGAGGCTCAGAACAACCTCGAGTCGCAGTTTATCTATGCCGTGGCGTAGCAAAATAGACGCAGAATGGTGTAGGCACAGAATGTAGCGCGCAAGTTCGTAGCCCCTTTCCCCTAAACGTTGTTCAACTAAAAGATATTGTGCTGCCCCTTTTGGCACAGCACTTTTGAACAGCATACATAATTCCTTCGCCACAAGCTGCTCGAAACTCAAAGGAACACTGAAGTAACGCACACCTTTGTTTTCATCTTCTCGGAGAACTGTACTCAGATCCCAAAAGGAGGTGCTATCGTTTGTCATCCCTTTTTCATCCTTTTTTGGCGCGACCAGCGATCCACTAAAGACACATTTCTTTAGTATTGTCGTTAACACCCCTCCTAAGGAGTGAATTTCTGTGAAACGTGAAAGATGTGGTTGTATAACTTCATCCCATAGCAGTTGAAGATGTGCTGCGGTGGGACTGTAAAGGGCCAGGTCCTGCAAGACGTAGCCAGCTTGCGTGACACGGTTGTTGCTGGGGTCAAGCAGTTTACCTAGCTCACTCTGCGTTAATTGCATTGCCTTTCCCCAACAGCACCCCTCCAAGAGCTGCTCTCGGGGCCACACTGCTGGTCCCTCACCACACAGACCATCTCGGTTGGATCTGTTACCACCCTTTATATCGACGGGGTGCACACAATGCTCCTGCCTTGTAGCCGCGTCACCAGCTAGGCTGCCTGCAGTCAACGGTGGCCCAGTGTACTGGTAAAGGGAGAGCCTATCACCAACCTTTATAACTGCCTCTGGTGTGGGCACTTTCAGATAGTTCTGAAATATATGAACACCCATAGGATCGAGCAGGAGCTCCCGCAAGAGAGGCTTGGAGTTGTAGCAGAGTTCCTCGAGGCGCTTGCGCACCACCAAATCCGTCGGACTGCCATCCTCACTAACACGCAGGAGACTTTGTACCACGAAGCTGCATGTAGGATCCTGCGCTGCCGCCATCCACGCCTCAGCTGGCCCAGGAGTGTTGTACTCACGACCGTATCCCTCTTCTAACGCTGACACAAGGGCGGTAGCCAGCACGCTCAGCGTATCCGTGAAGCGGACCGGGTGAGCCAGCGGCGGTTCATTACGAATTGGAAGGCCGCCTAATACAAGGATAATCGAGCGCAGCGCGCGTGACCCCACCTCATGTACGAGCATATCTTCGGCAGACTCGCACAACTCCTCGACTGCGGAGTGTAGCAAAGTCGCTGTGCTAGGGACACCACTTTCCACATGTATACCAGGGCCCCCCACTACCAACTCAGCTGCCAGAGCCCCTTGATCATCTACTAAATTGCTGAGTTCCCTCGACACGCTGGCGAACAAGGTTTCTAACATGTAGCTAGCCACTGGGGAGGTGATTAACTCTAAGATGTGACCCAGAAAGACATACAAGAGGGACTTGCAGTGCAACAGAGGTGAGTTTGACAGAGCTGCCTCAATGACGCGGCAGATTCTGGAATTGCGCAATAAATGGAAAGAGCGGTCCGCTTTGAGTAGCTTCATCAGCTCCACGAAAAACGCATCGACAATGCCAGCAAGTACTGAGGTGTCACCGCCGCTGTTTAGAGATTCCTCGATGGCCCGCTGCACGGACATAAAGTACGACATACTACGGTCTCTTTCTTTCTTTTCTATTCGCTCCATCTTCCGCCGTTGTAACTTTTCCTTCGGAGATAGCTCACTAAACCGCACAAAGGCCTTGGCATCACTCTTATCGTGTTGGTTCCCGCCATCCCGTGGGCGTTTGCCCCAGACACGCTTTGTATCCTTGCTTCCCTTGTCAGGAGACATAAGCTGTGTGAATAATTCTACCCTTTAATTTTCCTAAAGAATGACACAATCAACTTGAAAATATAACGTAAAAAATATAGTAGTTATGATGGTACCTCTTGAATGCTGTTTACATACCTCAGTAGGTTTATTCGATCGTTTTGTAGGATGATTAATTTTAATCAGCACTTATATTGCGACGACGACACCTATTTCGCGCAAATGCCTGAATTCCTTGCTCGAGATAACCTGCTCGTGATCCTTTTGACTCGATACGCACCCTGTCAGTGCAACAAAGCGTAGTTGCCGAAGACCGTGCATGCTTGAGAGAAGATCCGCAAGGCCTTTACCCGAGCATCTAAACCCATCCAGGAAAAGTGCCCGCAGTTGAGGCAGCTCGGCAATGGCCTCGCGGACCGCCTCGACAGCTAAGGATCCGGCGTTGACATGTGAAAGGCGGAGTACTTCAAGTTTCTTGAGTTGCCCCAGCACGCCCAACTCACTCTCGCCTCCCTCTCCTAATGGCCCATCACACAAAGTCGAGACGCCCAGGTCTCCAAGGCCAAGAAAAGAAAGATCGAGTACACGCAAAGTCGCCGTTACGCACCATAGTGCCCGTACAAGCCCCGCCAAAGAGGCTCCACCCTTGGCGAATAAGGGGTTGGCACTGAGGTGCAGTTCTTCTAGTTGTGGGAGTGTCAAGCCGGGCGCCATAGAGGTAAAGCTCTCGTCCTGAATGGAGCAGTCACTGAGGTCCAGAACGCGAAGCTGCCGACAGTTGCTGAGAGCCTCACCAAACACCTCAAAAGGGTTTATTACCGCCTCACAGGATTTCCTACCGGATATTTCCTGCGTGCCGCGGTAACGCACCCTCCCTGTCTCACGGTCACGTCGGTCAATTTCGTAGGAGGTGGGTACTCTGGTGTTGTAGCTGGCGCTAGTGACATCTTCAGCATTGCCTCCAGGCCGCATATATGAGCGATCATATGCAAATAATTTCAACTCACCCTCTTCTTTAACAGAAGTACCATCAGCCCACGATTTCAACAGAGGGGTACCGCTGGTCTTGATTGGACGCAGGTCATTACTAGACACTCGGAGGACGCGCAGCTGCGGGAAGCAGCCGATAGCAGCGGCCAAGTCCACGAGCGACCGAGCTGTGAGACGACAACGAGTTAGATCTAGCTCTTCGAGTTCTTGCCACTGTTTGATGTTTGCCGACAGATTTCGTAGCCCTTCGTCGGTTAACCGATTAGAACGCAGCCGAAGACACCGCAGCAAGCGGGCATGCGTGAGGCTACTGAGCAGCTGCTCCACGCCACGTTTGGACATGGAATTGTGGCGCAGATCTAGTTGTTTCAGGAGGGGGAATCGCATCATGCAAGTGGAAAGGTGAAAGATGGCGTCATCCGTGAGTCTGTTTGAGGCAAGGTTGAGCTCCTCTATAAGAGCTAGAGGACGGGGTGCGTTTTGGACCTTAGCGGTGTCCTTTTTTATCCTTCTGATTCAGAAAGGTCTTGGAGAACAATTCAAGAGAATAGGCGCTGACTTCACATTGAGCAAGCGCTAACTGGTGCAGCTGATGCCACCCGCCAACACCATCACTCAAATCTTTCACTAGCTGCGCATTCCATACATCTCCAAGGTGATTGTGAGAAAGGTCTAAGCGTAGCAACGCTCTGCAGCGTCGAAGCATTCCACTCTCAAGAACCAGCTTTACTAATGAAGGGACAGCCTTAATCTCAAGGCTGCGCAATGTACTACTGGAGTTGCTCAGTGCTTTCACAAGCTTTTTCAAACACGACTCTCTACAATGTTGCAAACATACGTAATTAAATAAGACATGGGATAACTGGGCGCGGAGCAATAAGAATGACAAGGCCGAAATCACTGCCTCATTCCACAACATCGGCGGCCCCGTAGCGTCGTCTATCATGACAATGTTTAAACGTTGCAGAGGGATATGAGCTCTCTCCGAGTTCGACAGGGCTTGGAAAAGCTCTGCGATGCCATTGCTTCCACCCTCACGATTGGGCATATCTTCTGAATTCAAATCGCACTCGTTTAGGGCCAAGGTGTGAATATGTATCTCAACGGAGTCGAGCGTTGTACATAGAGAGCCCGCGCGAACCAATGCTATAGCCCACCGCACGCTTTGGGGGGACGACAGAATTATTTTTACGTACCTCAAATCGATGTGTTGCGCAGCAAGACAGAGAGCGCTGTGGATAGCAACCAGCGGGCTGGGCTTAGCATTTAGAACAAGCTCGGGACACACTATCTTCCGAGAAAGCTCCTCAATGGCTGAATAGTCAAGGACCCATTGTGGGTCTCGGGCAGAACTGTGCTTGAGTTCATCAAGAAACGTGTCGAGCGATTTGGTTTCCCGCAAAGACTGTTCACAGGACCACAACTGACGGCGGGTTGTGCGCACGAATGGGGTGCCAGAACTCGTAAAAGACACACCACCCAAACAAACTCGCCACATTCTTTGGGCACTTGTTATCAGTAAAAAAGTAAATGTCTATATCCCTTCCACACTCAGATCACAAATATATACATATACACACATATATTTGCAATCTAGGTAATAAATATATATATATATGAAAGCGTGTCGAAGGCAAGTGTATATTAATAAGCCGTCTAGAGCTTCATCATGAATATACTTTAGCGCAGCTACTTTATACTTTTGGAATGCATACACCAATACTATTCCTCCTTTTCACTTTTCTTTTAGCTCCACCGCTGATTTCGGTTCAATATATGCGTTTTTATGTTTTTAGCCTTCACGTGATCTGAGTTGTCAAGAAGGGGTGCTCCATGACTTCATCGATGGAAAATCGTGCATTGGGATTGCATCGAAGCATATTTCTTAAGAGATCCTGTAGTAATGGTTCTTCTATGCTTTTGAAGGCTTTATGATTCGCAAGCACGCGATCACCATCTTGGATTTGCTGAAAGACGACATGATCTTTGTCAGGCTCTGCATCAAATGGGAAACGGGCGGTACACATAGCGAAAAGGATCACCCCTGCCGCCCAAATATCTACTGCAGCGCCATCATACGGCTGGCCTTCGAGCAGCTCAGGCGCCACGTAATGCTTAGAGCCAAAACATAGTCGCAATGGCAGAGAATTCTCTCCCACGATGTCCGCGCAGAGCCTGAGCCCGCTGACGATTGCGTGACCCTCTCCGTCCAGGAAGATGTTCTCTAGCTTTAAATTACGATGCGCCACGCGACAATCTTCATGGAGATACTTCAAGGCTAACATCAATTCTCGCAAGATACGCCTGCACGTTCTAAGTGGCAGGCCCCGGCGCCTTCCTAAATTTTCATTTGTTCCCGCTATTGCTGCAGCGAAGGGAGGGCTACAAGGTGGGAAAGAACTTTCTTGTTTCGTCTCTATACCGTCGCTGAGGGCTTCTATGCATTTGTACAACTCTCCCTGACTGTAATATTTCTCAACTGTGAAAAGATCCGTTTTTGTGACGAAGGCTGGTCCGAACTTAGTAATATTCGGATGTCGAGCAATCCTGGTCACCAGCGCCTCACGCTCGACCATTTGACGGAGTTGCTCATTCTGGAACAGGTAATCTAGGGAATACACGCGCACAACAACCCAATCTTGTGATTTATCCCGCTGGGCAAGAAATGCATCATGTGTTTGGGCACTACCTAAGTGACATTTAAAAGTGTATCCATTCATAGCTGGAGGGAGACCGTCGCACTCGACTGCACTGGTAGAGCTTATTTCCATAACTTTGATAAAAGATAATGCGGCGGCGGCGTGTATACAAAGATCTATGTCGTTATTCTATCTAGCGAGATTAGCTTCGAAATATTCTGGTGATCATGGGGACGGGGAGATAATTGTGTGCTCATAACAAGAATATTTCTGCGTTGTTGTAAAGTGCAGAGATCACTCTGAAAGTAATCTTTGAGAGAACTAGATTTAATTTTACAGTGTACCACACCATTCCCTAATTTGATCGCATCTTCTTCGTACTTGAGCGCTGCGGAACTGATGGTGGTGTGTAGACATTCTTCATAGATGTTCCGACCACGTAATCGGACACGCTATCCTTCATATCCAACAAGGACAACTGAACAGGCTCCGCTGCTATGATCAATTCAAAAAGAGTTCTTTCTTCCTTCGACAAGCCACTAACTTGGTCCTGGAGCGCTGCATATCGCGTTTGCAAGTTGCGTTTTGTAAAAGGCATAATGTAAGCATTTTTCTCCAAGATGACTTCCCAAAAACAGCGCATACCATAGTAGCGTGAAGCAGCAAGTTCGACTGCGGCTGCCGCCATGAGGCCCTCCTGAAGGGCTATTGGAGATATTTTGTAGCGTTGCTCTTTCCACCGCTCTAGTGTGATTACCGCTTGGTCAGGGGCGTGATGTCGGAACAACCTTAGAAGTGTGGCTCTCAGGAAATCGTCCATCCTGCTTTCGTCAAGGTGCTTATTCAGAAGCCCAACCGCCTCCATGGCTCTGGGTGAAAACATGCAGCAGAGGAGAAAGGCCCGCCACTCGACTGTAGCCCACTCGATCGACCGGCGACGTGACAGCTCCCACAGCTGGAAGGCCTTTTCACTCCAGTCTGCATTCTGTGGGAGGGCACGGCACTCCTCAAGCTCCCCCTTCGCCACCCGTGCCATCTTGAGAGCGGGGCAAAGGCGTTGATGGGGCGGCGTTTGCAGCCACTGATACACGTTCACATTGCGGTGATTAAAGGGCTCGCCGCACATAGGACATGGCTTCCCACCACCAGAGCGGCCATAATAGAACATCAGTCTACTCATATCTGGCGTTGCTAACACGCACTGTGGCAAAGCCACACGCCATTGCATGAAGAGCTCTGGGACAGTGGGATAGTTAAGCGCGCACGCGAGTTGCATAAGCTTGGCGCTGCTGCTCTCTGCGATATCGATACCATAGCTAATAGCATCTTCCATAGTAGCTATCATTTTTTCAACGTTGTCCGTGGCAAAGTAGTAGTCGATAAGACGGTACATAAGGCTAAAACTGGGTCTCGAAGGTACGTCCTTGCGCAGCAAATCCAATATCTCCTCAAGAAATGCATCACATTGCAGTACACACTCGTCATAGTCAGTAGAGCGCTCATTCCCCACAACCCATTCTACTACAACTCCATCACGCTTAGCAAAATCAGCTGGGAACAACGCCCGGTACATGTTTTGGCGGTCAAAAAAGCTTACTACCATTGTTAGAAGGAACACAATGCGTGTGTACAAAACGTGGTCAAAGACAAGGCGATCCTCCTGACACCATTGCGTGAGCACACGTATGTGTGAAATACCCTCTGTCACTATCCGTGGTGTGCGCCCGTCGAAGTTAAAACAGTGCGAAAGCCACTGCCGGATGGTTGTAAACCCCTCTGCAGCATAAGTGCGGGTGAGAATAAAGCCAAGACGCCGAAAGCGGTCGATGCAATCAAACCACTCATGCATGCAATGTGTGCGGGGGGCGACATGAGTTAGTGACTGTAACACAGCCACACGATAACTGTGTCCATTAAGTGGATCAAAGCAAAGATGGTGCTTGTAGGCTACATTGTGGAGAAGGTGCCGCACTTCCTTCGAATTTTTGGCATCTTTAATCATGCGTATAATGTCGTCGGAGTTACTGAGGGGCACCGCATCTCGAAGCGTCTGAACAAGTTGCATGTCGCACTTGTTGCGTGAAGGTGAATGTTCACTTTGATTGTCATTAGTGAATTCATCTCCTTTGTCTTTTGTCGTGACGGATTCCTCAGTAGCTAAGTTTTTCATATTTTTTCCAGCTTCACTCACTACCCTGTGACTTGCCCAACGAAATGACACGGAAAGTGCTCCTGCTACAGCTATGAATTGCCCTGGAGTTGTACTGGTTCGTGAAATCGATGTCTTCACTAAATACAGACACGGCCTGCTTATTGTTGCGATTCTTATCCTTCGCAGGGTGAAATCTAGCAACATTTCCGAGTGCCTGGCGATCCTAAAGTAACGCCCTCTCAAGTTCTCCAGGCCACAATTGAGAGGAGACAAGGGCAAACAAACGTTCTGCCAGGATGAAATATGACAAGTTACTTGTATAGACAATATTTTATACAGATACAAGGAAAATGATTCGAAAAAGTATAGAGGGAATGCTTGACCACAGTAATTGGTATGTCTTCAAGTACACGCATATGAGAATGCGTGTAGCTCATCTTTACGTGCCCATTGAAACAGAAAATCCTTTAGAAATAAACATAGAGTCATGAGAACCCAAACTCGAGTTTATTTTCTATCATACACAGTAACCACTGTCGGTGGTCATCGCGTTACGGGTTCGAGACATGATGAGAGAGCTGGTGAGTCCCAACACAATGAGTTCATCCACTTCCAACCCTTCTCACTATAGAGGTCGCCATCACCTATACCTTCAGCTTTTATGGAAACGCTATTCCTCCTTGAGTCCTTCGCAGCGTGTTTTGAGATTCATGCACTTGAATAACGGGTGCCCGTCACTTTTGTGTGATGTAGTGTTGCGTGGGATGTGTAAATAACGAATCCATAGTTCTCAGACCATTGTCGTGATAGGCATATTGTTGATATCGGTTCTTACAATATCGTTTCATCAGTTTGCTCAGAATGCAATGAGTTTAGTTTGATATTAACTGAAGGCGTAATCGGACTCTTTAAACCCTTTCGCATGGCAGCAAGGTCTTTCAAGCCGAAGGTACCACCACCAACTGGGCTGTCAGATGTCTGCCATCAGTTTTGTGGGTCTTGCATGGATATGACATTACAAACCAATCAAATAACATTTTTATTGGCAATGGGCTGAAGTGTTGTGAGATCAAAGGCTGTGATTGATCGAAAAACGTGATGCAACAAGATTTAGAGTAATAGTAAAGTTTTAAAAAGAAAACCATCCATACAATTGCACCCTGATTTTTAATGTTTCACACAAGTCTGTGATTGTTACACAACACGTGATCAGCAATGTTTTTATTTAGAGCAACTTCCAGTATTATCACATTGCTAGTCTTTTTATCATAGGAGAGTGTATACAATTTAAGTGTGAAACTTTGTACTCTATTAGTCGCACAAAGCAAATCACCTTGGATGACACACAAACAAGCTTAAGTAAAAAAGCATTTTCTAGACGGTACACGAGCCCATAGTAGATATTACCTGTACCATCAAAATACGTCAGTGTAGTTACAGTTGTATAGGGTAGAGTGAAAATTGACATACTTACCAAGGTATCGGCGATATTGTGCCCTGTTTTGTAATCAATGGCAAGGACAATACCGAAAGGATACCCTAGCTCGTACTGCTGAGGGAGGGCTAGTACCATTTATTCACATCCAATAAGATGTATAAAGGGGAAAAAGACGTCAGCAATAATGTGATTGCTAAGGTACTTATGAAGCAGATAAACCAAACTCAATTCTGAATGCCTTGGCTGTCTATTTAGTTACTTCATTTGGCCAAAATGCCCGCTTACAGGGAGTGAAATCTAAGGTTTAACATGAAACGCGTCACAGTTTCTTTACCATTGGGCTACTTTTTTAGATTACACCAGTTCGCTGCTTAGCCACAATAGGGCCACCAGAAAACACAGATTAATTATTACACACAATCACGGACATCTTAGTCTGGGATAGATAAGTTATAATACTCCACTCGGCCTATGCTTCCTGAAAGATGTAATAATAAGATGCTTACAGTGCAACAAACTGGGGTTAAGGCACGAGTTTATTTTCTTTTGTCAATTAGACATCCAAGAACTTCCCAGAAATTACTTTTCCCGAGCGTTTTAATAATAATAATAATAATAATAATAATAATAAATGCTAAAAGAAAACTTGCCGAATAATTCAAGTGTCAGCTAAGATGGAAAAAGTGTATTGGTTCGGTCCCCAATAAAAATTACTAGCGAAGGGTGAAGACTTAATACTAGATACATTTTTGTTCAGTTTAATTCTAAGGGGGGAACAAAGACTGATTGTATTCCCTTTAGATGTAGATAAATATATAAAGACTATAGATTAAAGGATCATATGAATGGTAGTGACCGTATTTTCATTTTTCCTTTGTTATGCCTTCTAAATGATGCTTGAACACCTTGTGATTATTATTTATAAAGGAATCAGAATTTGGCCATAGATAATAGCAGAAAAAGTAAAGGACAATGAAAGAGTAAGCTGGACTCAATCAAATAGTTCTTCCTTCAATGCAACATTTAGTTTCCCCCCATATACATGCAGAATAAGCTGTTCTAAAGGTAACCAACACACACACAAGTTAATGAGATCCTTCATATATATATATACATTTCTAAAAGTGTTAATATTTATCCTCTATAAAGTTCGATATGGAATGAAGACAAAGCTTTTATTTAGACGTTAATTACAAAGTGCATGAAAGATATATTTACTTCCATACGAAAATCGTCTTTGAAAACATTATAATTCGTAGCTAGGGTTCTTTGCCGATGAGCTGTTTTCTATTCTCTACTCGATCTTATTTTTTTTTATTCACTACTTTCTTAACACGTTGTGATGCGGTCTTTTTGGTAGTTTTCTTGGCAGACTTTTTTGCCGAGTATTTTGCGTAGGATGTGTAGGTCGAAGGGGAGCGAGGACTACGGCTGAATGAGGAAGCAGATCCAACACCATCTTCGTTTGGTACCCAGTTCGCAGGTGGCGTCAGCGGAAAGTTTCGTCGCAAGTAATCGCCCAGACTGTTTTGAAGAGCAGTAAAAGTTCGATACTGCTTACTAGACCCAATGAGATCTGGGACCTGAGCCATGGCATGTTGGCGCTCCCTCTTGAGAGTTTCAGCAAACGTATCCTCATCCTCTGCCTTCCCCTTCTTTATGAGCTCTTCACGTTTAATAGCAAGCGAGCGTTCAGTGATGAAAGCACGCTGATGCCTGGTGGCCTCCGTAATGTAGTTAAGGAATGTGGAGACAAAGGAAGAGAGAACGTAATCCGCTTCGGAAAGGTTAGGATACTGGCTAAAAAAGGCTTGGTTTTGATGTTCCGGCTTGGCGATGCGGTCAAGTTTCTTTTCGAAGGAAGAAGTAAAGCCGATGTTGACGATAGAAGGAAACGTCGATTTAGAAGTTTCCACGAGCAGACGACCTATTGGTGTCGTCTCACACCGACCTTTGTTGATAGTAATGTAGTTACGTGCCAGCAGTGTTTTAACTATCATGGGGTATGTACTAGGACGCCCAACACCATTATTCCTGAGCTCCTCAATAATCCCACCCTCTGAATATGGCAGTGGTGGCGGAGGCCGGTGCTCCTGTACGCGTGGCGACTCCAGTTTGACTTTATTAACACTCTTGGGGACGAGGTTATTCTTGAGTTCTGAAATAGCTTTGAATTCCTCATCTGATATACTTGGTACCACAACCACACCATTTTCGATAGCCTCAGCATCTAACTGAGTCTCAGCTGTCGACTGAATACCTTTACCAGAACCAACGCGGAAAGCTACAGACCAACCAGCCGCTACAGTGTGCTTGCCCTCGAGCTGGAATTCTAGTGCATCTCCATTGTCAGCGGTAAAGCTTACCCGTGCAGAGATGCGTTCCGTCCTCATAGGTATCATGAATGCTGCTAAGGTGTTGCGATAAATAAGATCGTATATTTGCCTTGTGCTGATGGCAATACCCTTACCTAAATCATCAGCTTTGATTCTGATATCGGTTGGGCGGATGGCCTCGTGGGCATCCTCGACATTGCCTTTCTCCATGGTATCACGTTTTTTGGGGGGTTTCCTTTGCTCAATCTTCGCAATCCTTCCATCACCCGCTGAAGCACGGTCCTCAAGAGTGTGTAACGCATCCTTGCCGAACTCACGTTCGATCTCCTTATAGATGGATAGTAGAATGCTTTCGTCAATGCGAGTACTGTCTGTGCGCGGGTAAGTGATATACCCCATCTGAAACAGGTCTTGCAGGCAGGAGTTCACGTCTTCGCTGCTTAAATGCAGCTGCCGGTTGGCCTTTGCAATGAGCGTAGCCATTGTGAATGGCTCCGGTGGTTCTGTAACGTTAGAGGTGTTTATTGGTGTATCCTTTATCTGGAAGTCACTGCATCTTTCCAGTTTCCATTTGCTGCATAGCTGCTCAACCGCTTTTTTATTTTCCCAGTCTGTAGTAGACGTTTTACTCTCCTGTACGGGTTTGATATGGACCAACTGCGAGTAGCTCGTGCCGTTTCTCGAAGGAAGGGTGCACACGGCCCGAACCTGGAACTCAAGCTTATGTGTTTCAATAAATTTTGAGATTTTCTTCTCTCGCTCGTTGATGAGAATCAGTGCCGGAGTCTGCACGCGACCTATTGAGCGCATCTGCGGGTTAGCAAAGCGCACAACGGAGCTGCCAAGGAAACCGAAAATGCGATCCATAGCGTGCCTTGCTTCCGCCGCGTTTGCTAAGTTGTGGTCAAACAACTCCTTCCGCTCTTGCATAGCAGCACGGATGCCATCAACTGTGATGCTGTGCATATACGCTCGACTAAGTGGTATATCCAGATCTGGAACGATTTTTTTAATTAGGTTGAGCGTATGGACGGCAATCAGCTCACCTTCACGATCCGGATCGGTAGCTATTATGATTTCTGTCAGGTTATTCGATCTTTCCTTGATATTATGTGTAATCGCTTCTTGAATGCGTCGCCCCGAGAGAATTTCCCATTCGAGTGCAAAACTCGCCAAAACACCATTTTTAGGAAAATCAGCGTTATCTGGGAGTCTTGTGGAAGTGTTCTGCGGGGTCCACATGATCTCTTGTAAGGCCATGAAATGGCCAGTGGTTGCCATGGCGATTGCTTTCTCTGGCCCTGTGCCTAACCCCTTAAGTCTGTTATTGTTAAAAGACCAGTCTGCGATGACCTTGGGGTCGCTTAAAAGCCCCTCAACTTTGATCACTTTATTGGGCGACTCCACAATGACAAGCTTCTCGAGACAGCAGAAACTTCGCCGCAACATTGCGCCTTGTAAACGTTTACCAATGAGGTTAAGGTTCAAGCTTAGAAATTGGTTGTGGCCAATAGGGTGATGATGGGGCTAGTGTGAGAAACTAAAAATTACAAAATCTTTACTTTCTCCTTTACTTTCCCAAGACCACAACTGAAGGCTGAGTTTATTAGGGAGTTAGAAACAAACATGAAAAGGCGAAATGTGTACATGCATACAGGTGTTTATGCGTGCATCTAGCCCTAAGGAAAACTTTCCCCAAAGAGATGGAGAGGCGCAGGGAATCATTGCGTCTATTTTTTTTACCCTTTTGAAATAAAGCGTAAGAAAGTAGTTGTAATATTATACATATGCATATGTACATACATCTTTAAGTTTTTCTTTCTTTTTGTGAACATGCGTGAAAACGATAGTTTTCTAACTTTTGAGATAAGTCTATCAAAGATAAGGTAAACGCGATTTCTCAATAAGGAAAAGGTCAACAGGATGATCCGCGAATACAACAAGCTTAAAATCGTTATTATCCTCCATGAATGACGTTGCAGGCACAAAAATATATGGCTTATCGTCACAGGGTTCTAATTTCTGAGCAAGAACAACTTCCGCGTCATTAGAGGGTCCCACTCTAGATATTGACGTGAGATTTTCATCATAGCGAACAAGGTCCAGCTCCAAAAAGGTTTTACGGTCTGGCATTACCATCAACGGCGGCAAAAAGGCCTTTTTGGTACCGTTTCGCTTTACAATAGGTGGCTCGCTATATCGAAGGTATTGTACAAGGATAGCCACAATATTTGTTGGGCGAATGACAGATAGGCCAATGAAAGGGTTGTTTATCCAACTCGTGAATTTTTTACGACTACCACCTGCTGTCTTCCCCAACTCCCAGCATCCCTCTAGCAACGCTGTTGACCTCCAATCATTTGCCACGGACACCTCCATTTTCGGCTGCGAGTAAAAGCTTACCTCAATGTCTACTTCTCTGTATGGAATCACAGTGTATACCAACAATACTAATGGCCTCGGTTGTGTGTGTAAATTGAGCTCCACATCCAAGTCCACACGACCAACCGCCTCCTTGCTTTTACCCACAATATCATTGCTATCAAAGTATAGTCTGCGTCGATGTCCACCATCAATACTTAAATCACCGTAGAGCAAAATCATGCCAATTTCATTTCGCATATCCTGAGTATTGCAGTTAGCAGCCGAGATAAACAGACGTCCCTCTTGAGAAACAGGGAAGTCTAGAATCAGCTGCGGACTCCATCTCCATGAAGGGAACCGAGGTGAGCCACCAGCGTTCCCTTGCAAAGCATTCACGTGAACCCTATGCACGCGTCGGACCCAGTCTAAGCGCGAATCAATTGGCACGAAGGAAACCTTACGATTACTCAGCACCTCCATAGAGAATTGTCCCACCATTTCCGGATGACTGCAATGGGGTACCACGATGTAGGGCATGCCGCGCCGCTCCTTCATACCAGATAGTGTGACCATAGCAGACACATGGGGTACTGCCTCAGCAGGGACGCTGAGCACAACCGTTGCGGGTTCGAAGTGTAAGAGGCTGCAGCAATCTCGAGCATTATGTACAGTGAAGCCGATTGCAGGGTTCCGGGTGCTGTCAGTGTTATCCCTATCGTTGATGGTAAAAGATACAAGAGTCAACGAAATGGTGAGTTCCATCGTCTCACTTGGGTAAAGAAAAAACTGTGGGTTGTTGCGCCATGTAGGAGTTTTAGGCAGACCTCCTGCCGTTGCACCTTCCCACTTCCCCTCGATACTTGTGGTGGTGTCATGGCTTACCGGGGTAATAGAGACACATGCCTGCGATGACCTTGCGCTAACATAGTAAGTGATATCTGCAGCGTTCTCGATATCCTGGAGGAGCATAAGTGTAATCTGCCGCTTCTGCTCGGCTATGAATGTAGTATCCAAAGTGAACCTAGTAAATACTTCTCGCGAGCGAGACGGTGCAGAGAGAGAAATTGCCTCATTGTCCTCGAACTTTTTGATAAAACGGCTGCTATCCTCGGTTGCTAGTACTGCAAGGCCAATCGCGCTTTTGTACTCAGCCTTAGCGTTCTGAGCTCTAGTGACGCTGAGTCTGGCATCCTGTTGGTGCACTCCAGCAATGATGTCTATGGTATGACACCCAGCAGGTACATTTGAGATTTGTATCGCAAACTGTGGGAAACGCAGTTGGGGGTTGGAGCTAACAGCATACCCGCGTCTCCTTTTCCCTGAACCCAAAAGGACTCCAGACACGCCGCACACACTTGCATGTAGTTCGACATGAAACAGGTCAGAGTAGTAGAATAATACCTCATCGAAAGACATCCAGAATTCATCAAGACCGTGATCATACTCGAGGGCTTTCAGGAGTACTTCAGTCCAGAGAGGGCTGTGAGGTGCCCACTTGCCTCGCCATAAAGTGTTTTCCTGGTCACACCAGTTGCGCACCTTGACCAGCCGCTGCCTTTCAATAAAGCGTGCGTCTGTCACCACGTACAGATGGTCAGGTAAAATACCAACGTACCTTCTTTCAGACGACTTGGCTGTCAGGCTGTCAAGCATCAAGGCGAGCAGAACCTGACTGTTCGCGGAATCTTTGAGCATGCGCCACATATTATCTTTTTCAGCGCTTGACACGGGCTCAGACCCGATACCATGACCCAAACTGTAGGTCTCGCAATAGCCACTTGAAACATCCCTAAGACCTTGTACGATGAGCTCCTTAAGTGACAATCCTGGCGTGATCCGGGGCTCCAGCGCCTGGTAACAGCGGTGCAGCTTTGCGTATGCCTTCTCAGCAAGCGGGTAAAGCATGTCTGACACATCCACTGAGTGGCCAAAGCAAAGTGCTCCTGCTGCGTCCACTGGAAGATAGTCATCCACGAGTACATGCACCCAATCGTTCAGTTTGAAAAATCGAAACTGCGCAAATCCGATCTTTTTGTTATACTCCACAAAAATGCGAGCGAGCCAATGAGGCTTGGTTGATACTGCATACAGTACTGAGGCAAACCAGTGTCTCGCGCTGTGGGGAAAGGGTGGACTCATATATCCTTCGCGAAGACATTCCGCGTCTTCTGCGATGTTGGAGGCCCCTTACCCAGGATATTTTTTCAGGGAATCCATAACAAGCTGCAGCCTCAGGATCCAGCCACAAAGAAGAATTACCCATGGGAAAGTCAAGATCCACAAACAAGTTCCCTGTAGCGAGACATTTGGCCAGAATCTTGTCCCGTTTCTGACTTGTGGTGGCATCAAGTAATAGGCTTTGCTCTTCATTCTGAGCCGCACCTTCTTGCTGTGTGCGTCTCAGTCGCTTTTCTCCTTCGTACTGAAACAACTGATCCTCTCGTTCCCGTTCGGCGAGTGGCTTTACATCGTCCAGTACGAACGGACGCTGACAAAAGAGGTGCAACCGAAAGCTCCCCATTTGCCCTGCGTCTCGAGTCATGGCTACCAAGTAAGAAGGAATGTCCTTATCGTTGATATACTTCAGATGTACTTCAGTGTGGGCTACCTCCGTGCAGACTCGATTATTGAAGTGTGGGGCTATTGTGTCCACGACAGCTAGACAAACTTCCAACGCGAGCCGAGTGTGGCGCTGATGAAAAGCAACCGCCTCGGCCGCGTGCTTCAGTTCCTTCTCACCATCCAATAGCCTAATGTTATCATTTTGTTGACTGGAAAATAGCTCAGTTACTGCTTGTGTTACCACTGTCCCACTTTTGATATGGACGCTCTCCAGAGGCTCTAGGCACGCTATGAAGACCGCTCCAGCGTCTCTGTTTTGTGTTACTGCTGATGGCGGAATCAGTTCCACTTTGACAGAGGGGTTATTCTTCCACGACTGGTACAAGTTCCTTGAGCCACCACAGCATGAATCATTCCAATTGCTCTCAAGTAAGCGGTAATTCCATCCATGTGGAAACTCTGAGGTGGTGCACACGAAAGGTGCGGAGCAAAAGATATCCAATGTGTAGCAGCCCTCCTGCCCAGTAAGCTTAGTGCTTGGTACCACGTAAATATCTAGTTCCTCTAAAGAAAGAGTAAATGACAATGATACAGACGTTTTAAGCTCATGTGGCGTACCCCAGCGTCGCACTTCAGGTGTACAGAAAAGAGGTGGTCTCCCTGGGATATCTGAGCTTTGTGATACTACATCCAGTCCAATTTCTTTTTCGTCGTTAAGATCTGGATCAATGTTCTTCGTTAGGAGGAGATAAACTTCCACCACAGAAGAGTGGAAACACGCATTTATGCACTTATCGTACCGGATATGGTGCATATTATTGTAGCGCCATGTGTAAAACAAGTTGCAACCTCCTTTTGTTGGCCACGAAGCGTCTATAGTTTGACTGCGCCAGTCATATTTTTCATCAACCAGATCTAGCGTGATCCATCCTTCTTCTAGAGTCGGTGTGTCGTTAATCATTGTAGCTCTAAGTGTGTAGTTCATACTGTGACCAGGCCGGAAAACAAATGGCATGACAACGTAATTCCCAGACATCTCTAACATCACCTCTGCTGTAGAGTGAGCCGCATCCACTGGACTCTCCACTACAATGGTATCTGGTTTTAAGTCAATTACTCGCCGGATACTATCACACCGCATGACGACGAAACCTGCTTGCCGCGTCAGCACACCATCCGTTAGTTCAAGAACGATAGAAACGCGCGATGTCCGGGAAACACAAATACGATACTGCGGGTTCTTCCTCCACGTTGAATAGTGTAGGTGACCCCCGGAGAAATCTTTTGTAAGCTCACCGCGTACTTCGGCTTGAAATAAGGGCTTAGAAGCCAACATGGCACGGTGTTTAGCAATTTCCTCATTTTCTAATTCGATTTGTGCTTGTAACAGGCGGTTGCGGTCTAAGTATTCCGACACCAGAGACAATGAGCCCGATAAGAATTTGTTGCCCGACAAGTCTAACTCGACAATTCCACGATTGATATCGAGGAGCTTGAGGATGTGGTCGATACTTCCTTCATGTAGACAGTTGTTACATAGCAACACCTTTTTGATGGATGGATGAAGAACAAGACAGTACACAAGGTATTCCAACTGTTCGTGCTCTAATCGGTTGTTGCTCACATCCAAGACAGCAACAGTCTTACAGTTCTTCACTAAGTCCAGAACCGGACATAAACCATTTTTTCCCAAATAGTTGTTCGAGATGTCTACTTTGTAGAGAAGCCTTTGATTGTTGTGCTTAGCATATTCATCGTCCAAGACAGCACAAAAGCCGCTGTTAGGCTTGCAGTTCCACCTTCGGCAATAATATGAGTACAAATCCTTTAGAGTGGCCATTGACAATATGCTTAAGTAAGCTGTGTTCAACTTAGTGCCGATAAACTCGATGAATTTCAAGGAAAACAGTGCCTAAAATGAACATCAAGAAATAACTAGGCAAAAGATAGGGTAAAGTGAAGTAAAACTAATAATACATACCAATTCCCTTTAGTTACTATCTCCAGGACCATCATGCTACTTATATGGTGCTAGGCATGCAACAAGTTTCATTGGAAACGGCGCCATTGACAGTAGAGTTCAATTTTAAATATGCGAGAAAAAAGATCTCCATGCATGAAGTAAATAACTGTCACTTAGTTACTAAAGCAAGTACGTCATCGCAACTTATGAGCCCTCAAATGTTTGCCACACATTGATGAGTATCGTTGGGTATGCACATATAAACAACAGGTGAGTTATTAAAGTAGCAACGGGCTAGAGACTGAAATCGTATCATTCCATGGATGGCAAGTGAAGGTGAGGGCTCTTGCTATTTGCCATTACTTTTTGTGTTTCGATTCCTCACATTACACCACCGTTACTCTTTGTTTCAAGAATATTTCTCAGATGCGCTACGAAGGTTTGCCCACTCCCCAGTGAGAAAAAAAGCCTTGCGAAGACTAAAAGACGCGAAATTCGAAGTCTAGTTGTTTTGGGGGTGCTTGCTGAGAGCCATATTTACGATGACTCGCACGTTCCCACTCCTTAGACGACGTAACCTTGCCTAACTCAGTGTTAGTAGGTCGAAGCCGCATTGGCACCCGCTTCATGTTACTACGTCCTTTCTGGCGAAGCCTTGACATATACAAACGCTGGTACTGAGGCTCTATAGGGCGCCAATAGTAGCGGAGATCTTTGATGTCGATCTGGCGTCCGATGCGCCGGCGCCTCATTTTCCCGCCAAGTGCCACCCAAACTCTAGAGTGCAAAGGACCCATTTCCTTAAACCTCATCTGCCACGACTGCATCCGATGTTGAGCGTAATATTCCTGTGGTTTTAATTGAATGCGTCGTGCGGTACGAGTAATTTCTTCGCAGCCATGCTTGGGGAAAAGGAATTTGCTAACCCTGAACATTTATCCACTTTTTTCCCCCTTCCAAAAACAAGTACTAAGTAGAAAGTCATACATAAGCAAAGACATTTATAGACGCAATGCTATTTAGTGCATGCATAACACTTATTTTTTTCGCGGGAAACAACCCTCAGAGCAAGCTAAATTTGCACATTGGAAGTATAGAAATCAGAGCACAACTCCTCCAATGAATGTCCCATTTCCAATAGGTCCTGCATATAAATGCTCTTGAATTTCAATCTATTCTCCACAAATAAAAGCATAAAGTAACTAAAAGTGGCAGTATAACAAGGGAAAAATAATGAACCTTAAATAACTAGAGTTCACACTAGGCCATTTTGATGCGTTCTATATTCACAAATTTCGTGGCTACTAGATGTTATCTGTACACTTTCAGAGGGATAGTCCTTGTAAAAATCAGTACTAACTGCTAATTCACGGCATGCGTCACGACCGCAGTTCAGAGTATCCCATATGGACTTTGGAACAACGTAGTAAGAGATTGTCCCAGACACTATGCCACAAATGTGCATCCCAAATGCGCTAGCCCAAAAGATCAGTTGACACGTGATAAGTAATATCCAAGGCACGTAAATTGGGTTGATAGATACAATGCCCCATAGAAGAAGGTTTCCTTCGAACCTGTAGCACCAAAACGCGAAAATTGAAAAAAGCACAGCGCTGGCGCCAACTGAGCATTCACTGTAGATTAAAACATGGTAAATAGATCCCAAGACTATAACACCTAACAGGGATATCCCATAAAGGAAAGCAAACCCCAAACTTCCAAGCAGCCTCTCTAAATCAAAACCAATGTCAAGCAGAAAGAAGACGTTCAAAGCCAAATGCAAGTAAGTCATATGACTGAAGTTACTAGCGAAGGCTTTGTATGCAAAATTTGATGGCCTCTCAAACCCGCAAAAAGCCACAGATTTTAAGCTCCTATCTTCACTCCAAACATAGAAACTGAATACAACTGTGAAAAGGGCGAGGCCAAGTGTCACAAAAGGCACAGTGCCAAGAGGGCACAACCTTATCATGATTTATTTCCTATGATGTAGAGTTCCTTACGAAGCAAGAAAAAAACTAAACTGCCTCAATAAATATGATAACACAGAATGCTAATATTATAAGCGAGAAAGTAAAGGGAGAATTACAAGCCTTGTCACAGATCATTACAAACAAGAACCACGAATGCTGTCTTTTACCCATTATGCTCAAATTACAAAACAAAAAACAAGCAAAAAAGATGTACCAGCTCAAAGACACGCCACACAGGGGGTCTTTGGTGGCCCGTCATTTCTGTGAACATATGAGGGCTAAATGAGAGGGCCAGGCACCCTTGAAAAAAAGATGTGCTGCCCCAGAATCGATAGCGTTGACACAATGGGGAACACCAGTGGGCATAAACTCAATTTACAGTTATCATAATTCCTTTAGTCATATCTTAAGTATCTTTGTATTTCTCGATTGCTGCGTAAAGTGATGTTTCCTATGGAGATAAGAAGAAGACAAAGGACTTTTCTAGAAAACAATAAATGAAATAACCAATAAGATGCCTGCAGCGTATTAAAATGAAGGCGTTTTATGCATCTTGAAGTTATACGCATCAATTGAGGCGCGCATGTTAACACAGGAGTGTCGTGCTATACTTATCGTAGGAAGCGAAAATGTTAACCGATGCACTTTTTTTCCCTGTAGTAAATACATTTCCACTAAATTGAAGTGTAGTCAACAGGATTCAACGCAGGGAAGAAATAAAGCATGCAAATTGAAGAATTTTCGGCTTTTTATTTCTAATTTATCAACAGAAAATTATTACCTACGTACAATCACATGAAAACACGGAACATGCACTAACAGCGAAAAGTTCAGAGTAAATAAGCATTAAAACCTCATTGTTTTTGCCCCATTTCATAGAGGTATGAATGGTATGTTCGCTTGTAACTCTGTTTCACGGCAGCACAAAGGGCCACTGCTACTATCATTCCAAAAGAGTAGGCAATCGTCATGAATTGACCCTCAAAGAACTTCGAAATAATCTGGTAAAACACTAAAGCTCCGACATTTTCCATTATAGAAATACAAATTCCACTAACACCCTCTTCAATCGGGAATGATATTTCTGCTACAAGCTCGAAGAATAATGGAGCCGCTGCACCATTCCAGAAACCACATAATCCAGTGGAAAAATAGATAAATCCCTTTCCCAAATTCAATAGGGCAAAGCCCTTATCGTTAGGTGTGCATGAAATGAAAATGAGGTTACTTAAACTGTTCATGACAATGCAGAAGAATACCACGTACTTCATTTGACGTGAAAAGTACAGATCCACTAGGAACGACATAATTAACCCGCCAATCACAAACATAAAGATGCCAAAAAAGCTCATGATTCCAATAAATGTTTCATCAAACCACTTGTTGTATGTCGCCGCAAAGAGAGAGATCCAGGCAGCAAAACCACCACTCAGCCAAGCATACACGATCAAGAGAAGAACACAGGAGGGAATACGGAAAAGCTGACCTAGTTGCCGATGCAGTGAAATATGGACATTGGAGTGTGCGATAATTTCCCCACTACTTAGCGTCCTCTCTGTGTTATTATCGGGTGAATTATTTGCATTAGGGTTCGTGCTACAGTGCATTCGCTGATCATCCCCGTGCAGGTGTTCCTTTTGGCATGAACATCCGTGCAATAACCGCAACGAGAATCGCAATCAATAGCTCGTAAATGATAACAGCCACCATAGTAAGATGTTTAGTTACAACGGGAATAACAAGGTAGCATAGAGCATTACCTACGCTGTTGAAAAGAATAGCAACAGCAGTGGCGCGTGTGCGTTCTTTTGGTAGAAACCAGGTCGCAGAGAGAGCTGACACTGCACCGGTTGCTACTGGAGATCCTAACCCGCTAAATATTTGTCCGATATGTAGAAAAACAATACCTGCCTTGGTATGGCGCGCCAAGATACCAATCAATTTGAACAACGCACCTGCAATCTCTGATAACGTTCCAATCTGAATCGAGTAGCGAAGACCATCATATTGTGTCACAATCCTCATAAAAGGAATACACGTACACAGGAAAGCAATGGGCTGCCACGATGAAAGAAGTTCCAGTTGGCGTTTTGACAAACCTTCCACATTTTCTCCAAGCCATTCAGCCACAGGATCAAACATAATCCAAGAAAAGCCATTGTTCATTGTGAACAAGGAAAAATGATGAGAACTCTGAACTTCTCAGGGATGTTGTAAATATAATCAACGAAAGCCATTTCACCTGATTTTCCGGCCTCAATGTGACATTCAAACAAGACAAAGTGAATTACTAGGACAGGATGTAAAAAGGGTGGGGGGAGGGGAGGAAGGAAAATATACGTAATTGGAAATTACTTAGATGAATCTCGTTCCTTCTCCTCAAGAAGCTACCAAAATGAAAGAAGAGGAGGATTAGTTAATCTGCTACTGTGTTTCTGAACAAAAAAGAGTTAGTGGCTTTTTATACCTTGTCGATACGACCACTATACCTGAAAGATTTCCTGTTTTTGCTTTAGCGTGATGTAAAAACATCCTCATAAACGTTACAATGTTAGTTGCCTTTGCCTTCGCGGGGCTGAACGCATTGCAGTGGCAGTACTTTTGAAAAGCTTTAAAATCCCTGATATGAATAGCTTCAACAAGATAATACCGATTAGCATTGCTGTGACACGACTCACATGTAGCTTCCAGCCCTTGAGACCAAGCGGATTAAGAAGCAATTGAAGAGGAGTGCGGGATGAGTCCTGAACTTTAATATTCGTAGGCTCAGAAAGGCCGTTGGCGGGATGTTGGGCGGGCTCTGAATTATTTTTTTCCAAGGACATCGCTCTTTGAGGAAATAAGCGAATCCCGACGTTTCGCCTTTTGTATTATTTGGGCACTCTTTTCGGCGCAACGTCGCCTGCACGTCACTTCATAGGCTAGTAATTCTTCAGCGTTGTCCGGTATCCACCCCCGAAGCTTGGCCAATTCGCAATCCAATGGATACATGTTATTTCCGCACTCTGCAAAGCACTCTACCTCAAGTGATAAAAGTGAAGGCAGCACTTTCTTGAATGTATCTTGAGTGCCCACTACACACTCCATGATACGGTTGTGAGCAGCATCTCGAACGTCATACCCATCTGAATTAGTAACATTTGCTATAAATGAGCGGACAAAAAAGCCTGCACTTTCTGGATTGATCCGTTGGAGACACCTTCCCCCGGCAATAGCAATAGCCGGGGAAAGCACCCCATCTAGTTTTCCCTTTATCAAATCAAGGAAGCATCGAAGCCGTTCGGACGAACTTTTTTTTCCTGTGTAAAGCACCTCAATTGTTTCACATCCTTTTGATGACTTTATAACACGATTTTCGCTAAAAAGTCGCAAACAAACAGACGCTCCCAAATTCACATGCACCAACTGAGCCTTAAGCTCCTCCCAGGGATCAAAGCTATTAGATGTTTTTTGATTGTCTGTTGCCAGCTCAACTAGTGAAGCAAACTTGGCCAAATTGTTTTCTAAGGATTGATGAGCCTTGCAAACGGCATCTGTGCGGTCACCTTCCCTAGCAGCCTGGACGGCTACAGCGAGCTCTTCTTGCATCGGAACCAAGAGTACAACAAGGGTAAAAAAGAGGGAAAAAGTAGAGGTGTGTGTATGCGCGTGCTGAGCCGTATGCAGTGATTAATAACTAAGGAGGAATGAATTAACTTCGAAGATAAAATATGGTGAAACAAACAGGAAAGCGATTCGAAGTACCTTTTGTCCATAACTAAAGATAGAATGTGTGTGCTTCAAATAAAATGCTCAGAGCTCCTATAAATGTAATGAAAGGTTTAATGGTGTCCAATTCAGGTACACTTTCTCCCCCATGTATTTTCTATAGGTTTACATGTACAGGATCGGCTTCACAGTACCAATATAGCATAATTGTATTCTTCTGATACTACTTAGAGGAAAACAAGCGCACAATCATTTTGGAGAGCGACAATCTGACCACCATTCTCCATAGTCTCGCAACATGTGGCACCCCTTTCTAGTGTATCGCATTGGTGGCCAGTAATATGTTTACCTCTATGACCTGGAAGGATGTTAAAAGAGCAACCAACCATGATTCTGTCCTCACTTGCACTGAGGAGTGTATCAAGATCAAACACCTGTAATATTGAAATTAAAAGATTTGAAGCACTCCCTTGTACTCTATACATTTATGGAGCGGCTCAAGTGAGAAAGGCTCTTGCTAGGATACATGGAAGCCAGGTTTATATCAACCATTATGTCCCGCAACAAGAGTGTTAAATACGGCTGATAAACAGATCTAAAGCCTTTTCTGCAGTTCTGAACGAATATCCTAAAATGGAATCGTAAAATCTTCGCCTTTCCATACAACGCGGCTGGATTCAAAAATATAGCATAAAATTGTTATGCTATTTAAATTAATGCTTCTAATAAAAAACACCCGTCACCGGTCCACATCCCATAAGAGTGCACAATGCTGTTCTCACTACCAGAAGCAGGAAATCTTGTCTGCTATACCATTCCTATTGAGAAGGCATGCGGTGTTTGCTCCACGAGCTCCGATACAGTGCCATCTTAGTCCACATTTCAAACCCTTACTATGCAATCCTTCTTAGAAACCGTAAAATATTTGGGGCAAATGGTGCAATGTATAGGATTAATCTGTATGAACCTGGTTGCGTATAGTGAGGCTTATTTCATAATTGGGTATGACAATCCCGGAACTTAGTCCACTGGCAAGTAGATACAAAAGCATAAGAATCCTATCACATGAGACCAACGACAGAGCACATGACTCGTTTTGAAAAATACAGAACTGCTGCCAAAATTTCGAGCCAAGTCTATCAAGCGAGAGAACCGGAACCTTAGGTTCTGGACCTACAGGTGGTTCAATCTGTTCTGAACAGTGAAAATCCAAATATAGGGGGTTACTTGGAGGATTTTCGACCAGCCACGTTAATATCTAGATTTAATCTTATGCCGGCAAAATGGTTAGCATGACAATAAGAGAAAATTTGTTTCACAGTTTTGAGATAGAACGTGCTTCAGAAGGCACAATGGATCACACGAATCCTAGATTGAGGGACATAGCCAGAAGAATAAAGAAAATCGAAAAAGGTATCCCCCCCCCTCTTCCCTTATTTTTCCAAAACAATTAACCAACTCAATTCCTTGAATTTAATTCACAAAAAGTCATGAGAGAAAGTTAAATCGTTAAAAAGAAGCCAGAAGCTTTAGGTTCAAGACGTAAAATTACAGAAATATGCATTAAAGGCAAGTGAGGGAGAAAAAGAAAATAAAAAGGGAGACTGTACATTGCGGAAGGAGTACGAATAGGAAATACGGTATGTTAGTATAGTATAGATGCTTTTTAAGTGAGTGGACACGAAAAGTGCCAGAAACAATGCGTGAAGTTGCTTTTGTAGATCCATTGCAAGACATTATAAACGTTGTGTTTCGTTCACTACAGACGATAAGCTCGTTTCCGTCAGAAGCAAAGAAACCAACAGGGGCAGAGAATTGCGGATCTGACCACTTTTTCATATCCCATGATATGCTAACACCACATGAACATGCTCGAGCAAAAAGTACGCGTTCAGGAGTAACAACTGTGGCCAAGCAAGACATGGTATCATTTAAACTAGAACGAACCAAAGGCACATAGTTGACCAAACTTGTGTGAGAAAAGGCTTTAATACAATCACCTGAAATGCTGATACAGAGACAAAGGACACAGGTGTAATCGTACGAGAGCACTTCTGTGCCATTTCCCATTACTAAAAACTCCGGAAAAAAATACCAGAGTCCCTTCCGAACCTTTTAAAGGTAGCACCCAGTGCCACTTTAAGCTCCTCTAACATGGAACAACTAGGCTCTTCAATAATACTGCCATACGAGTACTCGTATGATTCTTGACAACGTT
>JAHSUH010002842.1:0-11998 GCA_025388415.1 Cynanchum wilfordii | reverse complement strand
ACAGAACTCCTGGGTTCTGTATCCTATTGGCCTGGCCTCACCCTGACACGCAAATCTTCCAAACTCCAAAGGCCATAAATGCCAGGCGAGCAACCCAAGGAATCCCTAGCCTAGCCGGAATTTAAACAAGACTTCTATTCTGTTTAATCCCAGAAGGAGGACATTACAAGCTTTGAATATCTGAAATTCTGTATAAGGGGAAATCTTTCTTATCATTCAATGAGCATCTTGTATTTCATAAAAATTGGGGGCAGTAATCCTTACGTAAGGGCCATCCTATCCAACTTTCGGGCATTAAGATACGTTTCAAGCGTGGATGATTATCGCAAGAGATTCCCAACATATCATAAGACTCTCGTTCTTGAAAATCCACACTTTCCAAACCCAGAACACGGATGGAATCCTAGGATTGCTCCTTGAGGCAAATACTTTTATGCATACCTCTTCTGGTTGATCCACACCATACTCTATTCTCGTAAGATGATACACACTAGCTAACAGCCCTCCGGGTGCTACATCATAGGCGCATTGGGAGCGTAGAAAATTGTAACCATATACGTATAAAATGACAGCAATGGAATGCCAATCCTCGGGCTTTACTTGTAAAGTTTCCTATTCCTTGGTAATCAAAGCCTAAAGATCTATGAATTAGCTCATGCTTGGCTAGCCAAGCAGACAAACGACCCGCATCTTTTTTTTTCCCTCACATTTTTATATACAGTTTTCATATTTTACATTGAAATTTATGAAGATTGGCCTACTCCTTTTTAAAGAAATCCTGTCTAAGTAGCTAATTCATGGGAAGATACTGAACTTTTATATTTGAAAAAGGTTTCTGTAGGTATCTCTGAAGCAGAAGTTGATGGCGGTTGATAAAGGAATCCTTGATCATAATTTCCAGTATGAATACTGCGTCCAACGCGAAACTTGTGATTGGTAGTAAAACACCGATTCGCTTGTTGAGACCTAATTCTATCTTCATAGATTTCTCGAGATATTTTTCTTACGAAGTTTTGTTATAGCATCTATAACTGCTTCCGGTTTAGGTGGGCAGCCCGGCAGATAGACATCCACAGGAATTAGCTTATCAACTCCGCGAACAGTGCTATAAGAATCAGTACTGAACATACCTCCGGTAATTGTACAGGCTCCCATAGCAATAACATATTTTGGTTCAGGCATTTGCTCATATAATCTTACTAGGGAAGGGGGCCATTTTCATTGTTACTGTTCCGGCTGTTAAAATTAGATCTGCCTGTCTAGGACTCGATCTTGGGACTAGTCCATAACGATCAAAGTCGAATCGTGACCCTATTAGGGAAGCAAATTCAATGAAGCAACAACTGGTACCATAGAGAAGCGGCCATAAACTAGAGAGTCTTGACCAATTTGAAAGATCATTTAATGTAGTTGAAATAACGGAATTTTGGATCGTTCGATTAAGGAAAGGAAACTCAATAGAATTCATAACAGTCTCAATCTTTTTTTTTTTTTGTATTGTCTGAATATTCAGGGTTAGACCACTCAATGCTCCCTTTCACACGCATAAAAACTAAACCCAATAATTAAGATAAGGACAAAAATGAAAGCTTCTATAAATGAAGATGGGCCCAATAAATAAGAAACCTTCCATTGCCCAGGATAAGAAAAGAAACTAGATTTTTCAACATCAAAAACAACAAAAACTAAAGCAGAAGCATATAATAACGGATTCTACAGAAGTGCCTTAAACTCATCTTCTCCCATTGATTCTATACACGATTCATTGCCAACAATTTCTCTGGTCCTTTGTTAATCGGGGCTAAACTCCGGAAAATAAAAAACAAAAAAAGAGGAATAAGACTTGATATTATTAGAAATGCCTAAAAAATATCATATTCATAAAGGCAGAAACATAGACACTCCCATGAACGTGAAGAATATACCAATTGCTCGATTCGAATTGTAAGTCATCCATAACTGTTTGGTCAAAATCAGCTCAAAAATTCCCTTTGATCGAATTGACTAATTCGCCTTTTGTTTGCCCTTCCCCATTTCCAAGATTAAAATCTATTTTCGATTACTCTTGTTTCGATTTTGTGATTAGTATAGCTTTGGGTCTATATCTTATTCCCACTTTACAAATAAAAAAATTCTCTTATTTTCACCTCTGTTCTTATTTTCTGTCTCTTTGCAGGCGAAAGAGAAAGAAGTTCATAAAATCTAATACCTCAGAATTTCCACTTATAATTAGGTAATTTGGAACTTCTTTTTTTATTAATTTCAAATTACCATTAATTTATTTATACTATCTAATTACTAATTTATTATTACTTTATTACTGTCTATTACTAATTGATGAAGATTAGGATAAAGTCAGAAGTTGAACTCCAAATAAAAAAGTCCCTTTTTATTATTATGAATTTTTATTTATTTAGCCCATTTATTTAATTATTATTTTATTTATTAATAATTTTAGGTCAATTTAGCATTTAAAATTTATAATTTTGAATTTTGAAATTGAATTACTAATTTATTTTGATTTATTGAAATTCAATTCATACTCTTTATGATTCTATTCCTTATGAATAGAATCAGTGAATGCCTATAGTTTTTTTTTTTCTTAGTGATTTAAGAGATAATAGCAAACAAGGGGCTAGCTAGAAATTCCATTTCCAGAATTTAGAATATCTTGGTGTTGGTATATTCTTTTTTTGAAGTATCCTGGCAGAGCCTCTTGTTAGAATGAAAAAAGAAGAAGACAGACTACCCCTCTCTCCTTTCGCTAGGTCTAGGTAAGATATATATGAGCCTATTTGACATTGTTAATAATAAGACTTTACCAAAGATATTACATTTTTGAACTTGTACACAAGCACGACAGGTCCTTTCCTATGATCCATTGGGGTTTTTAGGAAGGGTAACCGTTCATGATTTTGACTTCAAAACCACGAACATTGGCTATACCAAAGAAAGGGAGTATCCCCGAACTCCTTGAATATGAAACTCGCTTTACACCCCAGATGAATGCCCAAGATTAATGTGATTAATGACAAAAAGCTTGCCGCGAGTAAACTTATTCCCATAAGTTTGATTTGGATCAACCAACCCGACAGTTCAAAGCAACAAACAATAATGAAAAAATTATACATTTGCATTTTTGTATTTTCATTTTCATGAATCATTTTGTTTTTATTTTTTTCATATTCTAGTAGCACTATATTCTATATTTATATTAATTTATATTATTTATATTAATAGTATTAGATATTAATAGTATTAGTTAGTATTAGTAATAGTTAGTATTAGTATAGGGCTATACGGACTCGAACCGTAGACCTTCTCAGTAAAACAGATCAAACTTTTTTATTATCAAAATGATTTGAACTGTTTCAAAGACCCAACATGCATTTTTTTTTTGCATTGGGCTCTTTCTTAATAACTGATCAAAATATCCGCTAGTCTGCCATATTTTTTCCTTGATATATAAAGGATAAGTAGATGGCTCCGTGTGCTCTGATTCATTATTTGGGATTCTGATCCAAGAGCACTACCAAAGTGTTTCAAGGGTAGGGTTATCCTGACGTAGGTCTGCTTCTGGCCTAGATCAACCTAAGTTAAATGAAGTCTCTATCGTTCTGATTACAAACTGAAATTACGAAACTTCATACACCTTAAAGTTCATAGGATGAAAAGAGATTTGTTGAGGTCCTTAGACTCATTATGCCTAGCGTTGAATAGACTGGATATTCACCTTATCAATATATCAAATCCATGATAGGGTCTATTTGGTGCCTAAATAGGCACCTCAATCGGACCGAACACTTTTGCCAGGCTATTGTTTCCCCCAAAGGGTAGCAGGAGTAAAGGCACATGGATTAAGATCACAAAAATTGTGATTGGATTGTATAGATGGATTCCCCTGAAAAAACATTGGCGCGCGTGTAAACGAGTTACTCTACCAACTGAGAGCTATAGCCCTTATTGCTTGTGATACATATTTTTTATCTGTAGATAATTTCTTGTCAAGATAACTCAACATCATAAAATGTTTGATCTGTTTGAGTGATATTGCTTAAATTAATATTGCTTAAGATTAGTATTGCTTATAAGTAATATGATATTTATAATCCATCCACGGGGTGAGTACCGTTTGGTTCTCTTTTTGGATGATAAATGACCTACTTAACTCAGCGGTTAGAGTATTGCTTTCATACGGCGAGAGTCATTGGTTCAAATCCAATAGTAGGTAGAACTTATTAGATACCATCGGCTCTAAGTATCCAATAAGTTTTTGATCCCAACACAGCGCCCACCAATGATTTTGTTTTACTCTGTTTCATTTTTAATTGATTTTGTATAATTGTGTTTGATTCTGTTCACTCGACAGAGTCCCAATCAACTTCAAAGCAGAGTTCGGAAACAGAACTTCTTTAGATTATGTGAACGTACCAACTAGTTATATTGGCAAATCAAACCGCATTGATAGCCTCGACCCGCGTCCTAGCTCTCCGCAGAGCCAAATTTGCCTCAATTGTTTGTCTCTTTCCTTCCGCTTTTTCAAATTAGCTTCCGCGATTTCAAGAGTTTGCCGGGCTTCTTGTGGATCAATGTCACTACCCTTCTCTGCATCATTTACTAAAACAGTGATCTCATTATTGCCTATTCTAGCAAAACCGCCCATCAGGGCCATCCTTAACCATTGACCGTTAAGGCGTATTTTCAAAATACCTATATCTACAGCTGTGGCAATAGGGGCGTGGTCGGAGTAATACGCCAATTTGACCATTATTAGTAGATAATATAATTTCTTTGACCCAAAGAAACATTCAATTAAGTTAATACATAAATACTTAAGGTCATTTCTTCTTCATTTCAAAGTTCATAGGCTTTGCAGCGAAGCTACATCGATATTACCTACGAGGTAAAAGGCCTGTTCGGGAAGACCATCTAATTCTCAAGAAAGGATCAATTTGAAATCCTCTAATTGTTTCTGTTAGACCAACATATTTCCCTGGAGAACCGGTAAATACTTCTGCTACGAAAAAGGGTTGTGATAAGAAACGCTCAATTTTTGCCAGCGCCCTACGGTTAAAACGATCTTCTTGGATAATTCGTCTAACCCAAGGATAGCTATAATATCCTGAAGTTCTTTGTAACGTTGTAAAGTTTGCCCAACTCTTTGCGCAGTTTCATAATGTTCCTCACCAACGATCCCAGGTTGAAGCACCAGGATTTACGTGTTGAATCCTAAGATTACTGCTGCCGGATAGATGTGCAGCTCAGCAGCAGCTAAGCGTCCCACTCTTGATAGTACAGTATTAAGCATCTCAGTATGCAAATGTCATGGCTGGAGCAGAGTCCACAGTTAAATCGTCTGCAGGTACATAAACTGCTTGAATAGAAGTTATGGACCCCTCACTGATAGAAGTAATTCTTTTAGCATGAGAACCCATTTCGAGAGGAGGTACCAGGGTAGGCTGATAGCCCACAGTGGAAAGCATTCTGCCCAATAAGGCCGAGACTTCAGATCCTGCTTGAAGCAGAAGGCAGTATTGTCGATAAATAAAAGTAAGCGTCTTGTTCATTACTTGCCTCTACTCGAAATATTCCAGCATAGTTGAACCCAGTCAAGCCAACTCTCATACGAGCTCCCGGAGGTTCATTCATCTGGCCGTAAACCAGAGCCACTTTTGATTCTGCAATATTTTCTTCATTAATAACTCCTGATTCCTTCTTTCCATGTAAAGATCATTTCCTTCACGAGTACGTTCACCTACCCCGCCAAATACGGATACGCCCTCATGAGCTTTGGCAATATTGTTAATCAATTCCATAATGAGTACTGTTTTACCCACACCAGCTCCTCCGAAGAGTCCTATTTTCCTCCCCTTCGATAAGGGGCTAAAGATCTACTACTTTAATTCCCGTTTCAAAAATAGATATTTTGTATCTAATTGTATAAAGGCGGGCGCAGATCTATGAATAGGAGATGTTGTACGAGCATCTACAGGCCCTAAATTATCAACAGGCTCTCCAAGCACGTTGAAAAAATTCGTCCCAGTCGCCCCACCTACCGGAACGCTTAGAGGAGCTCCCGTGTCAATCACTTCCATTCCTCTCATTAGACCATCCGTAGCACTCATAGCTACAGCTCGAACTCGATTATTCCCCTAATAATTGCTGTACCTCACAAGTCACGTTAATTGGTTGACCAAGGGTATCTCGACCTTTAACTACCAGGGCGTTATAAATATCAGGCATATTACCCGGCGCAAAGGCTACATCTAGTACCGGGCCGATGATTTGGACGATACGCCCCAGGTTGGTTTTTTCAAGCGTGGAAACCCCAGAACCAGAAGTAGTAGGATTTTTTCATAATAATAAAGAAAATATGTCAAATTTTGTTGCGAAAATTCTCGAATTCAAAACAAATATCCGATAGCACGTGAATCGGTTAATTCAATAAGAAATGGGAATTAGGGCTCCATTTGGTTGGTACCATTCAATCGAATCCAATTCACTCCTTTCCTTATTCAAAGAGTCGATTTTTAAATATTTTTGCAATATCAAGTGGATGAATAAGAATCTTGAGAAAGTCTTTCATTTGTCTATAATGATAGACAATCCCATTTATATTATATGGGATTCGGACCTGAACTCTATTTCCATTACGATTCATTATTTCTAGTCCATTGGCTTTTTTTTTGTATTTCGGCATATCGATTTATACCTATCCTATCTATTTTCTTTTTTTTTTATACCTTTTCATAGACGAATTCCGTACATTTCCACATCTAGGATTTATATACATACATACAGCGCTCTCACGGAGGAATTTCTTAATTAGTTCTTTCTTTTTCAAAGGGGAAAAATTGGGTTGCGATATATATATGAAAGAGTATACAATAATGATATATTTGGCAAATCGCATGGTCTAATAATCAAATATTCAGATTAGTTGATAATATTAGTTGGGAATTTTGTGAAAGATTTCTATGTCTATGAAAGGGTTCATTAACAGCTAATTCGTGTCGAGTAGACCTTGGTGTTGTGAGAATTCTTAATTCATGAGTTGTAGGGAGGGATTTATGTCACACAAACAGAGACTAAAGAGTGTTGGATTCAAAGCCGGCGTTAAAGAGTACAAATTGACTTATTATACTCCTGAATACGAAACAAAAGATACTGATATCTTGGCAGCATTCCGAGTAACTCCTCAACCCGGAGTTCCACCTGAAGAAGCAGGGGCCGCGGTAGCTGCCGAATCTTCTACTGGTACATGGACAACTGTTTGGACCGATGGACTTACCAGCCTTGATCGTTACAAAGGGCGATGCTACCACATCGAGGCCGTTCCTGGAGAAGAAGATCAATATATTGCTTATGTAGCTTACCCTTTAGACCTTTTTTGAAGAAGGTTCTGTTACTAACATGCTTACTTCCATTGTAGGTAATGTATTTGGGTTCAAAGCCTTGCGCGCTCTACGTCTGGAAGATTTGCGAATCCCTCCGGCTTATATTAAAAAACCTTCCAAGGCCCGCCGCATGGCATCCAGGTTGAGAGAGATAAATTGAACAAATATGGTCGTCCCCTGTTGGGATGTACTATTAAACCAAAATTGGGGTTATCAGCTAAAAACTATGGTAGGGCGGTTTATGAATGTCTTCGTGGTGGACTTGATTTTACCAAAGATGATGAAAACGTGAACTCCCAACCGTTTATGCGTTGGAGAGATCGTTTCTTGTTTTGTGCCGAAGCTATTTTTTAAATCACGGGCTGAAACCGGCGAAATCAAAGGGCATTACTTGAATGCTACTGCAGGTACATGCGAAGGAATGCTTGAAAGAGCTATATTTGCTAGAGAATTGGGAGTTCCTATCGTAATGATGATTGCTTAACAGGGATTCACTGCAAATACGAGCTTGGCTCATGTGCCGACATAATGGCCTACTTCTTCATATCCACCGTGCAATGCACACAGTTATTGATAGACAGAAGAATCATGGCATGCACTTCCGCGGACTAGCTAAAGCGTTACGTATGTCTGGTGGAGATCATCTTCCGCGCGGGTACCGTAGTAGGTAAACTTGAAGGGAAAGAGACATCACTTTGGGCTTTGTTGATTTACTGCGTGATGATTTTGTCGGAAAGATCCAAGTCGCGGTATTTATTTTACTTCAAGATTGGGTCTCTCTACCAGGTGTTCTGCCGGTGGCTTCAGGGGGTATTCACGTTTGGCATATGCCCGCTCTGACCGAGATCTTTGGGGATGATTCTGTACTGCAGTTTGGTGGAGGAACTATAGGACACCCTTGGGGTAATGCGCCAGGTGCCGTAGCGAATCGAGGTAGCTCTAGAAGCATGTGTACAAGCTCGTAATGAAGGGCGCGATCTTGCTGTTGAGGGTAATGAAATTATCCGTGAGGCTAGCAAATGGAGTCCTGAACTGGCAGCTGCTTGTGAAGTATGGAAGGAGATCGGATTTAATCCCAAAGCAGTGGATACTTTAGCGATTACTTTTTGTTATCTTAGTTGAATTGCAATTAAACTCGGGCCAATCTTTTCCTAAAAGGATTGGGCCGAATACAAAGATTCTTTATTTTTTACCTTAATTTTTTTAATAATTTTTTAATATATTTTATATTTAATAATAAATTTTAATAATTTTTAATACTTTAATATTAATACATACTTATCGAGATATAGTCTAGATATAGAAGATTTGAAATAAAAAATCTAAGGCTCAAATCTTTCTATTGTTGTCTTGAATCCACAATTAATCTACAGATCTTTGGGATTGGTCTATTCTTTTTATATCCTGAAGTTTTCCTGAATCAAGCCAAGTATCACAATTCTTTATACCCATCCTGTATATTGTCCTTTTCTTTCCATATTGGTGGAATAGAACCCGAAATTATTACGTTATTAGGCGAAATTTGACGAAAAAATTGATTTCCTAAAAGATTTTTTTTTTTTTCGATGCGAATTTGATACGACATAAAAAGAAAAAGCGCTCTTTATCATTGTATTTATAATGACAAGAGATTCCCTCATATCATATTCATATATAGTGTATAGTAGTGTATAGTGAAGTATTACTCCGATTTCCAAAAAGATAATTTTTTTTTTCAATACTCACACCTATTACCTTTTTCTTATTTTTATTATTAGTTAATAAACAATGCTAGCGATTGGGTTTCTATGTTTAGTCTAATAGGAAAGAAGATATTCAAATAAAGAATTTTTGATCGAATGACTATTCATCTATTATAGTTTCATACAAATAGGGGGCAAGAAAACTCTATGGAAAGGTGGTGGTTTAATTCGATGTTGTTTAAGAAGGAGTTAGAGCGCTGGTGCGGGCTAAATAAATCAATGGACAGTCTTGGTCCTATTGAAAATACCGGTGAAATTGAAGATTCGAATAGAAAAGATACAACTAAAAATATTCAGAGTTGTGGGGGTCGTGACGGTTCTAGTTACAGTAATGTTGATCGTTTATTCGGCGCCAAAGACACTCGGAATTTAGTCTCCACTCCAACTTTTTGGTTAAGGATAGAAATGGAGACAGTTATTTGATATATTTTGATAGTGAAAATCAAATTTTTGAGATTGACAACAATCATTTGTTTCTGAGTGAACTAGAAAGTTGTTTTTGGGATTCTAGTTATCTGCATAATAAATCTACGAGTGAAGATACCTGCTCTAATAACGATACTCAATCTAGTTGGAATAATCATATTAATAGGTGCATTGAGAGTTATCTTCAGTCTCAAATCTCTATCGCTACTTCCATGGTAAGTGATATCGATAATTGCAGTGATAGTTACATTTATAGGTACATTTGTGGTGAAAGTAGAAAATGGCGCGAAACGGAGGGTTCGGCGGGTATACGAACCCACGCGCAAGATAGTGATTTAACTCTAGAAGATAGTTTTAATGATATCGAAGATGGTTTTAATGATAGAGAAGATAGTTTTAGCGAAGATAGTTTTAGCGAAGATGATTTTAATGATATCGAAGATAGTTTTAGCGAAGATGATTTTAATGATATCGAAGATAGTTTTAGCGAAGATGATTTTAATGATTTCGAAGATAGTTTTAGCGAAGATGATTTTAATGATTTCGAAGATAGTTTTAGCGAAGATGATTTTAATGATTTCGAAGATAGTTTTAATGATATCGAGGCGCAAGATAGTGAGTTAATTCTAGAAGATAGTTTTAATGATATCGAAGATAGTTCTAATGATATCGAAGATAGGTCTAATGATATCGAAGATAGTTCTAATGATATTGAAGATAGTTCTAATGATATCGAAGATAGTTCTAATGATATCGAAGATAGGTCTAATGATATCGAAGATAGTTCTAATGATATTGAAGATAGTTCTAATGATATCGAAGATAGTTCTAATGATATCGAAGATAGGTCTAATGATATCGAAGATAGTTCTAATGATATTGAAGATAGTTCTAATGATATCGAAGATAGTTCTAATGATATTGAAGATAGTTCTAATGATATCGATGCGCAAGATAGTGATTTAACTCTAGAAGATAGTTTTATCGAAGATAGTTCTAATGATATTGAAGATAGGTCTAATGATATCGAAGATAGTTCTAATGATATCGAAGATAGGTCTAATGATATCGAAGATAGTTCTAATGATATTGAAGATAGTTCTAATGATATCGAAGATAGGTCTAATGATAACGGTGAAACTGACGACTCTAGCAAATATAGGCATTTGTGGGTTCAATGTGATAATTGTTATGGATTAAATTATAAGAAATATTTTAACACAAAATTGTATATTTTGTGAACACTGTGAAATAGCATTTTGAAAATGAATAGTTCAGATAGACTAGATCTTTCGATCGATCCGGATACTTGGGATCCTATGGACGAAGACATGGTGTCTCTTGATCCCATTGAATTTCATGCAGAGGACGAACCACCTTATAAAGATCGTATTGATTCTTATCAAACAACGACGGGATTGCCCGAGGCTGTTCAAACAGGCATAGGCGAACTAAATGGCATTCCCGTAGCAGTTGGGGTTATGGATTTTGAGTTTATAGGGGGCAGTATAGGGGTCCGTAGTCGGGGAAAAAATCACCCGTTTGATTGAATACGCTACCAACCAATTTCTACCCCTTATTATAGTGTGTGCTTCCGGGGGCGCGCATGCAAGAAGGAAGTGTGAGCTTGATGCAAATGGCTAAAATATCGTCTGTTTTATATGATTATCAATCAAATAAAAAGTTATTTTATGTATCAATCCTTGCATCTCCTACTACTGGCGGGGTGACGGCTAGTTTTGGTATGTTGGGTGATATCATTATTGCCGAACCCAATGCTTACATTGCGTTTGCGGGTAAAAAGAGTAATTGAAGAAACATTGAAGATAATAGTACCCGAAGGTGTGCAAGAGACTGAATATTTATTATTCGAGAAGGGAGCATTCTGACTAATCGTACCACGTAATTTTAAAAAGTGTTCTGACTGAGTGCCATTAAAGCCCCACGCTTACTCCTTTAGCTAAAAGCCTAAAATAAGAAAACCAAATAGAGGGCTAAGTTTAATTATTTGCTTAGCAAAGAAGTAGTTAGTTTGTTAGGAATTAAAGAAAATCTTTGAATTTTGTTTGGCGACCTGAATCTAATTCTACAATACAAAGATGAAAAAATTGATTTATTTAGCTCTACGTTTTATTCTATATCCTCCATTTTATAAGTATATAGATATAAAGATACTTAGATCTATACTAAGGATTGAATATAGTTGAGAGTTAAATAATAATGGAAATAACCTAATTATAATTATTATAAGATATCTTTATTTATAAATTATAATAACAGGTATGAACAATAAATCGAGGTACCGGCCCATGAACCTTCCCGCTTTTTTTTGTGCCTTTTAGTAGGCCTGGTTTTTCCGGCAATTGCATCGGCTTCTTTTATCTCTTCATGTTCAAGAAAACAAGATTGTTTGTGACCTGATGGACCCTATCT
>JAHSUH010002841.1:0-13330 GCA_025388415.1 Cynanchum wilfordii | reverse complement strand
GAATGTACTAGATTCAAAAATGAGAAAGACTGCAGAAGTTTCATTAAGTTGAAGGTTCTGGTCTCATATAGAAATAAAAAATTTCACAATACAGTTGAACTTCCTTTTTCAGTGCGTATATGCATGATTATTTCTTTCGTGTGTGTTTCAGCACTATATTTTTTTCATGTTAGACGCTAAAATATGCAACGCTTTCGTTTTCTTGGCATTTTTTAACCCTAGTCAAGGCTAACGAGAATTTGGAAATTCACCATCTCTGTGTTCAAGAATATGCGACTCAATGCTGAGGGCAATGTAGATGTCGACTGTATTTTAAGCCTTGTCTGAACATTTCTAACTCACAACAGCCCACGTTCTTTTTTTTCTTTCCTATTCTTCTACTAGGCATGGGTCTCAATCGTCAGAGAAAAAATAGGATTGCTCGTGCTCGAGGGAGAGGTGGGCGCCAAAATCCATCGCCGAGTTCTGCTTCTCAAAGAGATAAGCCATCCTTCATCACAAATGCAGGGCGTGATCTTATTATTGATGTCTTGCACCACGCAGCAAGCGGGGGATCGGTCCCAGTTCCTGAAAGACACTTCGATGCTGTGTCTGGGACCCGCATTACTTTCCACAAAAATTCGCCCATGACTCGTACAGAGACGCTTCAGCTTTTGTTCGAGGCGCTTGGATTTCCACAGGATTTAGTGGCGCAATACATTGAGGATCTCGTTCAAAACTCAGAGCTGCCGGAGTTTTCTAATATCACAGAGTTGATGTGCCAGGATGGTGTGCATCAACCATTCTTGTTGAATTCCTGTTTCGATTTGTTTGATTGCATGACAAGCTTTTTCCGCGAGGAAGCGTGTGCAGATGCGTCTTCTGGAGGAAATGCGTGTGATATACTTGAAGACGAAACTGAAACTCTCAGAGAGCTATTTAGCGACTCGTTTGTAAGTATGAGAGGTCCCTCCGACACGAATTCGGAGGATTATAGCATAATCTTAAATTTTTTGACGAAAGATGAACAGCCGATTCTCGTCGCGATTAGGATTCCAGTTGACTACCCCACTGAGCCCCCGTCGCTCTTCTTACAGCCTCGGAAAGGCCACTTGAACAACTTATCAGTTTACCCCTCCTGTACTAAAGACCTCCTTGCGGCAGCTCGTCGGACGATTATGAACGCAGCAATTGAGACGATAAATGGCCTTCAGAACTGTCCTTGCCTTCTGCCCCTCGTTTCGACTATTCAAGATGCAATCGGAAACATTGTGGTTGAGGCGCCCGCCGCTCCGTCAACCGCAAATTCCAAGTCAGAGAGTGCACTGAAGAGTCAGGAAGCAGCTGAGCAGCGCAAGGTGTTTCTGGGTGCCCTCACTCGGGGAATAGATGACAAGGGGGGTAGCGATGGTGATGAGAATTCTGTTGGAGTTAGAATGCCTGAAAAGGTTCTGATGCAGACAATCGAAAGGTCTATATGTGTAGCGAAGGAGCAGCGGATGGAGTTCCTTGTAGAGGACCCCGTGCTGGACAACTCGTTAAGGGCTGCGTGGGAAAAGTTGAAGGCTAAAGGTTCACTTAGGAAGGACAGAATGGCGCTCCCCGCTTATCAAGAACGCATGACTTTTAAAAATGCGCTGCGTTCTCACAATGTTGTTGTGATCAGCGGTGAGACGGGCAGCGGTAAGACTACTCAAATTCCTCAGTACGTATATGAGTTCATGTGTGAGGATGGGAAAGGCAGCTCGGCGAACATTGTTTGCACGCAACCACGTCGGCTGGCAGCCACATCGGTTGCTCTTCGTGTGGCTGAGGAGCGTGATGAGGCCGTTGGAGGTCTGGTTGGTTATTCTATTCGCTTAGAAAACTGCACCTCTAAGCGCACGCAGATAACCTATTGCACAACCGGTGTGCTCTTTCGGCGCCTGCAAACTGACAAATTTCTTAGTTCTGTGAGTCATGTCCTGGTGGACGAGATTCATGAGCGCGGTGTTTACACGGATTTTCTTCTTATCCTCCTCCGTGACTTGCTGACTAAGAGGAGCGATTTGAAGGTGATTCTGATGAGCGCAACAATGGACTCAGATCTTTTTGCTCGCTACTTTGGTGGCGCTCCTGTCATTTCCATCAAGGGAAGAACTTATCCAGTCGAGGTGATGCACTTGGAGGAGATCATTCCTGCTGTTCATTACCACTTGGAGGACGGGTCGCCCTACGCGAGGGTATTTGGTAATAAGGAAACAAGGAAACGCAATGTGCGCAAAAACGTTCTACGCTTTGGCATAGAGGATTTGGAAGAGGATTTGGAGCAGATGGAGTTGCAGAAAGAACTTTCGAAAAAAGTGAATGCGTCGACCACAACCTTGGACACTATCTCTCGCATGAACCTCGATATCATTAATTATGAACTAATTTGGCTGATCCTGCGGTATATTCAGTTTACCATACGAATAGATGGTGCGGTCCTTATCTTCCTGCCTGGTATGGCAGAAATTCAGCGCTGCATGGAGCAACTTCAGGCAGATGAGGACCTTCGTCGGGTGTGTATTTTTTACAACTTACACAGCTCGCTTGCCTCTTCGGAGCAGCAGGGTGTTTTCCGGCGACCCCCACCTGGGAAGAGAAAAGTTATTCTTGGTACCAATATCATGGAAACCTCGATCACAATAGACGATGCTGTATTCGTCATCGACACTGGAAAAGTCAAGGAGAACCGTTACAACCCACAAAAAAGTCTTTCAGAGCTCGTCACGGTAAACGTTTCAAAAGCTAACTGTCGACAGCGTCAGGGTCGTGCGGGTCGCGTGCGGGAAGGGTTCTGTTTTCGGCTCTTTACTGAGGATCAGTTTGAGTCATTTGCTGATCATCAACTCTGCGAGATGCGCAGGGTGCCACTTGAGAGTCTTGTACTGCAGATTTATGCGCTACACCTTGGCAATGAAGTGGAGTATCTGCAAAAAGCACTAACACCACCCGAAGAGAGGGCTATCCACAGCAGTGTTAAGGTGCTTACCACACTGGGAGCGCTTACGAGAGAAAAGCGACTTACTTCGCTTGGTCAGCACCTCGCCAACTTACCGCTGGATGTGCGGGTGGGCAAAATGATTATACACAGTACTTTGCTCCAGTGCCTCGACCCGGTGCTGACTATTGCGGCCTGTTTAGCAACGCGATCCCCTTTCATTGCTTCGATGGATTTTCGCCACGAGGTCGAAGCCAGCCGCCGTGCATTTGCAGGCGAGCAGGCATCTGATCAGCTCTCTTCGTGGTACGCATATCGTCGATGGGTGTCTGCGCTAATTCAAGATGGTGCAGTGGCTTCGCGGAATGTGTGCACGGAGTCCTATCTTTCTCCTACCTCTCTGAAACAGATTCAGCTAACCAAAAAACAGTACGAGCGTCACTTATACGAGGCGGGCTTTCTGGATGGGGTCTACGAGTCGAATTGGAGACCTTCCAATGCTAAATTTGTTTTTCCACCTTTCGTTACGCTAGACAACCAAGTTTATGAGGCTGGGGGAGAGAACTATAACATTAATTCCTCTAGTGTGCAGTGCATTTTGGCCTGTCTTGTTGCGGGTCTCTACCCGAACGTCGCTTTTCTTACCCGAACGAGAGAGAAGTCGAGCTATGGGAAGCCTTCACCGCCATTTTTTACCACATTCGACGGCTCTCAATGTCTTATCCATCCCTCCAGTGTGATCAGCAAGGGGCGCCGTTTCCCTTCGCAGCTGGTGGTCTATGTGGACAAGATCAAGACGTCAAGCACTTTTTTACGCGAAGTTTCTTTTGTTTCCCCGCTCCAGGTCATCTTCTTTTGTGGTGGTACGCTAGAGTACTTGCCCAAGTACGAGAGGATCTGTTTAGATGAGTTGACGGCCTTCCACTGTAATAGTAAGGATGCTGAGCTGTTGAAACACCTCAAGGACCAGCTAGACTCAGCACTTACCATTAAAATTAACGACCCATCAAAGACGTGGGACTCAGTCAGCAGGGTTGTGGTGCGGGCTATAGTGCGCCTGCTGAAGGACGCAGGTCCCGGAATGCGCGGTATCACGGTTGTTCAGCGCCAGGAGCTTCGGGCCCCACTGACAGCAACGCTGGTGCCACAGGAGGAGACTCGCCAGCAACCAGCGGCCACCACGGTCCCGGAGGATCAGCCATTCAAAACCGACAAGTTTTGCTATATCTGTGGTGAATCAGGCCACGTTTCTAGATACTGCCCCTACAATGCGTCGCATCAAAAAGACGGACCACCTGTAAGATGCTTCATCTGTGGGAAGTGGCATTTTCCGCAAGACTGCACGTTAGTTTTGCCCTTTAAAATGTAGAACAGGCTAATGGAAGGAAGGAAGGAATCAATTTACATCTTGTGTAGGTAAGAATATTTCTAAGGTTAATCAGGTAATTTCCGCCGTGTATTTCACTGTTGGAGAAGTTTGACTCATTTTACACCAGCCAGTGATTTTTCCTCTTGGGTTGTAAATTATGTACCTTGAAATCTTGTTTATTTACTCTTTATTTTGGGATCCCAGGGGTATAGTCAAACTACCTTCTTTGAATATTTCCTTCTAATCTTTTATTATTATTTGCTCAAGTTTCTTTGGTATTCAGTAATCGTAATTATTTTCCTCACAAAGCTATGCTTACAATCCAGGTGGCCGCTGACATATTTGGCAACAAGGTAAACTTTGAAATTGTTTTTTCGATTCGCCCATCAATTCAAGATCTTAAAAAAAGCATTGAAAATGCTTTTTCGCTCGAGATTGCAAACAAGCGCCCCGATGGTGTACCTCCGCACACTTTCCATCTGTCTAAGCTAAAGATTTACGACGAAGATAAAAACAAGTGGGTCGATCTTCTTGGTGAAACACAACTTATTGATTACTGCCAGCTTTACGCCTTCCAATTAGAAAATCAGTGGCATAAGGAAACGTTGAAGCCGATTCCGCCTGCTGTAAAGCCACCCACTCCATCCGTTTCACAGCGCCTCAATGGGAGCAACACTTCGCTTCTGCCAGTCGACAGTCAGAGTGTGCCTGCTTTCACATATGGTGCGCTAGCGCCGTACACGGGAGGGCGCTCTGAGACGTCATCCCTGCGCCGGGGGGAGAACTTTACAACCTCTACAGCGTTAGTTACAAGGGTAAATGAGGACGCTTCTCAGGATGAGAAACTGCGGAAGATTTTTGCTGAGTTCGATGCAAACAAAAAGTGCTCATTGGACATCGAGGACTTCACAAAAGGGTTCCAAAAATTAGGGGTAGACTTTTCTATTGAAACGATGGAAGAGCTTTTTCAACGCACTGATCTCAACAATGATAATCGCATTTCTTATTCCGAATTTGAGCGCTTCGCGCGACTGTACCCGATAATGATGGATTGCCTTTTCTATCGCTACAAATCTTTCTGTGAAGAAACGCAGATGCGAAAGGAGATTGAGAGTGAGAGGACTGAAGTCGAAAAAGCTGAATCTGTCCTTGGCCAGGCGATACACGCACTGGAAAACTCCGAGCAGGATGTGGTAAATGCTGAGGAATCTGTGCGCATCTCTGAGGCGGAGCTGCGTGAGCTCGGCGACCGCATGCAAGACCTTGCGAGGGATCTGGAGTCTGCTAGACATGAGAAAGAGGCAAGGATCAAGGAGAAGAAGGAGCGTGAGAAGGACTTAGCTGCTGTGAAGGGCCGTGAAAAAGCACTGCGTAGGATCCTACAAGAACGTACCCGTGAGTCCGACAAACTAGAAAATCGCGCAGTCCAACTGGCTAACGAAGCTGCTGCCTCTGATGACAAAGTGCGCCAGCTGCAAAAAGCACTAGAGGAAGCTAGGCGAGTGTCTGAACGTGCACACCGAGTGGCTGATCACGCTCTACAAGAAGCTGAAGCAGCCCGAGAGGCAATGAAGAGCTCTGAATTGGAATCGGATGCTGTGGGACACGAAATCCCTTCGGCTGAAGAAGCTGTTCACGTTGTAGAGCGTGTCGTGTTGGCTCTCGAGCAAGACATGAAGAACCTTGATAACGCGGGTAAGGAGCTCGGTCGTGAAGCTGAGGAATTGACACGTCGTCGCGATTCGAACATGCGGGCCGTCGCGGATTTCAAAGAGAAGATTACTCAAAGGAGTCGTGGGGTGGACTTAGCTCGACAAAGTGTTATGGACCGCGAGGATATAGTCAAAGAAAAGGAGGCGAACCTACGCGAGCATCAGCGCCAGCGAGACTCGGTTACTCAGCATGAACGTGCTCTTATCGAGCAGGAGTTACGTCTTCGTGCACAGCGGGACACATTAGAACAACGAGAGAATAAGCTTATGTCTGAAGCGTACAGTTTTTTGGGCAACATACGCAGCACTATATCATCAGGGAAACCGTTCTCGAGAGATTCATCGATGTTTTGAACCAGTGAGCTGATATTTCAAAGCCTGATTTTTCCTGGTGAAAGAGAAAAAATCGATTAGACAATTTCCCTGTTTTCGATATTTTTATAGACCAACAGTAATTTCAACATTGAATCTTTCCTCTATATATTAAAGCAACCACAATACTCTCCTATTTAACCTTTTTTCCCCTTCAAAATAAAAGTAAAAAACCTGTTTCCCTTTCCTCTTTCAAGGAAAATAAACGAGAAAAGGGAATGTTTATGCTCTGTCTTTGCTATTGGGGTGGGTGGGTGGGTGGGTTTCTTTTTGATATTATTTCCTTCAGGGACCGTAGCACATTTTTTTCCCCCTTTTTAAAATTGTTATTATAAGGGAGGATGTAGCTGACAATAGATGTTCCGACTGTTATTGTATTTCTCCGAGTGTTATTAGAAATGCTTGATTATTTATATTTTCGATAACTTTCAATATGTGGGTACTCGGGGATTATTATTCCTATGCTCTTGACCATGTGATGGAGGAGAAGAGCTTCAGCGTTTTGTTTACACTAGTCACTCGGCAAATAAGTGCATAGGGGTGTAGGCTAGTATTGCAGGTATTGTTCTTATTACTATTTTATCATTATCGGCATTTTGAATGTGGTAAGGAAGAAAATTCCGGTTTACAATACTTTCTCACATTCACAAAGGCTGATAAAGAAAAAAATAAAATCTAGATCTTTCTTACCATTATTGGTGGATTCGCACCTGATGGTACTTTTTTTTTGTAGTTTAAGTGAATTTTAAAACACATACACGTTCAATAAAAAATGCAATTACAATGCATTCGGATTGCATGCTTGTGTGCTCTTGTTCCTTTTTATGAAATTTAACGATTACTGGTGCGGTAGTTTGCTATGATTGATTTCTATCTTGCCCTGCTGTGTTTTACCAAGACTGTTGCTTGCATTTTTAGTTATAATTTTACCTTCTCAACATTATGACAAGGTGGCAGAGAGGAAGAATAAAACACAGTCTAAATATGCAATTCTGAGATTGCTCAACACACAAATCTCAAGAATGGGACAAAGTGCACGATCATTGCTAACAAGGAGCGCAGTCGGAACTGCTAACACCTTCCGCAACTTAAAAAAAAATTCCACAAACAGTGAGAAAAGAGTAGCAACTGAGCCGACTCAGGCTGAGTACCCCAGACTCTATCGTTCTCTGCTTAAGTTTGGTGAGGATGCCGCCACGATGCGGCGTTGCCTTTCTGTTGATTCCCCCCTGCAATGTATTTCACATGGAAGGAGATTGGAAAGCTTGCATCAGGGTCTCAACATGTCTGTTGCTTGTTCTCGACAGATTTCTATAATATTTTATCCGGTGCAACGCTTCCAGCTGACCCTCAAGAAGCATTTCTACAAGTGGAATATCTACTTTTTGAGGCTGTCTCTGCGCATTCGGAATGCCCTCAGTGATGTGCTTGTGTACGCGCTACTTATGATTCTATGCGTTCTTTTCTGGATGGTTGTGCGCTTCTGTAGCGTTATACTGGTTCGAGGCGCGAAGTAATACTTTACTTTCGCTTACTCTGCTCTATGAGGTACGGGTGCCTCAGTGGCTAGTCAGATGCACGAGTGATGGCGGTATGTGAACATAGTAGATGACGATAATCAAGAACATTAGGAAGTCATAAGCAGTTTCTACATATTTTTTCTAGTAAAACACATTGCAGACATATACACACAGAAAAAACGGTGCCGCTTGCTCATGTATTATCGAGGGATTCTATTCAGCACCTGATATGGCCAATAATATCAGGCTTGGTCACCTTGAAAGCATATATATATATATATATATATATATATATATATGATATATACACATATATATAAAGATAAGCTGATTTATTTGGGTTAAAACAATCCACTTTATTTTAATGCTTTAGTTCAGTATTCATAATATGCCAGCAAATGCTGGTGGGAGGAAACTGAAGCATTAAGTTTCACGTATGTTTTCTTTAATTTTCATAATAATGAAGTAATCAACTTTTTTCAGAGAATTGCGTGTGTGAATTTATCGCTGTATATCCAAACAGGCATTGATCACTGTGAGTACTGAAAAGCGACTGTTATAAAGGCCTTCTCTATCGAGCACTTGGGCAAGGTGCGACAACGGCGGGACGAGACCCAGGAGTACTAGACCTCAAAAATTCATGCAGAAAAGCAACCAGGCAGGGCAGGAGCTGCCGGTAGCGGACCCACATGGTCTGTCTACTTGCACGTGTTACCAGTAGAGGAATAGTTCATTTACGAGTATATTGTAAGTGAGAAGTTTTTTTAACAGTTTTTAAAATACTACGCTTTACTAATATGAGTGTCCCTGTTGAGCATATCTGTTGCAGGATTTCCAGCTACTTTTGCCATTATTAGATGGCATACTTCAGCTTGAACTTTATCTTTGGATCAATATTAACAAGCAATAGAATAAAAAAGAAAACTAACACCTTCGTGGCTTCCGATTTTTGCTTGTTTAATTTAATTTTTGATTATAAACTCTTTTTTCCCCTCTTATTACCGTTTTTTTCTTTTTTTATGTGTCTCTTTAAATGCAGATAGACGACATTGTCTATTTTTTTTTTATTAAGAAACCCAATCATATCATATTTTAGCATTCTTAAGTCCTTTTTTGTGTGCTAGAATTTATATTTTTTTTCTAATAGAAGTTAAGTAGTCGAATTATTCCCGTTTTAAGTGTTCAAATGGCTAATAATATCAAAGTTTATGTCCGTATTAGAACCTTTCTCCCAAATGAACCTACTGAAGGTTGCTTATCAGTAGAAGGGAAGCATTTGTCGGTCAGCGATGGGCACTCATTCACCTTTGATAGGATATTCGGAATGGAAGCCACCTCGGATGATATTTTCTTGGATGTAGGTCAGAGGGTTGCTGACTCCTTTTTAGATGGATTTAACACATCTTCTATAGTTTACGGGCAAACTGGTTCTGGTAAGACTTTCTCTATCTTGGCGCTTGCACGTGATCTCGTACAAGAGGTGTTCCGTAGCCTTCGTGGGGTGTCATCAGGCAAAAGATCAAGTACTGTGAGTAATGATCCTTTCACTAATACTAGCACTGAGCGCAGTTCTAGTGAAGGAGAGCATGGCGCTGAGGCTTTTACACTCCACGCTAGTGCTGTTGAGGTGTACAATGATCAATTAAAAGACCTTCTTGAAACGAACCCTTGTTCCCCGGTCCATGCCACTGGTCTACCTCCCACAGCCATGCGCCGTAGAAACATGTATTCCTCTAATTTGAACGCTTTGCTTGGCACACTCTCACCCACAGCCTCTTCTAAATCACCATTGCTTCTGCGCGAAGACTCAAAGGAAGGTGTATACATTGCCGGGCTCACTAAAGTTCAAATTCATGAGGCGGAAGAACTGCTTAAATGTATATCTACCGCTTTTTCTAATCGTAAGACCGCTTCAACCTCGAGCAATTCGTCGAGCTCGCGCTCCCACTGCATTTTTACTCTAACACTGCAGCGTAAAGGCATTATTTCTAAGTGCTGCTTTGTAGATCTCGCTGGAAGCGAGCGGCTAAAGAAGGCTTACAGTTTTCAAAAGGTGAATGGATCCTCTGCTAGTTCGTCTACGTCTCCATTTGAGCCTACAGACACTCAAAACGTAGTGACAGAGCGAATGCGGGAGGGAATAAGCATTAATAGTGGTTTACTCGCGCTTGGCAACGTCATTGTTGCTCTAGCTGGGAAGAAGTCACATGTCCCTTACCGCTCTTCTAAACTTACTCGATTGCTAGAACCAATGTTAGGTGGTAATTCCATGACGTTTTTTATTGCTTGCGTATCGCCACTCTCCGTGATGTTGGACGAGACTTTGAGAACACTTAAGTACGCAGAGCGCGCCAAGTTAATTACAACGAAGCCACACCTGGTGATGTCCGCTTTCCAAAGCCTTGGGCAAGCGGAGAAAGTCATCACCAGCCTTCGAAAAGAGCTAATAGACGTTAAAATGCGTCTAAGGGCTGTCCTTAGAAGTCAAAACAGAAGCAGCATACTTATTCATACCTCAGGCACTAAAATAGATTGCACAGCTGTGCAAGTGGAACAACCAGAAGCGAAGAGCTTGAAGGTCTTACCTGGCCTTACCTCGATTCCCTTCTCATCTACCTTATCACCTCAGGAAGTGCAGCTTTCTAAACAGGTTGCAGATCTTCAGGAAAAACTCGACCATGAGCGGCAGGTCACAAGGCGCCTCGAGGAAGATTTGTTTTACCAAGAGTACATCAATATGTTGCAGGCGAAAACGTGTGACAAGTTTAGAGCGCGTCTACTAGAATTAGAGAAGGTTCGGAGTTCTCGGAATACATCTGATAATGGGCCCCCGTGCAAGGTTGTTCGCAATCAAACCGCCCCCACAAACCGCAGAGGCATGCGTTCGGCTTGGGTAGCAAGAAACCTTGAGCAGTTCAGACAATTAGAGAGTGAATGGTGTTCAAAACGCTCAGAGAGTTTTTAGGCGACCCTAAAATTAACGTACCAGGGGTCCCTTAAGCAGGAAAAAAGTTGGGTTTTATGTGAAGTTCTGCACTGCATCAGCTTCTACAGTTTGTCTAGCTAAAGTGGCAATGAACCAGCTTATTTCAGGGGCGAAATGAGGAAGTAAGTTCAAATACTCTGTGCTATGAACAGAAGAGGACTTTTTATTTTAGAGGGCAAATCTGGAGACCACAGCAGACGTCGCCTTATAGTGAGCCGGATCCTGTCGCATTTGGGGTAAGGTATAATGGAAGGGGGCCAGGAGCTATGCGATAGCTTGGCTGCATATGAAACGTCATCTGCAGGGGCAATAACGTTGATGAATACGCCTGAACAATTGCAAACAGGGAAGGCTATTTATCGAAAGTCTAAATGCGTATCTCTATTAGCTACCCGTACACTTATCTATTATCATTGACCAATTCTTCTGTTCAATTGTAAAATCTATTGAACGAAGCGTTAAAGCTCTTTGAAGACGACTGGGTAATATTGAGATGCATTAACTTTTCGTGAGCCGAAGTGGTTATGCCTCTCTCTCTCCATACATATATATATGTATATATGCAAAGCTTTTTCTTCAAGAGTATTTTGATTTCTTTTTTTTTTATCGTAAAAAATATCCCTTCGCTGGTTATCCCAGATGGGTTTATTTAACTTATTTGGCGTACAAATACGCATAAATGGTCACAATGCAGAGGATGCTTTAAAATATTGAGCATCTTCTATCTTAATATAAGTTTGCTGTGTTATTAAAAATCTCAACTCCTTTTTAGTAGCGTTTATTATACCTTATTCGCGGACACCATATTATTCTGCTTTTGTGCTAGTTTCTTCTACGCTTGCCAGAGGCATCAAACCGTGCCTGTTTCTTTCAATCCTGATAAACTTATGCAAAAGAAGATTTAAAGAAAACAGTGATCTTACTTACTGCTCATAAATCCCTTGATATCTCTGTATTTCCTTGGTTGTCTCTGAGATCAGGAATTCAGTTGATATTGTGGTGCACTTGAATTATGAAGTGGAGTGTTTCTTTTAAGATCGCTATGTGAGAAGTGTTTTTATTGCCGTTTACAATTCACTTCTGGACTTTAAGTGGATTTTGTAATTTTTGTATCACAAAGCGGGAAGTGTAAAAGAGTTCTAAAAATGGGAAGAGGAGGAAGTAGAACGCTTAATTTGGCTTTGATGATGCTTGTACATCTCAAACCTAGGGGTTTGATACCTTCCATTGCTTCAAATTTTTTCGTTTCCGAATTAAAAAAATTATCATTCTTCTCTGAAATATTGTTTAATGTTTGTTTTTAAATTTTATTTTTATAATTTAGTCTTTTGAAAATTATTATTCCTCGTTTATTTCCTTTTCAATTTCGGGTGCTGTCATACATTTATACTTTTCACACGTTTTTTTAAAAAATGTGCTATTCAACATACAGTTGAAAAGAGTAGCAGCAAGTGGCGACGATTGGCTTCGTACTCATCACTTTTAAACAGATATTTTTTCGTTAAAAATATCTGAAGACATTTTGATATGTAGATCTTTTTTTAAAAAACAGTTTATTATCTACTACGTCTTTTGTTATAAAGATACATGTTATAATTCGGTATATGGACATACTTGAATATCATGAATATCAGATACTGAGGTATTCGATTTGACTCCTATTCCATTTACTTCTAAAGCGATTCGTCTTTGTCAATTTTTACTTTCAAAGAAAGGTCGTCGATGAATTTTGTTGCTTCAGCGCTTAAATCTCCGAGGCTCGGAGAACCTTCGGAGCCTATGGACTCCAAGGCTCCTGAGGACCCGATCGTGCCATCATCCGTTGATGACATGTTTGATCTGGTTGCCCCGCCACTGCAAATGCCAATGGTTGCTCGTCTCGTGCCACTTCTTTCCAGCTTACACGAACCGATCCCTATTCATCAAGATGACGGAGTTATCATACTTGGGCGTTCTAAAGAGCTGCCGCCGCCTTATCGCTTTGACGCGAGTGATAAGGTCTCCTCTAAGCATTGCGAGCTTACTGTGAATGCGGTTACCTTGAGGGTCACGCTGAGAGACACATCTACAAATGGTACATACATCAATAGGGGGAGACTACCAAAGGGCATGGTGGTGCCGCTGAACCCTGGAGACCACGTTGCACTTACTAAGCCGCTCTCTAGTTCACTTTCCGGGTTGAAGACTCAGGCAGAAACACCTCCTCTTGAGTCTGTGGAATTTATTTTTCAGCGCCTCAGAGAGGAAACGACTGTCGACTCTCTATTGAGTAAGCTCACCTGCGAGATATGTAACTTCGTATACCTTAGACCTTGTAGTGTGTTGCCCTGTAGGCACGTCTTTTGTGCGTCTTGCATTAGCCAGCATCTGCGTCAGAGGCATTTCATGTGCGCTGTGTGCGTATGCCCATGGAAGAAGTACAACTCAGTC
>JAHSUH010002838.1:0-12814 GCA_025388415.1 Cynanchum wilfordii | reverse complement strand
TTGTTGTTTTCTTTTTCATAATTAGAAGTCAAAAATAGATGGCAAAAAGACAAAGACAAAAATTTAAAAATAAATAAATAAGGACTCAAAAAGAAAGCAAGAACATCTTGGTATTTTTAGAGAGAGGGAATAGATGTATGCCAAAAATAGCATATAGTCACTCGCAAGGATAGAAACGGATATTAATGAAGCTATGGAGACTTCCATTCTGAAGATACGTATTCTTGGGTTTGGACCTCCAAATAGGAGAAATCTAAACATGTTTTAAGAGTTTATTATTAAGTCACATTAAAGTTTATTATTAAGTCACATTAGGTAACAAAATTTATCCGAATTTTTTTTAAACGTGTTGTTATTTTATTTTATTTTTTTCACTATTCAACCTTTGGATTGTTTAAAAGGTGGATTTTGCATTTGGAGCATTCTAGAAGGTATTTCGTTTTAAAACGAAAATTGGTGTAGTGTATATTTTTTTTGGGTTTATGTTTTGATATCTCTTCTCTTAGGTTTGTATTGCTTGTATTTGTTTCAAGATTAGTGTTGATATCTTGATGAATTATCTTATATTCCTCTAAACTTGTAAGAAAGAACATTTGTACTCATTTGATTATAGTGGATGTGATTTAAGTGTCTTACAAGTCTTCGTGGTTTTTATTCCTCGGTTTGAAGAGGTTTTCCACGCTAAAATTATTTGTGTTGATTTGGTGTTAATCGATTTATACTTCTCATCAACCCGGTAGCTTGAGGGAGTTGGTAAGCGGACTTCTAATGCTTCCTCTAGAGCGGATGGTGGAGGTTTCGAATCCCTCTGGAGTGGTTAGCGTCATGTTAAAAGCTCCGGGTCGGACTCTAACCCTCGAGTAAGAGTTAAACTCTGCGAGCGTTCCGCAAGCCGAGTCCGGATTAGTCTCACCGAAAAGGTGGAAACACCGGACGCCCCAAGTGGGTACCAAAAAAAAAAGATTTATACCTCCCATCAAGTATTAAATTATATAATTATAAATACTAAAAGACCAAATATATTATATTGTATATCTTTTGCAAAAATTAAAAGTATATTATATTCTTTAAGGAGTTGTTGTTCCAAATCAGCAAGAAAATGACAGAAACTATGTTCAATTTTATTTTATTTTATTTTTTGAATCCCTCTTAGTCTTACTAAAATAATTTTATTTTCTTCTGAAAATAATTCGGAAATTTGATTTATTCTAGGCAGTATAGCTTTAAGTTGAAAATCTGTAAAACAAAATTTATCAATATTATATAGGTCAGATCTCCAGAAGGATTGAAAAAAACATTAGTAAAGTTCTCATGGTTAGATTAAAGAATTAGGAAAAATGTCAACCCAATAATAAATTTTTCAGAAATTTATATATCTAAACTTTATAGAAACAGGAACATGTGATGGAGCGGTGGGCCCTCCTCCCTTAACCAATGATTCGGGTTTCAAATTTTGGGTGGTGTAAAATGTTAAATTTCCCGGTGTCCTGTCCCCCAATGAGAGTGCCTACAAATCATCAAACGAGATTAGTCCTAGCGTGGAATGACTTGAAGGTGTCGCTTCGCTTCACTGACCCACCCAAGACACCCCTGCGATAAGCAAAAGAAAAAAAAAATTATATATATATATATATATATCTAAACTTTCTTGAATAAAAGAACCCCTAATTTGATACCTTTTATTTGTTCCATGCACTTACATCCATGAAAAATAAATATACATTGGTTGGGATTTAGAAGTGTTACCATTAAAGTCTTCAATTTCGTTAGGGTTAGGTGGACTACCCTCAAGATTTTCATCAAGTTTCATTATTTTGTTAAAATTACTAATGATAAGGGGTGACAATTGTGTCTAGTTTAATTAATCGTGTCAAATGTTTTTTTTTTCTTAAGCATTCGGTATCCGAACCCACACGGGTCGACTAATCCGGATTCGGAGCGGGTCCAGGGATTACGGTTTTAAACTCCTCCCAATCGCGGTTGTCGCGGTTGTAGGGGATTGAACTGTGGTTCTCCCTACCAAGCTCAAATTTCCGCGCGCTATTGACCAAACCAACGATTGGTATTAATCGTGTCAAATTTACAAATATAAAATATACAAATATAACTATTTAACATTAATAATAAAATTAAAATCATATTTTTTAATACTATGCTATATACTTAGATATTGATCATTCATCAAATTTATCAAATAGCAATTATATCTAAATATTATAAAGTATATGTGGAAATTTTTTTTAAAAAAAAAAATATAAGAAAAATATTGTGGGTTGGGTTTTAGTTTGAAATATGAGGCAACTAATGGACTTATAAGATATAGAGTTTAAACAATCTCATGAATAATCTTTGTATTATTGATGGATAAGTCATCTTTTATTTCTTTATTTATTTTTTAACAAATAATGATGTTCACTTGCTCATAACAGCAAATTGTGTTAATCTCAATATCAAAATGTAGCTTTGGAAGACTTTTTTTTTTTTCTTAGGGGGCTTCATGTAAAAAGAGTATCAGAATGTGAATTTTTATTTTAAATAATACGTCTAGAAAACCGAGAGTACTCAAAGTCCCGAAATGTCCACTTAGGAAGAGACCATCCGAGGTGGATTCCATGAAGGACCGACGTGGTCCCGGATAGGATCCTGCCAAGGTTTAGCCAGTGGACAAAAAGTACAAAACGCCGAGCATTTCCTGGCGGGGGATTCATCTCCGAACCTCACATTAAATGCACCTGGCCCGACAGGCTCTGTTTGGAGCCACAATGTTAGAACGGTCAGGCGGGACCACAACATGTGTCACTTCCCGGTTGGCCACGTTTCTCCATAAAACGGTAACTCACATCACACACAAACTAAGTGAAAGCCAAATATTCAGTATATTCTCGGGTGCTCTGTGAGGGTCATCGAGGCTCTCTTTCCCGATCCGACCCCGACACTGTTACATTCATACTCCGATTTCTAACTTGACCTTCGGAGAGCCAACGTCGGGAACACACCCTCCGACACTTAGCCTTCTTGCAGGATCCCCGTCACGGTGAGCAGGCCCACAGTACCCACGTGGAGAGATCGTCCCCGATAAAAAACCTCTCTTTATTGTCGGGTTTTGATACTAGAATTATTTCGTATTTATTTGGAATTTTGTTTAAAATGATCCTTTTTTTACCAAGACTTGATTAATGGTCTAACTTTTAAAATACGTGTCATCATCGTATATGCTATACACAATATAGAAATAACAATGCATAGAGCCATGTAGAAGGTTTTGGGTCCTAAGGCGAAAATTTTTTCGGGGCCTTTTAGTTATATAATTTTTCACAACATTTTTTATTTGATATTTTTTAGAACAAATTATAGATAAAAACTGAATAATAAAAATTTTAACCAATTGAAACTCTTCAAAAAAAAAAAAAAAAAAAGAAAAAAAATAGAAACTATAGTAATATAAAACTAGAGATAGACAAACCAATATCAATCAATAAAAAAAAATTAAATTAACAAAATATTTATATTTTATAAAAATAAAAAAGATAAAACATGATTAAACTTGAAGATAAGACTTTTTTTTCTTGAGATAATATTTTTTGTTTTTAGATTTATGTTTTACTATTCAAACACTCGATTTTGGAATATCTATATATAAATATAAACAGTAAGAAAGCCAATGATAATGAAAACGGATATAAAAGTTAAAATAATACTACTAATAAGAAAAGAGAAAGAATTTTTAATGTTTTTAACTTCTTCAAAATATAATATTTTTTAAATATTCTCTATTTTCAATAAGATAAGTCTTCCAAAGCTACATTTTGATATTGAGATTAACACAATTTGCTGTTATGAGCAAGTGAACATCATTATTTGTTAAAAAATAAATAAAGAAATAAAAGATGACTTATCCATCAATAATACAAAGATTATTCATGAGATTGTTTAAACTCTATATCTTATAAGTCCATTAGTTGCCTCATATTTCAAACTAAAACCCAACCCACAATATTTTTCTTATATTTTTTTTTTTATAAAAAAATTTCCACATATACTTTATAATATTTAGATATAATTGCTATTTGATAAATTTGATGAATGATCAATATCTAAGTATATAGCATAGTATTAAAAAATATGATTTTAATTTTATTATTAATGTTAAATAGTTATATTTGTATATTTTATATTTGTAAATTTGACACGATTAATACCAATCGTTGGTTGGTTCAATGGCGCATGGGGGCTGAGCTTGGTAGGGAGAACCACGGTTCAATCCCCTACAACCGCGACAACCACGATTGGGAGGAGTTTAAAACCGTAATCCCTGGACCCGCTCCGAATCCGGATTAGTCGACCCGTATGGGTTCGGATACCGAATGCTTAAGAAAAAAAAAACATTTGACACGATTAATTAAACTAGACACAATTGTCACCCCTTATCATTAGTAATTTTAACAAAATAATGAAACTTGATGAAAATCTTGAGGGTAGTCCACCTAACCCTAACGAAATTGAAGACTTTAATGGTAACACTTCTAAATCCCAACCAATGTATATTTATTTTTCATGGATGTAAGTGCATGGAACAAATAAAAGGTATCAAATTAGGGGTTCTTTTATTCAAGAAAGTTTAGATATATATATATATATATATATATATATATATATATATATATATATAATTTTTTTTTTTGCTTATCGCAGGGGTGTCTTGGGTGGGTCTCGTCCGAGAAGCGACACCTTCAAGTCATTCCACGCTCGGACTAATCTCGTTTGATGATTTGTAGGCATCTCATTGGGTGGGACAGCTGACCAGGGAATTTAACATTTTTTCATACCCAACCCAAAATTTGAAACCCGAATCATTGGTTAAGGGAGGAGGGGCCACTACCGCTCCATCACATGCTTCCGGTTCTAGAAAGTTTAGATATATAAATTTCTGAAAAATTTATTATTGGGTTGACATTTTTCCTAATTCTTTAATCTAACCATGAGAACTTTACTAATGTTTTTTCAATCCTTCTGGAGATCTGACCTATATAATATTGATAAATTTTGTTTTACAGATTTTCAACTTAAAGCTATACTGCCTAGAATAAATCAAATTTCCGAATTATTTTCAGAAGAAAATAAAATTATTTTAGTAAGACTAAGAGGGATTCAAAAAATAAAATAAAATAAAATTGAACATAGTTTCTGTCATTTTCTTGCTGATTTGGAACAACAACTCCTTAAAGAATATAATATACTTTTAATTTTTGCAAAAGATATACAATATAATATATTTGGTCTTTTAGTATTTATAATTATATAATTTAATACTTGATGGGAGGTATAAATCTTTTTTTTTTGGTACCCACTTGGGGCGTCCGGTGTTTCCACCTTTTGGTGAGACTAATCCGTACGCTTGCCTGGAACGCGCGCAGTTTAACTCTTACTCGAGGGTTAGAGTCCTGACCCGCAGCTTTTAACATGACGCTAACCACTCCGGAGGGATTCGAAACCTCCACCATCCGCTCTAGAGGAAGCGTTAGATCCTTACCAACTCCCCCAAGCTACCGGGTTGATGAGAAGTATAAATCGATTAACACCAAATCAACACAAATAATTTTAGCGTGGAAAACCTCTTCAAACCGAGGAATAAAAACCATGAAGACTTGTAAGACACTTAAATCACATCCACTATAATCAAATGAGTACAAATGTTCTTTCTTACAAGTTTAGAGGAATATAAGATCATTCATCAAGATATCAACACTAATCTTGAAACAAATACAAGCAATACAAACCTAAGAGAAGAGATATCAAAACATAAACCCCAAAAAAATATACACTACACCAATTTTCGTTTTAAAACGAAATACCTTCTAGAATGCTCCAAATGCAAGATCCACCTTTTAAACAATCCAAAGGTTGAATAGTGAAAAAACCCAAAAAAAAGTAGCAACACATTTTAAAAAAATTCGGATAAATTTTGTTACCTAATGTGACTTAATAATAAACCTCTTAAAACATGTTTAGATTTCTCCTATTTGGAGGTCCAAACCCAAGAATACGGATCTTGAGAATGGAAGTCTCCATAGCTTCATTAATATCCGTTTCTATCCTTGCAACTGACTATATGCTATTTTTGGCATACATCTATTCCTCTCTCTAAAAATACCAAGATGTTCTTGCTTTCTTTTTGAGTCCTTATTTATTTATTTTTTAATTTTTGTCTTTGTCCTTTTGCCATCTATTTTTGACTTCTAATTTTGAAAAAGAAAACAACAAATATTGATGAATTTTGATATTTATATTGTTTTATACGTGTTTTTTATCATATCTAACCAAGTAGATAGACAAAGTAAATTAACAAGAATAGATTGAACACATAGAGAGAGAAAAGAAAAGAAAAAAACTAACAATCCGTCATTGAACCTGAAATAGAAATCTATTTCCCTCTTTTCTTTGAGAAAGGGATCAAAAAGTAATTAAAAAAAATAAAAATAAAAAGGAAGTATCCTGAACTTTTCAGATGAATTTATATATATATATATATATATACATATAGTGAGAATTTCAATTTTTAATCAAAGTATTCATTATCAATATATCATCATCATCATCATCCTGGGACTCGTCTACAGATCCAGAAACAAGTATAAGTTGATCTTCAAGATACTTCTGCAACAATCTCTCTCCGAAATTAGGTCCATCTTCAGTCCGATGCCTCCGATCTCCGTCACAGCTCCTTTTCCTCTTCCGCACACGGCGGCGTCCGCAAATGCAGAATAGCACCTCAAGGAAGCACAAACAGGGAAAAGTGGCGAAAAATAAGGGCAAAAGCAGAGGAGAACAGAGAGCTAAAATCAAATAACTACTGCTACAACGTCGTAACCAAGACGTGAAAATCATGGTGAAAGCTGAGAGCGGGCGGCGATCGACATCGGCATCGGAATCATAATCATCATCGCCGCCGTCAGAATAGCACCTCAAGGAAGCGCAAACAGGGAAAAGTAGCGAAAAATAAGGGCAAAAGCAGAGGAAAACAGAGAGCTAAAATCAAATAACTACTGCTACAACAACGGCGTAACCAAGACGTGAAAATCATGGCGAAAGTTGAGAGCGGGCGGCGATCGACATCGGCATCGGAATCATAATCTTCATCGCCGCCATCAAAATCAACATTAACAGCGTTTGAATTTTTTGTTTTTGAAGTGGAATGGGGAAATGATTTCGGTGGAGATGATGACTTGGGAAGGGAAGGGAAGAGAAAGAGGACAAGGGTTTGGGGGTTTCTTAAAATTGGAGGAAGCAAAAAGGCAGAGAGCACCACGACTACAACGAGACCCACATGGGGGGAGATGACTTGGATATTGGGGAGTTATGAAACGTGTGGGTTTTCAGAGATTGACAGATAAGGTGCGGCCAAAGACAAAAAGAATACATAATAATAATAATAATAATTTCATGAACTCTCTATTTATAGAGATAATAAAAAATTTTAATAAATATTTTAATTTTATAATAATAATAATAATATTATCTCTAGATTTTAGATATAAGATTTATACAAAAACTATAATTTTATGTTATATTTTTTGAGTAATGAGTGAATTTAGTCGTAAACAAATATTTCAAGAATTTTTTTTTAAAATTTAATGATTCGTGTGATTTTAGTGAAAGGATAATTAAGTCACTTTATATAAAATATATATAAAATTAGAGTAAAAATGGTTACAACATTCATTTACAAAATATTTTTGAAAGAGTAAAATGATATATGTAAAAATATATTTCACGTAAAATGACTTGATTACCCTTTTCTTTACCATACAAACCGTTAAATTTTAAAAAAATTTGACAAAATTTGTGAAAAAATACCTTAAAAATTGACAAAAATACCCCTGGCCAAAATAGTAAAATGGGTTGACTAACAGTCAAATATATACCCTAACGAACAAAATTGACGGAAGGACATGTAGTGAGAGCTTTTAAAACCTAAACCTGAATGACACCTTGTGAACGAAAAATTCCTTAAGTGCTAAACTTGAATTTTGAACTTTAAAAGGTGTCACTAGAATACTTTACCTAAATTTTATGATATATAATAATTATATTTATCTATTTCTTACATATTTATATAATAAAAATTATAATTGTTTGATCATTTGATACGAAAAAGAATATTTTTCTTTTTTTTTTCTCTTGAATTTTTCTCTAATAATGTTGGAAGAATGGAGTTCATATATATATATATAATTTAAATGTTGCTTGGAAAAACCATTGAAATTCTAAAGTTATTCACATATATTTGAGAGATAAAATATACTAGAAAAAGAAGAAAAATTGTCTATTTATTTTACATTTGTGCGCTCTTTATAATTTTATTATAATAGTTTTATGATATATTAAATTGTTTTATATTATTTCAACTTTTTTAAAATTGTATATTTTTTTGGATAAGTTTATAACGATTTTTTTTTTTTTTTTGTTGACTTGGGTTAAAAAATGTACATGAATATAATTGTTTAATATGTCTGTCTAAATTATAGTGTAAAAAAAGAGTTGTATTTCTTTTGTTTATATTTATGGTAATTAATTACGGATTACTATTTTTTTTAAAAATTATTTAATTTTATGTTACATCATTATAGTTTTTTTTTTTAAACCCTTGCCTAAAAGTTATAAAATCGTCTAAATACAATCACTATTTTTCATTTTTTTTTTTATTATAAAAAATTATCAGTCCAAATACACCTTAACATTTTCAAGGTTTTTTTTTTTTTTTTAAATGTTTTTTGGTCAAATAATTTTTTGAGGTTTTTTATTTTTTTGGCCTTTCAACTTTAATAGAATTCATACTTTTTCATAGATTTAAACCTTAATTTCTTGAATTACAAATAAAATTAATACAAAAAAGAATAAATCTTCTTGTTAGGTCAAAGTAGTTATTTCATTGTCAAGAAAGCGTACTAGCACCTCACTTATGAAATTAGAATTTAAAAAAAAAAAATAGTTACTTTATTTGTAATTTTTTAATAAATACATTAAAATAATATTAAAAAAATATATAATTCTTTATATAAAAAAAAGTATATATATATATAATTCATATTAAGTTAAATTTATATTCCAACAAAATCTTAAATTTAAAATATTAATTAAGTATATTTAAATGATGTTTAATGAATGAAATTGAATTGTAACTTAGTTTGATACAATTCAAGTCCAACTTAAAATTAAAACACAATTCTCTTCCGAAAATGACGCCTCCATTTTCTCCAAATAAAAGGTCCCCTTTTAGGGGATTATTTCTTTAATCTCAAGGCAATTTTGTATATATATATATATATATATTTCGTTCATCTTTAATCGTCACTTTTCTTTTAACTAAATACACATTGAATAATTACCTCTTTTAGGCTTGCACTATAATGGATTTGTCTTTGAAATGGTCGTGAAGCTGATGGACCATAGGAGATGAACATTGATCCAAGAATATAAAAGCTTGAGCTCTCACAATAGTATCATATATGTTGGAAGCCTTGAAGTCGGAGATCACCTTATTGTGATACTCCTTAGAATGATAATATCCAACTTACCTATCCAAAGTCACCCATTCTCAAGCGAGCTAAGCTCTAATCACCTGAAGATTCTCCAAATTTCCTTCCAAAGAGCAGTACTTCAACTCTGCCTATTGAAGTTAGAAGCTTCGACTTTGCTAGTTCCAAGATACTCCTCCAACTCTCTAACCTAATTGGTCTTAATTCTTAGCTCGTGAGCCAAGTTGAAAAACTTGTCTTCTAAGACTATGAATTTGAAAACGATTTGTATTTCTAAATGGTTTGCAAGATTTTAGTATAGAGTTCATATTTAGTTTCTAGTAGCCTCAGTGTGCACATGCTCTGTTTCTTTTAAAAATTCCAGTAGGCAGCCCTTTAGTCCTCTGTTTTTAATAAAAATTCTTGTAGCTAAATGGTGCCTTCCTAGGTATGGTTTGCATCTAGTTTACTTGCTTTGCATGTATTACTTTGATTTAGTCCAGTTTGCATAATCTGTCCACTATAATTGGTCACCACTGCTCTACTTTAGAATTGCATTTTTAGGACTTTATCTAGTGTTTTAAGGTTTCTTTTTCTAGTTTAGTTTAGTTTGGTAGACCTTGAAGTTAGTGTTCTAATGGTGTTTCTAATTCATGGAGATTACTATTTTGATGCTTTCTTTGGGCAGATTTTAGGAGTAATGCTAGTTTGTTTTTATGTCTTTTCTTTATGTTAGCCTTCTTGTGTGCTTAGTGTAAAGTTTAGGTATGGTTTGCATCTAGTTTACTTGCTTTGCATGTATTACTTTGATTTAGTCTTAGTTTGTATAATCTGTCCACAATAATTGGTCACCACTGCTCTACTTTAGAACTGCATTTTTAGGACTTTATCTACTGTTTTAAGGTTTCTTTTTCTAGTTTGCAAGTATTTGTTGGAAGAGTTTGAAATTGTTCTCTCAACTCTACGAGAGAGCAATTATAAATTCTTTCTAAAAATCCTTTAAAAGGAGGAGCTTCTTCCGAGCATATACATTATATGTTTTGGTTCACTTATCTAGCCTGACACTAGTATAAATTAATTAGGGATATGCAAGTTCTACTGGCATCCGGTAAGATAAGTGACCCAATACGAATAGTGCATATGTTTGGACATCTTAAAAACTTCTTTCAAGTATTTGTTGGAAGAGTTCGAAATTGTTCTCTCAACTCTACGAGAGAGCAATTATAAATTCTTTCTAAAAATCTTTAAAAGGAGGAGCTTCTTCCGAGCATATACATTATATGTTTTGGTTCACTTATCTAGCCTGACGCCAGTATAAATTAAATAGGAATATGCAAGTTCTCTGGCATCCGGTAAGATAAGTGACCCAATACGAATAGTGCATATGTTTGGACATCTTAAAAACTTCTTTCAAGTATTTGTTGGAAGAGTTCGAAATTGTTCTCTCAACTCTACGAGAGAGCAATTATAAATTCTTTCTAAAAATCTTTAAAAAGGAGGAGCTTCTTCCGAGCATATACATTATATGTTTTGGTTCACTTATCTAGCCTGACGCCAGTATAAATTAAATAGGAATATGCAAGTTCTACTGGCATCCGGTAAGATAAGTGACCCAATACGAATAGTGCATATGTTTGGACATCTTAAAAACTTCTTTCAAGTATTTGTTGGAAGAGTTCGAAATTGTTCTCTCAACTCTACGAGAGAGCAATTATAAATTCTTTCTAAAAATCCTTTAAAAGGAGAAGCTTCTTCCGAATATATACATTATATGTTTTGTTTTAGTTATCTAGCCTGACGTTAGTATAAATTAATTGGGGATATGCAAGTTCCACTAGCGTCCGGTAACTTCATTCCATTGCTTGTATTTTCATTTCTTCCTTTAATTCATTTCATTGCATGTTTTTCTTTACTTATTTCATTTTTGTTTAATTGATTTTCTTGGTTTAATTGAACTTATTTTCCTTACTAATTTCTTCTTTCTTGTTTTGTAGGTACTTTGGTAGTATTGCCTTTTAATTGCTCTTTTAGAGGAATAAAACAATAAACCAATTTCACCTTGAGCTCTCTCTCGTTATTTTATTTGAATTTTTATTTTTGGATATTATTATTTAATTGTTTTTGTTTTGCTATAAACGGTATCAATGAAAATGCCCAGTATGCAGGAACAACAATTACTTTGTTGTTGTGGTAAAATTAGTCGAATGAGAACATCATGGACAAATCGAAATCCTTCAAGAAGATATCTTACTTGCAATGAAGAAGAGGTAAGCCCTAATATTTTGCCCATTCAATTTGAACTATGAACGCACTTCGTTTTGTCCATTTTTTTTTTTTTTTATAAATTGAGCTCGGTTTGTTAAGGGAAGAAGCAATAGATGCAACTTTTTTCAGTGGGTAGATCCTGTTATGTGCAGTAGATCAAGCGAAGTCATACCAGGTTTACTTCGAAAAATTCGTTCAATGGAGGAGAAATTTGAAAATACAAATATGGAGTTGTTAAATGCCAAACAAAAAATAGAGGAATTGAAGCCGAACTTCGAAGCTTCAAAAATCGAGTTGCTAAAATCCCAAAAAAATTAGAGGAACGGAAATTGAGCAAATGTAATGTGTATGTAGTGTACGAATGAGATGCTTAGTTTGGGTAATTGTTATTCTCACTTTTGTATCATGGTTTATGAGAAATAGCAATGGTAAAGGCATGTTGCAATTGAGTGGGCGGGATTTGTAGGTCCTTTGCTTAGATGATAATTTAGATGCCTTTAGTTTCATAATTCATGTTTTGATCTTGTTAATGTTTTGGATAGTTTTGTTTCATAATTCATGCTTTGGTGCTTAGTTTTATGGTTAGTTTAGGATTTACTTGTTTTCATGCTTTATTTCTTGTTCTTATGTTTAATGCTTTATTTCCTTGCTTTATTTTGTCTTAGAAAGATTTATGTTGCTTTTGGTAGATTTATTTCATATCTTAGGTTTATTTTCATGCGCTTTATGCCATTTCTTTATCTTAGGTAATTTCTTTAGGTAATTCATGGAGATTATTACTTTTGCATGGTTTTGCATGAATTGCATTTGTAGATGCATTAGTTTGTCTTCCATGGTAGTTTAGTTTGCATGAAGTTTGTTTTTAATTTCCATGTCAGTAGCTTTAGTATTTAGGATTGCATTTCATTTCCATTTTTGTACAGTACAGTAGGTATGCAATTGCATGCATTTTCTCTGTTTTGCATTTAGTTTCTAGTAGCCTCAGTGTGCATATGCTCTGTTTTTAATAAAAATTCCAGTAGCTAAATGGTGTC
>JAHSUH010002837.1:0-15979 GCA_025388415.1 Cynanchum wilfordii | reverse complement strand
TGTTTCGGATATATTTACTTACTTTTGAGGGACATTTAAATGTTTATTTTCAAAATTATAGTGGCAAACAAAAACTACCTTTCTATTCAATATCTCTATGGGGTAGGACAGTTTCAAAAGAATTAATCAAAATGTTCGTTTTATTAGCAATGACTGATGATAAAAGTTATTCCTTTTTTTCAAAAAAACATATCGAATTGATGATAATGATAGGAATATAACACAACCATATATTACTATTCCTCTTTTTGAGAATAAAAGGGGTTGATTCTATCCTTACGAATCAGACAATAATATGCTATTTCCTCTCCTTGTATTGGGCCTATTTACTTTGTTCGTTGGGTTTATAAGAATTCCTTTCAATCAAGAGGAGGCAATGGTGATATATTATCTAAATGGGTAACTCCGTCGATAAATCTTTTGCATAAAACGTCTACAAATTTGACGGATTGGTCTGAATTTTTCAAGATGCAATTTTTTCAGTGAGTATAGGTTATTTAGGAATATTTATAGCGTCTTTTTTATATAAATCCCCCTATTCCTCCTTACTAAATTTGGATTTAATTAATTCAGCTGTTAAAGGGGGCCCCGGGGCCTCTTTGGCAGAAAATGCTAAATGGCATATATAGTTGGTCAGATAATCGCGCTTATATAGATTCTTTTTTATAAAACATTCTTAACCGGGGGCATTAGAGAATTGTCTAAAGTAACTCATTGTTTTGATCGTCGAGTAATTGATGGAATTACAAATGCAGTTGGTTTTCTTAGTTTCTTTATAGGCGAACTTATCAAATATGTAGGCGGAGGTCGGATCTCTTCTTATCTTTTCTACTATTTAGCGTATGTATTTATTTGTTTTTTAATATTTTTATTACTTTTATTACTTAAGTAAGAAGTAATATTCAAAATAAGTAAGTAATATTAAAATTAAGTAAGAGTAATATTACAAAACAAATAAATACAGTACTTATAAACGATTATTATAAGAATTTGGACAACTATTGAAAAGGTTAATCGATTCAAAACCATTTTTTTTGAAAGATACTCTCCAAAAGGGTACGTAAAATACATTGTAAAATCAATTTTAAAATAAATTTAAAAATGAATCGTAAAAGGGCATAAAAAGCCATTTTTTAAACAGATATGTAAAAGCAATTTTATCTCTTCCACCAATATCGCTTTTTTTTTCATCAGTTTCATCGTTGAATAATTGAAAAAGTTTTTTCAATAATTGAAAAACTTTTTTCAATAATAGAAAAACTTCATTTTTCATCAATACATGTTGGTTGAATAATTGACAAACTTTTTTCAATAATTGAAAAACTTTATTTTGCACGAATATATGTTGAATGCTTAAATTAGGCAGTGAGTTTCGAGATCTAAAATTATTGCAGAAGAAATGAATGCAAAGATATGGTACAACTATGGCAATTATTGTATGAGGTCTACCCAATGCTAGATACATTGGCATAAAAAAGATCGATCCGAACACCACGAGCCGTCCCGTAAAAAAACCAGCTTTTGCTGCTGCCTTCTTCTCGGTTCCTTCTTCCATAGCCTGAACTGGGAAAAGGAAGAGAAAAGAGGGCCCCTAGAGAGAATGTGGTCAGAAATCCAAAATAGAGTCCGACCAACAACGACCGAATTGTTTTTCTCATTCATATGATAAAGGTTTTCTATCATCGAAAAACTCCTTTTAATTTATTGTATTCATTTGAAATGATGAATGTGGGAGAATTAGAGAGGAGGAATGAAAAATCACATATGTGAAAAAGCGGCTTTGCGATTCATTTTTAATTATTTTTTAATTGATTTTACAATGTATTTTACGTACCCTTTTGGGGATACTCAAAAAAAAATGGTTTTGAATCGATTAACCTTTTCAATAGTTGTCCAAATTCTTATAATAATCGTTTATAAGTACTGTATTTATTTGTTTTGTAATATTACTTCTTACTTAATTTTAATATTACTTCTTACTTATTTTGAATATTACTTCTTACTTAAGTAATAAAAGTAATAAAAATATTAAAAAACAAATAAATACATACGCTAAATAGTAGAAAAGATAAGAAGAGATCCGACCTCCGCCTACATATTTGATAAGTTCGCCTATAAAAGAAACTAAGAAAACCAACTGCATTTGTAATTCCATCAATTACTCGACGATCAAAACAATGAGTTACTTTAGACAATTCTCTAATGCCCCCGGTTAAGAATGTTTTATAAAAAGAATCTATATAAGCGCGATTATCTGACCAACTATATATGCCATTTAGCATTTTCTGCCAAAGAGGGCCCCGGGGGCCCCTTTAACAGCTGAATTAATTAAATCCAAATTTAGTAAGGAGGAATAGGGGGATTTATATAAAAAAGACGCTATAAATATTCCTAAATAACCTATACTCACTGAAAAAATTGCATCTTTGAAAAATTCAGACCAATCCGTCAAATTTGTAGACGTTTTATGCAAAAGATTTATCGACGGAGTTACCCATTTAGATAATATATCACCATTGCCTCCCTCTTGATTGAAAGGAATTCTTATAAACCCAACGAACAAAGTAAATAGGCCCAATACAAGGAGAGGGAAATAGCATATTATTGTCTGATTCGTAAGGATAGGAATCAAGCTTTTTATTCTCAAAAAGAGGAATAGTAATATATGGTTGTGTTATATTCCTATCATTATCATCAATTCGATATGTTTTTTTTGAAAAAAGGAATAACTTTTATCATCAGTCATTGCTAATAAACGAACATTTTGATTAATTCTTTTTGAAACTGTCCTACCCCATAGAGATATTGAATAGAAAGGTAGTTTTTGTTTGCCACTATAATTTTGAAAATAAACATTTAAATGTCCCTCAAAAGTAAGTAAATATATCCGAAACATATAAAATGCGGTTAATCCTGCAGTAACCCAGGCTATTATTGCGAAAATCGTCGAATACAACCAAGTATCATTAAGAATTTCATCTTTGGACCAAAAACAAGCCAAAGGCGGAATACCACAAAAAGAGAGTGTACCTAATAAAAAAGCATTTTTTGTAATTGGTACATATTTTCTTAAACCTCCCCCCATAAGAATCATATTCTGACTTTTATAGGGAGAATAGCCAACAATCCCTTCCATTGAATGAATAACGGATCCGGATCCTAAGAATAACAATGCTTTGGAATAGGCATGAGTAATCAAATGAAATAAAGCACTTTGATAAGACCCCATACCAAGAGCTAACATCATATAACCCAATTGCGACATTGTAGAATAGGCTAAACCTCTCTTAATATCTTTTTTGAGCAAGAGCTAACGTAGCTCCTAATAAAACAGTTATTATTGCTATCAACGAGATTAAATTCATTATGGAAGGTATAACTATGAAAAGAGGAAGAAGCCGAGCTACAAGAAAAATTCCTGCCGCTACCATAGTAGCAGCGTGTATAAGAGCGGAAATCGGAGTAGGCCCTTCCATAGCATCGGGCAGCCATACATGAAGGGGGAAATTGCAGATTTAGCAACGGCACCAGCAAATAACAGAACAGCACACAAAGTAACAAATAAAAATTGACCTGGTTTCTAGAAATTAAGTCATTAAATATTTCGAATAACTCCTAAATTCGAAACTGGCCGTTATCCAATAAAAACCTAAAATTCCAATAATAAACCAAAACCTCCACACGATTTGTTACAAAGCTTTTTGCCTGCATTTGTGGTCGCGTGAACCAAAAGTCCATTAATAAATAGGAACACATTCACTACTTCCCAAAAATATAATTTGTACCAAATTAGAACTAGTAACTACCCTAGCATGGAACCACAGAAAAACCTATAAGCAAAAATTCAAATACCTTGATCATGAGCCATAGAATTATCACTATAAATAAGAACCACTCCAACGGTAGTTATTACACGACATAATGAAGCAAGTGGATCTCAAATGCTTAACTAAAGAAAAACATTAGTAATGATCCAGACCAGACATATGATAGCTAGAACTGCTATTTATTTGTCGAATAGACAGATTCACTGAAAAATAATGACCATACTTAACAATAAAACACTAAAAAGCACACATGCGACGAAAATTTCGTTGCCGTCGGAAAATAGTAGTCCCACTCTTAGTAACATAGGAACGGGGAAGGGGATGAAGGGGTATGAGCCACCCGGGAGTTAGTTGCTGGTTTGGGCGTTTTAAAACTTAAAAATCATTTAATTTCAAAACTAAATCAAATTAATTTTATAAAAAATTTATTAAAAAGAAACTTTACTTCTACTTTACTTATACTTACTTACTTATACTTACTATACTTACTTTATTTATACTTACTTCAACTTACTTACTTTTATACTTTACTTATACTTCATTACTTACTTAACTTTTTTATATTTTTTTTTTTTATTATAATTCAAATATTCAATTCAAATCAAGAAGTTAGATTTGGTCAAATAGTATAAATGATATAAAACGAAAACAGAAGGTGAAACTATTTTTTTTGCAATTTGTACGCCCTGTTTGGCCGGTTAATAAAAAGGAAATGAAAACGGAAAGCTGAATTTTTTATTAATTATTAAGATTTATTATTAAGATTTACTCTGATTCCTATGTGGTACACGGATTCTATAGATAAGGCTTTAATGAGAAAAGAATATCATTCCAGGCGCAACAGACTACAGATATCAACCAATGAGAAAGAATATAAAATAAAGATCGTAATCAATCGAATGAATAAAAAATTTACAGCGATTCTATGGAATAAAAAAATAACATATCTTCGAGCCCCATTTCGCATTTCTAGTATTTAGATACACGAAATCTTTATTTTAAATGCGATTTTCATATTCCCTCTTAGCTTCTTTTTTTTCGAAAGGGGATTAACAAGAATAAAAGGAAAAAAAAACAAAAGAAGGATTTGGCCCAACAATAGATGTCCACATCCAACTAAAACAATGCAACCTTATCTAAATGGCGTTCCAAAAACGTATTCGCATAAAAGCGTATTCGGAAATATTTGGAAAGAAGGGATATGACAGCATTAAAAGCTTTTTCGTTAGGGAAAATCTTCACAGGAAATTAAAAAGTTTTGCGCAACAAAAATTAAAACAAATTAGTATTTAGCATTATAATTTGTATTAAGTAATTTACATTAGTATATTGTAATAGTAATCGTAAACTCATAATCCGAATCAAATCGAAAAAAATTTACCATTTCCTATTTGCTACAAAAATTTAAATTCCTATTGAGTTAAACTAATCAATATGAAATAGCACTAGTTCCCCTTTATATTTAACAAATATTTAGCTTTACTGAATTCTAAAAATATAAGTTCCCGTTTTGTTTGACAAACACATAAATACAAGATAAAAGGGGCTATCCTCTTTTTTTTGTAGTATATTTTATCACTACAAGATGGGGGGGAGGACTTTTCCCCATCGAACTTTTATTTGTTAGAGTTACAATAAAAAATTGTATTTTATCCCCTTTCTTATCTATAAAAGGGAGATAATTTTTTAATTTGAATTTCATTTTTAGTGAAAGTAATAGATTGAATTTAACTTAGTTAACCTTTATATATTTCATGAATTACTATATAGAAATAGAATATAGATAAAATATAGAATTATATAGAAAATAGTATAGAATAAAAATATAGAAGGTAAATTCGAAATTAAAAATGAGAAAATAAATGAGAAAAGTCATTAAAAAGGAAAAAAAATTGAGGTAGAAGCTACAAGGGTTCAATTCTAAGAGAACATAAAATACACGAAAACCCCAAGAGGCTAAGACCCAAACAAATAACGAACTTCAACCCCCTTTTTTTGTATTATTTTAACTTGATTTTTTTTTCAGAAAAAAAAAAAAAAAAAAAAAATACTGCACTGAATTGTCTCTTCAATCCGACGATTGTTTATTTATAAGCTATTATAAGTTCAAGACAAGCCGCCATGGTGAAATTGTAGACACGCCGCCTTAGGAAGCAGTGCTAGAGCATCTCGGTTCGAGTCCGAGTAGCGGCATGTCATCTTCTAAAAAAAGAGAAATAGATCCTATAATGAATTCAACTCCCAATTTCCATTTAAGATACTTTTCTTTTTTTTTTTTATGATATTTTCAACCTTAGAACATATATTAACTCATATTTCCCTTTCTATTGTTTCAATCGTAATTACAATTCGTTTAATAACCCTTTTTTGCGTAGATGAAATCGTACAACTGTATGATTCATCTGAAAAGGGTTCGATAGTTTGTTTTTCCTGTATAACAGGATTATTAGTTACACGTTGGATTATTCGGGTCATTTTCCACTAAGCGGTTTATATGAATCATTAATATTCCTTTCGTGGTGCTTCTCCCTCATATAGTTCCATATTTCAAAAAATTAAAAATTTATTGCACAATAACCGGCTCAAGCTATTTTCCACAGGGCCGCACTTCCGACTTTTAACCAAATACACCTCCATAGCACCGCTTCATCCGAGCGGTTACTATGCACGTAACTATGAGATAGGGCGCTCCTTTATTGGATCATTATCAGTAGCACTTGTAGTCATTACATTTCGAAAAACAGAAAGATTCTGGTAAAAGTTACTTTTTAACAAAGAGCCGTTTTCGTTGGTGAAATTGAATACATGAATAAAGAGAAGCAACCTACAAACTACTTTTTTCGGGTAAGAATTATTACAGATCTCAATTACCAACAATTGGATTATTGGAGTTATCGGATTATTAGTCTAGGATTTTTATTTTAACATAGGTATTTTGCCGAGCGGCGGGGGGCTAACGAAGCTGGGGGATCCTGGAATTGGGATCCAAAAGGAACTCGGGCATATTACTTGATCGTATTCGTGATTTATTACATACCGAACAAATATAAACCCGCAAGGTGAAAATTCGGCAAACCGTAGGCCTAGGCTTCATAATTGGATATGCTATTTTGGGGCTACCTAGGACTAGACTACATAGTTTGCTGTTCCCACCTAATTGAATCACGAAAGTATCTTAAGAACACAACACACCCACATTACATTGCACACCTAAAAAATATAAAACTTAAAAATGTGGGGCACGGAACCAGCCCCCCACGCGAGTGGGCACGACATAAGCCAATCATCTATTTTGATTCTGACCGCGAGTGCCCATATGCGGGGTGAAAGTACTCGGACTTGTCACTATGGGTGAAGGCGAGTCTTTTTCTAACATGTTTTTTTCATTTTTTAGCCAATGAAAAAGTGTAGAATGAAAAAAGAGAACTTTTCCTTCTCGCAAATTACTAAAATTTATAGCTAAAAAAAAAGAATTTTGACCTATGGGGGCAACCCGCGCGAATCAAGAAAATATTTGATTCGCATGGTTCGTGCCCCATTCACGTAAAATTTTATATTTTTATATGTACTGTAATGTGAATGTGTTGTGTTCTTAAGATACTTTCGTGAATTCAATTAGATGTTAATGTAAACGAACCATAACTATGTAGTCCTAGTCCTAATAGATTAACCCCAAAATAGCATATCCAAATTATAAGAAAGCCTATAGACGCTACAATTGCCGAATTTTCACCTTGCGGGTTTATATTTGTTCGAGTATGTAAATAAATCACGAATACGATCCAAGTAATAAATGCCCAAGTTTCTTTTGGATCCCAATTCCAATAGGATCCCCAAGCTTCGTTAGCCCACACTGCTCCTGACAAAATACCTATGGTTAAAAATAAAAATCCTAGACTAATAATCCGATAACTCCAATAATCCAATTGTTGGATTAATTGAGATCTGTAATAATTTTACCCGAAAAAAAGAAAAGTAGTTTGTAAAAGATTGCTTCTTTTATTCATGTATTCAATTTCACCAACGAAAACCGGCTCTTTGTTAAAAGAGTACTTTTACCAAGAATCTTTCTGTTTTTTCGAAATGTAATGACTACAAGTGCTACTGATAATAATGATCCACATAAAAGGGATGCATAGCCCAATATCATCATAGTTACGTGCATTAATAACCACTCGGATTGAAGAGCGGGTACTAATATTGAAGATTGGTGTATTTGAGTTAAAAGTCCGGAAGTAGCGAAGCCCTGGGTAAAAATAGCACTTGAACCGGTTATTGTGCTTAATAAATTTTTATTTTTTTTGAAATATGGAACTATATGAATAAGGGAGAAACACCACGAAAGGAATATTAATGATTCATATAAACCACTTAGTGGAAAATGACCCGAATAAATCCAACGTGTAACTAATAATCCTGTTATACAGGAAAAAAAAACTATCAGACCCTTTTCAGATGAATCATACAGTTGTACGATTTCATCTACGCAAAAAGGGGTTATTAAACGAATTGTAATTACGATTGAAACAATAGAAAGGGAAATATGAGTTAATATATGTTCTAAGGTTGAAAATATCATAAAAAAAAAAAAAGAAAAGTATCTTAAATGGAAATTGGGAGTTGAATTCATTATAGGATCTATTTCTCTTTAGAAGATGACATGCCGCTACTCGGACTCGAACCGAGATGCTCTAGCACTGCTTCCTAAGAGCAGCGTGTCTACCAATTTCACCATAGCGGCTTGTCTTGAACTTATAATAGCTTATAAATAAACAATCGTCGAGATTGAAGAAGACAATTCAGTGCAATATTTTTTGTTTTTTTTTTTTTTTTTGAAAAAAAAATCAAATTAAAAAAAATACAAAAAAAAAGGGGGGTTAGAAAGTTCGTTATTTTAGTTTAGGGTCTTAGCCTCTTGGGGTTTTTCGTGTATTTTATGTTCTCTTAGAATTGAACCCTTGTAACTTCTACCTCAAAAATTTTTTTGGTTTCCTTTTTTAATGAACTTTTTCCATTTATTTTCTCATTTTTTGAATTTCAGAAATTTACCTTCTATATTTTTATTCTATACTATTTTCTATATAATTCTATATTTTATCTATATTCTATTTCTATATAGTAATTCATAGAAATATATAAAAAAGGTTAACTAAAGTTAAATTCAATCTATTACTTTCACTAAAAATGAAATTCAAATTAAAAAAATTATCTCCTTTTTTATAGATAGAGAAAAGGGGATAAAAATACAATTTTTTATTGTAACTCTAACAAATAAAGAGTTCGATGGGGAAAAAGTCCTCCCCATCTTGTAAATGATAAAATATACTAACAAAAAAAAAAAGGAGGATAACCCCTTTTATCTTGTATTTATGTGTTTGTCAAACAAAACAGGGAAACTTTTATATTTTTAGAATTCAGTAAAAAGCTAAATATTTGTTAAATATAAAAGAGGGAACTTATTGCTATTTCATATTGATTAGTTTAACTCAATAGGAAATTTAAATTTTTGTAGCAAATAGGAAATGGTCAATTTTTTTTTTTCGATTTGATTCGGATTATTGAAATTTTTGATTACTATTACTTAATATACTTAATACTTAAATTACTTAATACTTAAATTACTTAATACTTAAATACTTAATTTGTTAATTTTTTTGTTGCACAAAAAAACTTTTTGAATTTCCTGTAGAAAGAGATTTCCCTAACGAAAAAGCTTTTAATGCTGTCCAATATCCCTTCTTTTTCCAAATATTTTTCCGAATACGCTTTTTTTGATGCAGAAATACGTTTTTTTGGAACTGCCATTTAAGATAAAAAAGGATTACTTATTGTTTTAGTTGGATGTGAAAGACATCTATTGTTGAAACCAAATCCTTCTTTTGTTTTTTTTTATCTATTTATTCTTATTAATACCCCTTTCGGAAAAAAAGAAAGCTAAGGAGGGGGGAGATATATGAAAATCGCATTTAGAAAAAATAGATTTCGTGTACTCTAAATACTAGAAATAGCGAAATGGAGACATACGAAGATATGTTATTTTTTTTTTATTCCATAGAATCGCTGTAAATTTTTTTTATTCATTCGATTGATTACGATCTTTATTTTATATTCTTTCTCATTGAAGTTGATATCTGTAGAATCTGTTGCACCATAGGAATGATATTCTTTCTCATTAAAGCCTATATCTATAGAATCCGTTGTACCATAGGAATCAAATTAAATCTTAATAATAAATCTTAATAATAATAAAAAAAAAAAAAATTCAACTTTCCGTTTTCATTTTCTTTTTTATTAACCGGCCAAACGGGGGTAGCTTTAATTTGCAAATTGCAAAAAAAAATAATGAATTGCTCTGTTTTCGTTTTATATCATTTATACTATTTGACCAAATCTAACTTCTTGATTTGAATTGAATATTTGAAGTATTTATAATAAAAAAAAAAAGAAAGATAAAGAAAGTTAAGAATAAGTAAATAAGTATAAGTAAAGTATAAGTAAAGTAAGTATAAGTAAAGTATAAGTAAAGTAAGTATAAGTAAAGTATAAGTAAAGTAAGTATAAGTAAAGTATAAGTAAAGTAAGAGGAAAGACTTCTAAATTTCTATTTAAATTAGTTTAACTTAGTTCATATCTTGACTTTTTTTGACTCCTTTCAAACAGGTAAGACCCCGTTAATCAGAAACAATAAATTAGGAAATTCATAATTCAAAAAGCTTTTTATGCAACAGACATATCAATACGGGTGGCTCATACCCTTCATCCCACTTCCCGTTCCTATATTACTAGGGGTGGGACTTCTTATTTTCCGACGGCAACGAAAAATTTTCGTCGCATGTGGGCTTTTCATAGTGTTTTATTGTTAAGTATAGTCATTATTTTTTCAATGAATCTGTCTATTCAGCAAATAAATAGCAATTCTAGCTATCAATATGTCTGGTCTTGGATCATTACTAATGATTTTTCTTTAGAATTCGGCTATTTGATAGATCCACTTACTTCTATTATGTCAATGTTAATAACTACCGTTGGAATTTTGGTTCTTATTTATAGTGATAATTATATGGCTCATGATCAAGGATATTTGAGATTTTTTGCTTATATGAGTTTTTTCTGTGGTTCCATGCTAGGATTAGTTACTAGTTCTAATTTGGTACAAATTTATATTTTTTGGGAATTGGTTGGAATGTGTTCCTATTTATTAATAGGATTTTGGTTCACACGACCACAAGCAGCAAATGCTTGCCAAAAAGCTTTTGTAACAAATCGTGTAGGGGATTTTGGTTTATTATTAGGAATTTTAGGTTTTTATTGGATAACGGGTAGTTTCGAATTTGAGGATTTATTCGAAATATTTAATGACTTAATTTCTAAAAACCAGGTCAATTTTTTATTTGTTACTTTGTGTGCTGTTCTGTTATTTGCTGGTGCCGTTGCTAAATCTGCACAATTTCCCCTTCATGTATGGCTGCCCGATGCTATGGAAGGGCCTACTCCGATTTCCGCTCTTATACACGCTGCTACTATGGTAGCGGCAGGAATTTTTCTTGTAGCTCGGCTTCTTCCTCTTTTCATAGTTATACCTTCCATAATGAATTTAATCTCGTTGATAGCAATAATAACTGTTTTATTAGGAGCTACGTTAGCTCTTGCTCAAAAAGATATTAAGAGAGGTTTAGCCTATTCTACAATGTCGCAATTGGGTTATATGATGTTAGCTCTTGGTATGGGGTCTTATCAAAGTGCTTTATTTCATTTGATTACTCATGCCTATTCCAAAGCATTGTTATTCTTAGGATCCGGATCCGTTATTCATTCAATGGAAGGGATTGTTGGCTATTCTCCCTATAAAAGTCAGAATATGATTCTTATGGGAGGTTTAAGAAAATATGTACCAATTACAAAAAATGCTTTTTTAATTAGGTACACTCTCTCTTTGTGGTATTCCGCCTTTGGCTTGTTTTTGGTCCAAAGATGAAATTCTTAATGATACTTGGTTGTATTCGACGATTTTCGCAATAATAGCCTGGGTTACTGCAGGATTAACCGCATTTTATATGTTTCGGATATATTTACTTACTTTTGAGGGACATTTAAATGTTTATTTTCAAAATTATAGTGGCAAACAAAAACTACCTTTCTATTCAATATCTCTATGGGGTAGGACAGTTTCAAAAAGAATTAATCAAAATGTTCGTTTATTAGCAATGACTGATGATAAAAGTTATTCCTTTTTTTAAAAAAAACATATCGAATTGATGATAATGATAGGAATATAACACAACCATATATTACTATTCCTCTTTTGAGAATAAAAAGCTTGATTCCTATCCTTACGAATCAGACAATAATATGCTATTTCCTCTCCTTGTATTGGGCCTATTTACTTTGTTCGTTGGGTTTATAAGAATTCCTTTCAATCAAGAGGGAGGCAATGGTGATATATTATCTAAATGGGTAACTCCGTCGATAAATCTTTTGCATAAAACGTCTACAAATTTGACGGATTGGTCTGAATTTTTCAAAGATGCAATTTTTTCAGTGAGTATAGGTTATTTAGGAATATTTATAGCGTCTTTTTTATATAAATCCCCCTATTCCTCCTTACTAAATTTGGATTTAATTAATTCAGCTGTTAAAGGGGGCCCCGGGGGCCTCTTTGGCAGAAAAATGCTAAATGGCATATATAGTTGGTCAGATAATCGCGCTTATATAGATTCTTTTTATAAAACATTCTTAACCGGGGGCATTAGAGAATTGTCTAAAGTAACTCATTGTTTTGATCGTCGAGTAATTGATGGAATTACAAATGCAGTTGGTTTTCTTAGTTTCTTTATAGGCGAACTTATCAAATATGTAGGCGGAGGTCGGATCTCTTCTTATCTTTTCTACTATTTAGCGTATGTATTTATTTGTTTTTTAATATTTTTTTTACTTTTATTACTTAAGTAAGAAGTAATATTCAAAATAAGTAAGAAGTAATATTAAAATTAAGTAAGAAGTAATATTACAAAACAAATAAATACAGTACTTATAAACGATTATTATAAGAATTTGGACAACTATTGAAAAGGTTAATCGATTCAAAACCATTTTTTTTTGAAAGATACTCTCCAAAAAGGGTACGTAAAATACATTGTAAAATCAATTTTAAAATAAATTTAAAAATGAATCGTAAAAGGGCATAAAAAGCCATTTTTAAACAGATATGTAAAAGCAATTTTATCTCTTCCACCAATATCGCTTTTTTTTTTATCCAGTTTCATCGTTGAATAATTGAAAAAGTTTTTTCAATAATTGAAAAACTTTTTTCAATAATAGAAAAACTTCATTTTTCATCAATACATGTTGGTTGAATAATTGACAAACTTTTTTCAATTATTGAACAACTTTTTGTTTTCACCAAGTTCAATGCTTAGAGATTAGTCCACAGTTATATGTTTCGAGCAACAACAAGATGTTATTGCTAATAAGTATATGAATGGTAAGATATGGTCAACTTTTGCAAATTATTGGTATTAGGTCTACAAATTTTCCCAACAGAAGCTGGCCAAAGCTAGATACTTTGGCATAAAAGATAAAACCTAACAGAACGAGTCGGGCTCAAAGTAGATAACCCTTTTGCTGCTGCCATTCTCTTGTTTAGGCCTACTACCGACATTCCCTGAACTTGTGGAAAAGAACCCCGACAAAAGACGGCGGAAGAAAAGGCAATGGAGGACTGTCAAATCCAAAATCGAGGATCAGAGGACGGGTAAAATTATGATCCCTTCTCTTTTGGCTCTTTTCGATTATAACCGATGGAACCGCCCATTTCGCTACACAATAACCCCCGGGAAAGGGGGGGGGCCGTAAGAACAGAAATGTCGCAGTATTTCTTTCAAATATGCAAAAGTGATGGAAAAGATAAAATTTCCTTTACGTATCCACCAAGTTTGTCAATTTTTCTGCAAATGCTAAAAAAAGAATATCGGAGTCTACAATAGAGAAAACTCTGTCTAATGATAATGAATTTGACAATTATTGGATTTATTCCAACAACATAAAGGGGAATAAGACAAGTAAAGAATTTAGAAATCGAATTGAAGCTCTCGACAATAACTCCCCTTTTCTCGATATACTGGAAACAAGAACTCGATTATGTAATGATAGTAATGATGATATTGAAAACAAAGATGATAGAAAAACCAAGGATAATAGAAAAACCAAGGATAATAGAAAAACCAAGGATAATAGAAAAACCAAGGATAATAGAAAAACCAAGGATAATAGAAAAACCAAGGATGATAGAAAAACCAAGGATGATATTGAAAATGAATATTTTTATATTCCTAAAGCCTATGATCCACTCTTAAGTGGGCCCTATCGCTTAACAATGACAACAGAGATTTCACCTTCTGACGAGTCGATAGAAGCTGACAAGTCGATAGAAGCTGACAAGTCGATAGAAGCTGACAAGTCGATAGAAGCTGACAAGTCGATAGAAGCTGACAAGTCGATAGAAGATTTAAGAAAAAGCTTTGATATAAATCGGATTTACACTCTCCTTTTTGGAGATCCCGATTACCAATTTGGAGATCCCGATTACCAATTTGGAGATCCCGATTACCAAGAATTTGAGCGACAAACAGATGCATTTGATAAAAAACCATTGTTAATTGAAATGGAGAATTTTTCTACTTTAACTGGAACTGGCGAATTTGAAAGATTTTTTCAAATTATATTGAATGGCATTCAAACCGATATTAATAATACAACGGATGAAGAAATACAAGATGAAGATGAAGAAAAACAAGAAATCCGTAAAACAATCCCTCAGTGGCCAAGCGACTTAATCAGCGAAATAGACGACGAATATCTAGAGTTTGAAAGATTCTATGAAATAGTCAAGCCGAAAAAGGTCGACGAAGACGCCGACGTCGACGACGACGTCGACAACGACGACGACGACGACGGCAAGCAACCGGACCCGGAGAACCCGGAGGAATACGTATTGGAATTGGAATCGGAACAGGAACCGAAAAGGGAGACGGAGGGCTTTGAACTTCGCTCAAGATTTTTCAAAATTGAAACGCTTTTCCTTGAGGACGAAGATGCAAAGAAAAAAGAAAAAAAAAATGTAAATGAAAATCAAAATGTAAATCAAAATGCAAATGTAAATCAAAATGTAAATCAAAATGCAAATGTAAATCAAAATGTAAATCAAAATGCAAATGTAAATCAAAATGTAAATGTAAATCAAAATGTAAATGTAAATCAAAATGTAAATCAAAATGCAAATGTAAATGTAAATCAAAATGCAAATGTAAATCAAAATGCAAATGTAAATGCAAATCAAAATGCAAATGTAAATGCAAATCAAAATGCAAATGTAAATGCAAATCAAAATGCAAATGTAAATGCAAAAAAAAATGAAAAAAAAAATGAAAATGTGATTGAAGAGGAATTTGTTGGTCAAAGTGGTAAAACCAAAATAAAATCAAAAGAGGGTTTTCTATCACAGCCTGTGCTACGTTATTTACCCGAATCAGACTTTCGACGGGACGTCATTAAAAATTCTAGGCGCCCTCAAAGGCGTAAAATTGTAACTTGGCAACTGTTTCAAGCAAACGCGCACTCTCCCCTTTTTGTGGATAGAATCAAAAGATTCCCCTACCTACGGTTTGATATATCCAAAACTTTTAAACTTTTTTCAGGAAATTGGACAGGCAAGGGGATGATAGAATCCGAAATTGTGCAGGATATAGACAAAAAAGAACAAGAGCAAGCAATTCGGGATAGGGCGCTGCTGCTATGGGAGGATATGCCTTTTGGGCACCTAATAAGGGGATGCGTGTTAATAACTCACTCTTTTCTTAGAAAATATATTATATTGCCTTCATTGATAATAGCCAAAAATTTTGGACGTATATTATTATTTCAATATCCTGAATTGGTTCAGGATATAGAGGACTGGAACAAAGAAATACATGTTAAATGTAGCAATGATGCTGTCCAACTATCGGAAACGGAATTGCCGGAGGAGTGGTGGGAAGACGGTATGCAGATAAAAATCTTCTCTCCTTTCACCCTGAAACCTTGGCACGAATCTAAACCAGGACCCTCTGATAAAAATGATATAAATTTAACGAAAAAGCAGGATTTTTGTTTTTTAA
>JAHSUH010002834.1:0-126497 GCA_025388415.1 Cynanchum wilfordii | reverse complement strand
ATACTAAGCTCATATAAATCTTTAAACTTTTATTGTAAATTAAAAAAAAAAACTTATATATTTATTCTTTTGTCTTATGTATATAAAATTATTATCAATATTTATTATTTGCATATATATATATATTATATAATAGTACGAAAAAAAAATAATTTTGTAATAAATTAAATATACATAATATATGCATTCCTCACTTCGCCCAAGATATATATACTAGTGTGTATCTATATATAATAATCGATTATTACATTAAAAAAAAATAGAAATTTTTTTTTTGGTAAATGTAAAAAAAAAAAATATATATATATATAATTATATACATCATTTCATTGCACATCAATTATATTAAAATTGTATATTTTATTCCTCTAAAATTTCTTCCAATTCTATCTTAATACAAACACAACCATTTTTTTTGAGAAGAAGAAAACTGCGATTAATTATTAACTTTAATTAAATAATTTTTTAAATTTTATTTTAATGAACTAGATAATTTATATAATTATCCAAAAAAAAAAGAAAAAAAAAAGAAATGATAATTTATATAATTTTTGAAAAAATTAAACAATTAATCAAATTTTGGTTGCGGCCACCCCTTGGTAGTAAAACCCTAACTCCTTCTCTATAGCCTTCCCTTACATTGAATTAAAACCCTAACCCCTTTCCCTACACTTCTTCCTCTTTCTTCTTGCTACCGCCAATTTATCATGGCCGCTGCTGAACCCTCAGCTGCCACCGCCATCGCGACGGCCGAAGCCAACACCATTGCAGCAGTGAAAGCTTTACTCAAATGGAAAGAGTCTCAGTCTGCTACTCAAAAGCCTCAGCTTCTCCCTCAAGATGATTTTATTTATCTTAATTTGACGCTCGCGAAAATCCCTCAAAAACCTCGCACAAAGCCCTTCAAAATTCTCCTCCCTCATCCGCTTTTCGATCCTTCTTCGGAACTTTGCCTTATAATCGATGACAGACCCACTTCCAACCTCACAAAAGAGACTGCTCAAAAAATTATTAAGTCCCAAAACATAGCTATATCCAAAGTTCTCAAGCTCTCAAAACTCAAGACTGATTACAAATCATATGAAGCTAGGAGGAAACTCTGTGGTTCCTATGATCTGTTTTTGGTTGATAGGAGGATCGTTCATCTTCTTCCTAGGCTTCTGGGCAATTCTTTTTTAAGAAAAAGAAATTGCCTTTGTCATTAGACCTTAGTCATAAGAACTGGAAGGAACAAATTGAAAGGGCTACCGGAAGTGCGTTGTTGTATATCAGGACTGGGACTTGTTGTGTGATGAAAGTTGCGAAGGTGTCGATGGAGTCTGAGGAGATTGTCGAGAATGTGCTCGACGCAATCAAAGGGGCGGTTGACTTGGTGCCTAAGAATTGGCGTGGTATTAGGAGTTTGCAGCTGAAGTTCTCTGATTCATTGGCTCTACCTATTTATCAGTCCTTGCCCGATATGAAATTTAAGATTGAAGTTGCCAAGGAAAATGTTGGATTGAGTAACCTCGAAGTAGAGATGAAGGATGGGAATCAGGTAGAGGAGAAGAAGGAGAAGAAGGAGAGGAAGAAGAAGAAGAAAGGGAGGATCCATGAGGTTAGCTACATGGATGTTGCTGCCGGGGAAGCTGAATTAGAAAGTAAGAGTGAGGTTGATGAACTTGTTGCTGGTAATGAAGAATTTCACGATGAAATTGAGGTTAATAAAAGTGAAGATGATAATGGTAAATCAACTCCTGGAAAGGGTAAGAAGGTTAACTTAAAGGAAAATGAATCAGTTGATGGGAAATTGAAAAAGAAGAAGGTAAAGAGTGGAGAGAGGGAAGAGAAGAAAAAGAGATTGCGTTCTGAAGCTGCTGAAGAATCTATAGACAAGAAAGAAACTAGAAAGAATAAAATTGGTAAAGGATTGAAGGAAGCTTCAGCAGCAAAGAAGTCCAAAAGAGGTAAGATTAGACTGTGAGTAGAATGTCACTTCTTCTGAGCTAGCCATGTGTGGTCTCCAGGTCTTATCACAGAATGACCTCTGTTTGGACTTTGCATTCTTTGGGAACTTGAAAAGCTTCAGCAACTTTTGGCTTTGTTGCAATTTTGCTATTAGGATTAGAATTTTCAGTTTCAATTTAGGAGCTTTCTATTATGTAATCAGGGTACTCTGTATTAATTATGCTGCAAGATTTGGAACTCAACATTTACTGTTTTTTTATGATTGTTATACTAGAGGAAAGTTTACTTTTCCTTGAGAATAGCTCTGACTTATCCATTTTATTTCTTGTCTCAAATTTTTCTGAAGTAATGAAGTTGCATTCTTACTCTTATATGCTAATATTTGCTAGATCTGTGGTGGAGGTTTTTATTCTTTTTAACTTTTGAACTAAGTTTTATCTATTACTTATCCTTTTTGGAATTTGTTTGAATTTATTGTTGAGCTAACTCCTGTGTATAGTATTTTAAGTGATGTGGAAGTTATTGTTGTATATAATTCTTAATCAATTCTTCTCTGAATATATTTGTTCAGATAAATATTTTAAGAAGATTAGATTATTATATTTCAACTCTTTCTAACTTAAAATGAGAGTGGCATTGGTGGAGACAAGAAAATGAACAATCAAATAAATTAAGTCAGGACTGCTATAGTGATAGGGAATTCTTATTTCATTACAGCACATAGAAGACAATTATTCTTGGATTTAAACTTTTGCTGACCCAGTGTCAGAGTGGCATTGGGGCAGACAAGAAATGAAAAATAAATAGATAAAGTCTAGATTGCTGGTAGTGACAGGGATTCTTATTTCATTCTGGTCCATGGACCTGTTATATTTCATAATCCTCAAGGCCCCTCTCATATTTTGTTACCGTGCAATATTCTATCCATGTGTAGTTAATGTCAATGGGCTCTATACAATTTGCAATACTGAACCCGTATTTCTTATGGGTTTAACATATTAGACTATTATCCAGAAACAGAAAACTTGCATTCCAGACCTTGGGGGTATGATGTGCTCTCCATACCAATTCATTGTGTCACTGTAATTCCCGTTGCCTTAACCCATATTTCTGTTTCTTGTACTTTTGGGCATCAGTACTGGTGTGAGAGCCTTTCAACTGTTTTATTGTGGTGCTGTTGGTTGCTGTTCTGTAACTTTATCTTGGTTTTCTTTGTTCATACTTGGGGTGTACAGAAAATTACAAGTCTTTTTAGTTTTATTTTTATGATATATCAATGTTGATATAGAGGTGGGAGTAGAAATGTGATCTCTGTTTTACATCTTGTAAACATTTTTTTTTTTTTTTTCCTAATGATTTTAATTTATTTTAAGTGTTTTTAGCACTCACCTCAGAAGGGTTTTCAAGATTTCCATGCAATTTCCAGGTGTAATTAAAGACTAGACATTTGGAATCTCTCTCAACAATGAACAACTTTCAATCTATTTTCTCGTATGTGTACTGCATAATCCAAGTAGTATAACTTCCTAATATATTCTCCTATGCCCTCCCTTTCTGTCAAATGCTCTCAATCTTGTTCTTGCACCTTGTTACTTTCACTCCAGATTGATGCAAAGAAACTATTGGAGGTTCAAGTCTTCTCTATCTGAGGTTTGTTATTTATTTATTTATTTTCATTTTCCTTTTTCCTGGCTATTAAAATTCTTTTTCCCCTTTCTGGAAAAGAGTCAACTACTGGTGCAAAGAAGGAAAACTAGTGGTGGCTGAGATATTGAGAAGAAACCTTTGAATTTTAAAGCTTTTTAGCTGAATGTGGTTGGTTGTCTGTGAAATATATCAAATACCTCCAATTATTAAGAGGAAACGAAGAGTAAAAATTCTTCATAAGAAATTCTTATTTATACTGGTGATGACTTTATGATTTATTTTTTTATTTTTATTTTTTTTACTTTTACCTGGTGATTATGTATGGGTTAATTGATTGAATCTTTATGTTAGTGCAAAAGAGTTTATTCTTTTCTAACCCATACTATGTAATGATAGATTGATCTTGGTGCAGTAAGAAGAATTTAGTTTTTGAGAATTTTCCTATTTTCCCCCTTTTACTATTACCCTTGTGGCTGCAGCAAAATTTTCTGTCCTTCCTTTACTTCATACTTATGCTCCTCCTGTCTTTTCTGTGTGAATGTCTTTTACTTGCCTATATAGGGTGCCATCATTGATTTTTGTCCCCTGGGTTTATCTGATTGGTTTTAGAATGTTCATGGAGGATAGTAGATGGGGATTCAGGAATTTCAGCTAATATTGAACCATTTAACCTTAGAAGAATCTCCTGCATGTAAAATGATGTATAAACATCTAATGGACGAGGACAATCTGGGATTTTCCTAGCTTTGGCATGAAGCAAGTTCGGCCTCTCTTATTCTGTTAAATAGATTACTTACTAGAAGCTTTGACTAGATTTTTTTGATAAACATATAAGATAGTCTGCGTGAAGGGGTACACAGCAATTACTTGGTTTAGATCTTTTTATCCTGGAATGAACGAGAATGATGGAGAACAAGAAAGGCCAAAAGAATTGATGTGACACCTTTGTTTGTGTTATGACAAGAATTATTTTGTTCCTTATTGCCTACAAATTCCCATAATTTCAGCCATGTTCAGAATTTAGTCTTTGTATGACACCTTTTTCTTTGGATTAGGGGGGCAGAATAACTTTGTAAACCTTTGTCCTGGATCAATTTGGTATTAAAGCCCCATTGATCTATTCTTACTTTTGCAGAGTAAAGAAAAAAAGCTTTAATAGGTTAATACTCTTCAAGTTTATTCTGTTCTTTCTTTGACAAAGTGAGAACCAGGAAATTTTTTTCCCAGTCTGTGAAATCTAATTCTATGAACACTAGGTGTTGGGAAAAGAAAACTGACACTCTGGAGTAGAAGAAAATGAAATTCTGATCTTTGTTGTCTGTGTGCTTTGAAAGGGACAAGACAATGGTACCTAAGAAGCAGATTAAAAGTATTGAAATCCTTGATTTTGATAGAATTGATGGTGCACAATGTAAATTTGAAGCCAAGAAAGAGGCGAATGAGTACTTAGATGAGATGACAGATACAATGTTTCTGAATGATGAAGGTAAAGAAGATTATTACATATATGAAATTTCAGGGCTTGAAGATGATGATGACTTAGATGATGGTGCAGAAGATACATCATTGATATCAATTTTAAGGCTTATTCTTACACAGGCAGAAAAGGGAGGATTAGAGGAGAACAAAATTTTTTTAACACTTGGTTGCTTCTGATGGCCTTACCAGAAAACTCATCATTGATGGAGGTAGTTGTATGAATGCAGTTTCTGAAGCTACAGTTCACAAGCTCAAGCAAACTAAAGAACCATATAAAGTGGCTGGGAACAATGGTACTTCTATTCCAGTGACTGAAGATGTTTGGTAAGATTTCATTGTCCTTGAAATGATGCTATTTTGTATGATGTTTTTCCAATGACCATATTATACTTATTTTATTGAGCCGTCCTTGGTTACATGATAAAAAAAGTGATGCATAACAGAGAGAAGAATATATATTGCCTTTGTTTTTTTTTTTTTTTCACTATCTGGTATTTTAAACTATTACTCCGATTAACATTTGACTAGATTGTGCATATAGTCCTAACTCTTGCTTAGGGGGAAGGTCTCACTTTGGGCTTACTACGAGTGTTGAACTCATGATCTTATGTGACATTACAAAGTTATTACCACTTGTGCTAAGCTAAAGGTTTGAATATATATTCCTTCAACTTCAACAACCATCAGGTTCTTAGAGTAAATCCAGAAGCTATGGCAGTAAAACAAGCAAAAAAGCCTAAGAAAATTGAGCAGAATGAGAAGTGAGATAATTAACATGCCAGGGAACAAGGAGCTTGGCAAGAATTTGATTAAAAGGGTTGTTCAGGTTATTTCTCTGGTGTATGATAATTCAAATGTGCTTGGTATAGAACCTGAAGTTGAAATTTGAACAGTTGAGAATTTGGCTAGGGTAGCAAAAAAGTTTCAGTTCTTGAGAACGTAAAAGTGAAAAGCTGTTAAAACAGGAAATTGAAGCTGATATCCAGCATGGTACTAAAATACGAAAACAAGATATATGTGTGGCAATAGATAACATCTATGAGAAGATTGTCGTTGCCCAAAGGGCTGAAGTTGGATTGATGGAAAAACCTGTAGGAACTGACTTGGAAGAAGGTATTATGGTGATAAATGAGGCTGAATAGTTAGTATTGGAAATTTCTAGAGCAGAATTTACAGGAACTGATTTATTGGAGCACAAGGATGGCAGCATTAACCAGAAAATACATTTTAAGCAGAAGTTAGTTGCTGATTCTGCAGTGACACGCAAGAAACAATTTCAGAAGTAGCATCTCAATGAGTTAATTTTATTCAAGAGGGTTGAAATGGAGTTTCAGAACCTGCTACAAAGTCTATTGTGTGTGATTCTGGTTATGAAACAGAGAAGACTTGTCAAACAAATATGAATTTGCTTCATGATAACTTAAAAGGAAGATGCAAAAGTAGTTAAGGATGTTTGGTTGAAGAGCAACTAGAGATCAATGTTCATCAATGGTCAACATAATCCATCATTCTCCCCCAATTGGAAACAACACTCCTTTTCAAAGTATGATAGAATAAAATTCAATTAGGCAACGATTCTACAATGTAGTATTAATCTTGGAATATTTAGTTTTCGAGTCATTAGTTTTAGTAACTTAGTATGTAAAGAATAAAGGTTCTAGTAAAAGCCTTATTTTTTTTATCTTATATGCTTTTGCAGTGAAGTCCTAGTAGATGAAGAATTTGTTTAAAACCTATGTAATATATGAGATAATTAAACTTGTGATGCAACAGTATAAGTTGTGACATTTAGGGTTTATCTTTTTTCTTAAGTGTGACGCTATATGAATTATGTTGTTGTTTATTGCCCATTATTTTCCGTCAATTTCAGCCTAGTTTTTAGCATTTTTTTTGCATTACACTTATTTGTATGGATTAGTTTCACGAAGTAGTTTGCATCTTCTGTCCTGCATTAAAGAATTCCAATAAATTCTTGCTGCCAATTCTAATGCCTTCTGTCTCCTCTCTCCCTACACATATATAAAAAAGTAGAGTTTTGCATATGCTGTTATTGTTGTGTTCCTCCATTTAAGTTGCTCAGTAATAGATCTCATTGTGGTAATAAAAAATTGGCTCTTTTAGAAAGTAACATGATAGTTTTTTTATGTTCATCAGCATATAAGATAGCTTTCGCAGTATAACTTTTTCTATTTTTGTTTTCTTGAGCTAAAATCTTAAATAGAAGGTTGCGGTGAAAGGTCTTGAAACAGTTTTCAGTCGAAAGCCAAAAAGAGTTTGACTGAAGCACCTGAGAACAGGGCTACAGTACATTATGACTATGGTGCCTGTAATATATCTAGAAAGCCCAGAGTTAAAGGTCCTGGAGACTACAATATCAAGATCCTTGCTGCTGTTATGGTGTGGTTTTGTTTATATCAGTAATTGAGATTTTTTGTTTTATTGGTTTTAGTTTTTGGGAATTTTATTGGATGTGGCTATGCAGCAGGAGAGTTCTTGGTAAACCATCACCAGGAAGTTGTCTCTATGGATTCTCATCTCAGCAACTCCTGGGCAGGTTGTTGAGGTCTTCTAGGTAAGGGTTTTTTTTTTTTCACTATATTTGTCATCAAGTATGTGTTCTTTATGATCATCTGTAATTTTATTGTCTGCTGGGGACTTGACAAAAGAGAGTTTGTGTAAGTTTGTGGAGGGTGAGGAGAATAGGCCAAAATATAATGGAGCTTGTTTATGACAAAGGAAAAATTGAAAAGTTATTGATTCTACGTGAAGAATTCAGAGCCGATGTTGCTTTTGTTTCTTTTGGTAGTATGAACTTGATCTTCATGTCTTCACGTTACCTTTTTGGGTACTATGATCTTCATGTCTTCACGTTACCTTTTTGGGATTGATGGTAAAATCTGTTTGAGAATTTTCTTATATGCTTTTTGTTCTTTATCAACCAAAATTTGTAGCTTAGCAGCTGGTTATGATGTTTTCAGGGTCATTAGAAGTCATGGAAAAACTTCAAATGTGCGAGTGGTAATCAATCATCCAAGCTAATTAAATCTGTGCAAACTATATAATATATATATATATATATATATATATATATATATATATATATATATATATATTACTATGCTTTGGATCTTTACCCTGTTTGATGATTTGAACTTGGTTGTGATATAGAATCGTTACACTCATGAACAAATGAATGAATGGTGGAGTTTTATTCTTTATCCTGATTGTTAGTAAGGTGTGAAATAAGATGTTTGTTTGTTCATCCAATGGCTGAAGGGGGAAACTATCATGTAGGTGGCAACTTGTTAGTTTGTATTTAGACTAAACATTATATTATATTTGTGTGTATAAATTTAAAATGGATTTTTTGTCCAAATGGAACCAAGTTTTTTTTTTTTTTTGGTTTAAAACTGGGAATCTATTTCAAAGGAAATAAGGAATATACAAAAATGGTAAACCACCCACCAAACAAGAGCAAAAGACCAGATCTTATGCCCAAGCTAAGAGGAGCTCTAGCACTTTGTGCAAGCTTCTTTTAGCAAAAGCATATAGATCTTCCAAAAAATGGTTAGACCTGTGGTTTCTAGCATTATGGTTGAACCATAAATCATGTACAAATTGCCTGAAAACATAAGGCCACCGATGTCCAAAAGAAGAAATACTCTTATTACTATACATATGGATAGAGATCCAAGTGATCGCCTCAGTAGGTTGAACAAAAGCTTCCCATTCATGAGCAGAAAGTATGAGCTGCCAACTTCGGCAGCTAGCGAGCAGTCCCGAAGTAAATGTAGCATCGATTGAGAAGAGTGATTACACCATTGACAAACCGGAGAGCCAATAATGCCTCGTTTCCACAACAATTTAGCAATCGGAAGGGATCTATGCAGGATCATCCATAGAGTGAGAGACGTATGAAATTCCCAAATGCGCTTCCAAATGGAAGTTGTTCCCGGTATCCGAGGCTGCATGAGACATCGAATGGACTGTGTGGAGAAGCAGCTAGTACTGCTAAGCTTCCATCTAGGTTGGTCTGCGGTTGTACCATGTTGGGGTAGTTGGCACTGTGCCAGAATTTCAAGGATAGCTGTCAACAACAGCTGCTGAAGTTCACCCAGCTTCCAACCCTGCAGTGGGCACCAATAGTATTTTACCACATTTCCTAACTGTTCCTCCGAAAGAGTAACCTGCACATGTCAAAGTAGTGGCTCATTCACTACTTCCCAAGAGATCCCCTGCCGAAACCAAGGAATGGTCTTCACCATACTTCGCCAAACAAAAGACCCGCCCCTCTTCAGTTCACCCCTGACAAGGGACAGCCAGCCCCCATACATAGAGGTGAATATCTTGTTGGAGATGCAATTGGGTTGGTACACAAATTTCCAGACCAGCTTGGAAAGCAGAGCTATGTTGGCTTCCTTCAGCGATGAAACACCCAAACCCCCAGCCACCCTAGGACGACAGATCTTCCACCATGCCACTGTATGCATAGCTTTCTTATCCGGTGATGAACCCCAAAAAAAGTTTTTGCCCAAGCGCTCCAATTTCTGAACAATTGGGTTTGGTACCACCGTGGTTTGCATAGAGTAGGTAGGCAACGCTGTGAGTGTGGACTTTAACAACACTAATCGAGCAGCTCTCGAGAGTGTTTTCAACTTCCAACCCGTAAGTTTGCGATTAGTCTTGTCCACCAAATGTTGAAATAATTTGGTAGGTCTGCCATGGAATAAAGGGACCCCCAAATATGTCCCGAGGTTAGTAGTAGCTTGAACTTGAAACTCCAAGCATATGGAATTTTGGAGATAGCTTGGAGTGTTCGGAGAGATCCAAATGCGAGATTTTACTCCTATTGATTATTTGACCAGAGAAGCCACAAAAATCTACGAGAAGATGTTCTACCAACTGTGCTTGTGAGAAGGAAGCCTCCCTGAAATAGCAATAAATTATCTGCAAAGAACATGTGTGATACTTTTGGGCTGGTACGCTGAAAATTCAGAGGCTTCCACCGTTGTCCTTCCACTGCACTCGTAATTTGCTGACTTAACACCTCCATGCATAATACAAATAAATATGGCGAAAGGGGATCCCCTTGGCGTAAGCCCCTAATTGGGTTGAAAGGCTCAAATACCTCACCATTCCAACTAACAGATAGCTTGGCCGAAGAGACACAGTCCATGATCAAATCCACAAAACCACTCTTGAATCCAGTAAACTTCAGAACCTCCCCGAGGAAAACCCAGTCCACCCGGTCATAAGCCTTCTCAAGATCTACCTTGAGGATGAAACCCCCTTTCGACCCCTTCCTCTTTGGGAACCAAGTTTTTAGTTGATGAAGTTTATGATTACTTTGATTTTTTAATTGATATCTATTTTATTTGGTTTTTTGAGCTATTTTTTTTTTTTAATTATTATTTGACATTTAGGAATTTTTTGGGACCAAATTTACCTAAAATGCAGTTAGGAGTTAGTTAAAATATTTTTCCACATTGTGATTGTGAGGATAGTTTCAAATCGTCAACAAGTTTCCGATATTTTAAGATCGTCTACAAGTTTCGATATCATCTACTATTAGTAGGAGTTTTCCCTAAACCTTGTCTTATGATTTTTTGTTTTAGATCTAGAAGTTACAATTTTTGAGTTTTTCTATCTCATCTTTCAAAACCTTGCATTGAATTCAATCCAATTTTGGTTAGGATTACAAACTTGGTACTTCTACAATTTAAGGGGCAGAAAAAGCATGGAGAAACTTGCCGCTGAATACTGCAGATAGAATCACTAAGCTAAATCAGTCTTTTAAGAAGTCTCTTAAAATTTCAGAAGAATCTGTTATGGTTGAAATAGAAAAAGAGGGAAGAAACTGTAGTTATTTCATTGATAGCATGACATGAATTTGTCCACCTGAACGGAGGACTCGAAGATTTCATCTTCCACAACCGTCGTGGAATCCCACAACCATTGGAAATGTTGGAAGTTGATAAGATTTTTATCATATGAACTATCTTGCCTTTGGGTAAAGAAAAAGCTAAAGATGCTACGTGTGAAAGCTTGGGCCGGTTGAGAACTAGATGATATCTAGGTATGATGAGGGATCCCCTCTCATGCTAGTATCAACCGAAATCATTGATTATGATTGCCTTAGGCCTGCAAGCAACTATAAGAAGCATTATGCTAAATTGTTTGCCAAAGCAACTGCCTGCATCCGGGTATATTAAAAACTATCCAAATCTTCCGGAGGAAATCCCGACATTAATCTTGATGATTTTGTTGGGGTGGTTTGTTCCATGAGCCCAATGAAAATCTTGCCTGTCGCGATAACTCTTAGGGATTTTATAATTTATCAAGGGGAATTCATTTTACCAAGAAGAATTACCGCAAACAGGTGGATCTTGTGCGGTGATTTTGCAAATAGGTTCAAGAGAGGATGGTGAAAATATGAAAGGTCAATCGGGTTTCGACCTCCTATTTGGAGGAGCCCACCATATTTTAAAATGTTTATTATATTAGGCCCACTTGGCCTTAGTAAATAAACAAAACCCTAATTAACTTTAGGTACGAGAAAATTAAGTGAAATACAAGAGAGATACAAGAGAGAAATATCAAAAAATTTTAGAATGCGGCTGCTAGTGTCTTTTGGGCTTTTTTTACTATTCAACCGTTGGATCGATTTCAAATTTGGATACGTTCATGAGTTCAAGACAACAATTTTGAACAGTGGAGATTGAATTTGGAGTGTTCTAGAGAGGTATTTTGTGTGCAGTAGGGTTTTCTTGAGTTTATGCTTTGCTATTTTCCTCTCTTTGACTTGTATTTGTTCTAAGATTAGTATTGATATCTTAATAAATAATCTTGCATTCCTCTAAACTTTGTTAGAGAGAACATTTGTACCCATTGGATTATAGTGGATGTGATTTAAGTGACTTATGAGTCCCGTGGTTTTTACTTTAATACTTTTAGTAGATGTAATTACATTAATTTAATGGATGTGATTTCAGTTAATACTTTTGTTACTTTAATGTTTACCAATATTAATTTTTTATTTGTACGAAATGGTACAAACATTTAAAGGTGTGGAAAGAAGTATTTTCATATATCATATTTGCACATATCTTAACATTGCTATTCGCATTGAGAAACCACTTATTGTTACAAATTTAGTTTCTTTTGTAATAAGAAAAATTAGAAACAGTGGGAGTACTCAAATTGCATGAGTTTTATGGTCGTAGAATATGTAATTTAATATATATATATATATATATGGGGTATTATGTCTAAAGAATTTATCATACACAATTATTTGGTGACAAATGAAGTCCAAGTGGATTTATTTATTAAATGAATAAATTATGTGGACTTGTTTGTCAATCATTGTGTAGTAATGACTTAAAGACTGTAAGTAAGGTAATTTCAAGTTTCTAAGGGAGATAAATATATCTCAATGAATGCCCCAATAATTATCTTAAAACTAAAGAGATTTAAAAAATTTCTTATGCTTCAGTTATGAAATATTTTATGCATACTCAAGTTTGTATGCATTTGGATAATGTGTACATTATTAAAATATTTGGTAGATATTTAAGAGATCAATAAATGCTTTTTAAAAGCACTTAAAATTTTATGTGATATTTTAAGTGAACAAAATATTACATACTTACATACAAGAGATCAAATCAATGAGAGATCTTATAAAAAAAAAAAAAAAAAAAAAAAAAAAAATCAATGAGAGATCATTAGGTATTTTGATTATGATTTCATGGGATGTCAAGATAGTTGGTGTGTGTTTTGAGTGAGTAAAAATGAATATCAAATAAGGCAAATAATCTCACAAAACAGTGTCACAAAATCAAACACAACTAAGGCAGAATACCTATCGCATGCAGATAGTAACACGGGAGTACCACGATTTTAAATTTATAAATACCGTATCCACGGGAATGTTGGTGACGGTTAGTTAGTTTCTACCAATTATGACAAACTTTAAGGTTCAGGGAATTAGTCCTAGGTGTCCATTCAATTCATGTATGTTGTTTAAAGAATAAGTTAAAAAAAAATGGAAAATAATTGACTAAGATCTCTAATGAAGTACATATGATTGATTAAGGTGAACAATGTTCGAAAGTTCAGTTTGCAAACGGATCTAAGGCAATTATGAATTCGAATCGTCTTACTACCATACCTGAATTATCTAATGTGATTACCTCAATATGGTTGTTGCAAGTAATCCTAAACCTTTGTAGATTAGTTATTAAGTCGTCAATTTAATAAGTTAATCTTAAGGTTTGCATTGATTATGAACTCGAGATTATTAGGCTGCCTAACTTCAGTATGGTTGCCGCAAGTTATTAGACCTAATCCGGCAATTCGTTAAATCTCCTATGGTTGAGACTCATTAACAAACCGTCAATTCAATTAACTATTGTAGTATCATGCATCAACCTAAGTTTCATAGCATAAACTCAATACGAGAATCAAATCGAAAGCGCAAAACAATAAGCAATTCATAACGTAGATTAAAACGTATCCTTCCTAGGAATGTATAAATCATTAATCAATCAATCAAAATAAAGAGTATCTTAGGACACAGAATCATAACATATAAAAGAAAAGTAATACAAGAACGAAAAGAAAAGGAAAGAGAAAGTTGTTGTGTTGCTCTCACGCTTCCACACGGCTGGCTTAATCCTCCGGACCTCGCCGAGACTTGTGCTCCGGATCCTTATCCCGCTCTGCAGATCTTCAACTACCACTCCCCTCAACTAAACTATAGGGTATCCCTTATGGTTGAGGCTCAACCCTTCACTCGAGAAGAAAGAAAAATGAAAACTGAATCTCGACTAGGGCTTATCACGAAATTCCTATGGGCTAGGAACTCGGAAATGCTCTTGTTCCGAGTGATTCCGGTGTGTCAAAGCTTGCACAAGATGCCTCTATTTATAGGGGTGAGTTGGACTGGAAAATAGAAATTTTCCAATGTGGGACATTTACTAGGCCATAGCGGCACGGTGCTGGGCCATTGCGGCACGGTGCTGGCCCATTGCGGCACGGTGCTGGCCCATTGCGGCACGGTTGCTGGCCTATTGCGGCACGACACTTGTATGACACAGTGCCGCGCGTGTGTGGCACGATGTTGCATGCGTTACTCTTAAATTGCAATTTAGTCCCCGATTTCGTCCTTTCTTCAATTTTGGTCCCTGAAACTTCTAAAATCGAAAACAGAAAGAATTTGCGTAATTCCCATTCAATTAAGTCCAATTAACTCCATAATTAACTCGAATTGAACACAATTAATGTACAAAAATACGATATAAAATCGAGTTATCAAATACCCCACACTTAGCCTTTTGCTTGTCCTCAAGCAAACTACTAAATATAGTCCAAGAAAATACACATAACTCAACTAACCATGTTAATCAATTAAGCACAGGAGGTGTTCAACAATTCAAACTTGTTCAGAAAATCGGAATGGACTATCAAATAGTGAATTACTCCTAATGCCTCATCAAATGTATCATGTGCAAATCAAGAAGAAATAATTCAAAATATCCATATTAAATCAACACACATCTAATCATAGAATCTCCCCGGGTGTAGTGTGTGTTCTAATCCGACTCATCATCCAAACAATAGACTTCCCTTCAAACTAGTAGAAAGATAGTATGTTGATCACTTAGACGTCACAAAAGCTAATTACAATTAACCATCTAGGGATCAAGTCACAATGCCACACTTATTACTCTTTTTTTTTTCTTTTTTTTTTATATATACTCTTTTTTTTTTCAAACATATATATATATATATATTTTTTCTTTTTTTTCAATGCAGTGGGTATAAACGTTTACTTAACCATGTTAACTTTAACTACCCTTGTAGCAGGTCTCACTCCGGTGGCTCCCAGACCTCAAAGACCTTAGGGCACCGGGCATTCAATTCCCTTCAGGAGTGATTCCTAAGTAGTAAAGAACACTTGCAAACTACCCTTATTAAAATAAATGACAGAAAAATAAACTAGTGGCATGCTTCTCAAACCCCTATCAAGTTACCATAACAGCTATCACAACATCCAGATGGTATAACACTATTTAACTAAAAGTCCAAAAGTAATCCACTAATCAAACAATTTTGCCAAAATAAATGTGCTCAAGATAACAGGGATTTCCTACAACTAGACTAGCATCAAGTTTCTATGAATAAATCAAACTCAATCCTCAAGATTCTAGAAATCAAACAAGTGGTTTTTATCATAGGCGGAGTAAATCATACTTCAAAAATTGCTAGGAAATTCAAGAAAATTTTGAAAAATTTGGCCCTAGAAAAGCTCACCCTACCCCACACTTAAAATGAACACTGTCCTCGGTGTTGAAGGTAGGTGAAAAACGAATACCCCACACTTAGTCCGAAACATCTATTAACACAATAAAACAAAGCAGATACGATAGATGTCCAAGACTAAGTAATATCCTAAAATAGAAAACACCAACAAGAAAATAAAGCAAAAGGAACAAAAACGAAAAACGAAAAACGAAAACAAGAAAAAGGGAAAGAAGAAAAACTAGGTATCCAGTGGTTGCAGCGACTGCTGGAATCAAAATGATGTGGCGGTGTGGTGGTGCGGTGGTTCGTATGGTGGAACCTCATCCTCATCGGATATTCATATACCCTCAACTTGTATGTATGTCCATAAGTTCCAGAGGGTAGTGATGGTCACAGGTGTAGTAGATGTGTTTTCCATACTAAGAGTTGCAATTGCAATATCTATACCAAGAAATCTCGCAACTCTAGTGAAGTTATGTCTCAAAACAAGTACACAAGTGTTAGTAGCATATTCCTTAGCAGTTCAAAGCAAATATTCTAATTATGTTCACGGGAATACGTCTAAAAACATGTGATAACTCATTTTTGTCTATGGCATGAATCACTTCAATATTCTCCTTTCTATTAATAGCATGCAAGCATAACATGCAAACAATGAAGCACAAAATGAATAATTGAAGCTTTTGACCTTCTAAGATAGACAGGATGATACACAGTGATATGGTCCCAAATAGATTTGAAGGACAATTCCAAACTCTTCATACTCAAATCATGATCATATTCACCAAGTCTAAAAGAAATAGACCTTTTATGATGCTCAAAAAGTATAGAAGATTTACATACTAGTACCTTGTAAGTAGCTCTTCCGCATTAAAAATGCGGATGTATAGTATGCATCAATTAATTCATCTGTGCATTCAACTCAAGAATTGCAAGAGTCTCCCAATCAATTCTTCTACCATGATGTACTAATCCTCTCAGAAATGAGTTGTAGCATTCAGTAGCTACATTTCGATCTACTTGAAATGAATAAATCAAGATAGCGATCAGTGGAGGATGAACTCTCTTAAGTGTCATAGCTGCAAGGTAGCAACTATATGTATACAGAGATAGAAAAAGAGAGTTGAGTGAATTTAGAGATAAATAGGGGATAGAGTAATGAATAGCTATGACTAGCAAAGTTTGCACAGTTCCCCATGAACACGGTCGTGCAGTGCACATGCACAATCGAATTCTACCATTCTTGAATCTAATGTGTTCCAAACAATTTATATGCAGTAAAATTTGTACTGGAACAATCATTATCCACTCAATACATCAATTGTCAAAACAATGTCTTATCCGGAACATCCAACATCTATTTAATTAAACAGTGTAATCCCTATGTGGAACATCCAGTTTCTATCATGCCATGATCATTTAGCACATATATACTTGTCCGGAACTTCCAGAATCTACTCAAGTAAGCATAGTAGTCCTAAACTAGACATCCAGTCTCTAAATAAACGTGAAAATCCTATTCCGGAGCATCCAGTTTCTAAATAAATAGAGTAGACATAAATTATGCCAAAAACCACATAAGACACCTTTAAAATAAAACACACAAACGAAAGACAAACAAAGAAAAACAAGAACAAGAAAAACAAAACAAAACAACGAAAGCAAAAACATAGGGTTGCCTCCTCCATAAGCGCTTCTTCCTGTCATTAAGCGGACTGCCTTTCCTCCTCGGGAGGACTGCATGTTCGATTTTCTCGAACAATTCCCTGTAAAATCTCAACTTCTGTCTGTTCACTTTGAATGATGTTTCACCCTCATTCATTACTTCACAAGCTCCTATAGCGAGACTTATTAATAACGAAGGAGTTCCAATAGCTTTAAAACATCCTGAAAACATTTTCAAATGTGAATATAATAACATTTTATCCTTAAGTTGAAATTCCTTTAAACTGTCTATCATGCCAAATCCTATTTTTCCATTTAAAGTTCATTGAATTTCCATATTTATCAAATTCATCAAATTTTAGGATTCTATCCAATGTACACAAAATGCATTATAATTCAACAAGTGAGTGCAGGGTGATCGGTGTACATAATAATGTTACACAAGATCAAATATATCAAATGTATATACAACATCTAGAATAGTATATCATTTGGAAATTCATAGCATATCCTTGTCCTCAAACAACTCCTACTGCATAAATACTAACATCACATATCATATAGCCAATTTCAATCGGGGGGATGTCATAATGGGTGCAGTAGTGAAAGAATTCCTTTAATAAGATTCATGCAAAAATGCCTTATCGAACACAAAAGGAATATCTTTTCCAGTTAAGCATATGAGTCATTTTTATGCATCTTTAAAACATAGATTCTAGATTTCACAAACAATGCATGAACGTGTATCAATCATAGGAAATCATCTATAAACTCCCTTAAACTCTCTTATCATGTTAAGAAAATAATATAGCTAGAACAGTTATCCAAAAAACAATAGAACATGTATGAGAGTAAAGGCTAGGATTGGTACCTGGAGTATCAACAATTTTATAAACAAAAGCTTTTTTGTACCTCTTGAGTGCATTCAGTTGCAACTTCCTTTCGTTTCTCATTCGGATTGCAATTTTAATCAAGGAAGTTCTTACCTTCATCTTAGGAATCCATAGTAGAAATGGGTTGGCCAGCCCTTTCAGTTTCAATTCAAGTGGATCCTCGCATGATGAAGTCAAAAATTTTCAGTTTTTGATAATACAAAAGATAGATTAGGCATGATGTTTCAAGAAGAAGGCAAGAAAAAGAGTTTGAAAAATAAATTTTGTATCGACCCTAGATAATCTCTAGAGTTTCAATTTTTTATTTTTTTAATTTTTTATATTTTTTATATTTATTATATATTTTTTTTTTATTTTATTATTATTATTATTATTTTTTTTAATATCCACCCTAGATAATCTCTAGAGTTTTTCCTAGTATGGTTTTAGAATGAATTTTCTAAAACTAGATGACCTTAATTATTTAATTCTAGATAATTTCTAAAATTAACAATTTAGGAAACCGTATACTTAGGAAAGTGAGGTCTAATTCTAATAATCAAGTCATAAAGGATAGATACTACCATTACCAAATCATAAAGTTTCTAAAATTTTGATCAGGAATTTTAAAAATATTATGAATTTTTTGCATCCCCGACAACGACGCAAAAAATATGGCGTGTGTTTTGAGTGAGTAAAAATGAATATCAAATAAGGCATATAATCTCACAAAATAGTGTCACAAAATCAAACACAACTAAGGCAGATAGTAACACGGGAGTACCACGATTTTAAATTTATAAATATTGTATCCACGAGAACGTTGGTGACGGCTGGTTAGTTTCTACCAATTATGACAAACTTTAAGGTTCGGGGAATTAGTCCTAGGTGTCCATTCAATTCATGTATGTTGTTTAAAGAATAAGTAAAACAAAAATGGAAAATAATTGACTAAGATCTCTAATGAAGTACATATGATTGATTAAGGTGAACAATGTTTGAAAGTTCAGTTTGCAAACGGATCTAAGGCAATTATGAATTCGAATCGTCTTACTACCATACCCGAATTATCTAATGTGATTACCTCAATATGGTTGTTGCAAGTAATCCTAAACCTTTGTAGATTAGTTACTAAGTCGTCAATTTAATAAGTTAATCTTAAGGTTTGCATTGATTATGAACTCGAGATTATTAGGTTGCCTAACTTCAGTATAGTTGTCGTAAGTTATTAGACCTAATCCGGCAATTCGTTAAATCTCCTATGGTTGGGACTCATTAACAAACCGTCAATTCAATTAACTATTGTAGTATCATGCATCAACCTAAGTTTCATAGCATAAACTCAATACGAGAATCAAATCGAAAGCGCAAAACAATAAGCAATTCATAACGTAGATTAAAACGTATCCTTCCTAGGAATGTATAAATCATTAATCAATCAATCAAAATAAAGAGTATCTTAGGACACAGAATCATAACATATAAAAGAAAAGTAATACAAGAACGAAAAGAAAAGGAAAGAGAAAGTTGTTGTGTTGCTCTCACTGCTTCCACGGACTGGCTTAATCCTCCGGACCTCGCCGAGACTTGTGCTCCGGATCCTTATCCCGTCTCGCAGATCTTCACTACCACTCCCCTCAACTAAACTATAGGGTATCCCTTATGGTTGAGGCTCAACCCTTCACTCGAGAAGAAAGAAAAATGGAAAACTGAATCTCGACTAGGGCTTATCACGAAATTCCTATGGGCTAGGAACTCGGAAATGCTCCTGTTCCGAGTGATTCCGGTGTGTCAAAGCTTGCACAAGATGCCTCTATTTATAGGGGTGAGTTGGGCTGGAAAACAGAAATTTTCCAATGTGGGACATTTACTAGGCCATAGCGGCACGGTGCTTGGCCCATTGCGGCACAGTTGCTTGGCCCATTGCGGCACGACACTTGTATGACACAGTGCTGCGCGTGTGTGGCACTATGTTGCACGCGTTACTCTTAAATTGCAATTTAGTCCCCGATTTCTTCCTTGCTTCAATTTTGGTCCCCGAAACTTCCGAAATCGAAAACAGAAAGAATTTGCATAATTCCCATTCAATTAAGTCCAATTAACTCCATAATTAACTCGAATTGAACACAATTAATGTACAAAATTACGATATAAAATCGAGTTATCAATAGTTATAAATTTACTTCAAATTATATCCATCTTATTTATTGGAGGAGTAATTTCTTAAGTGAATGTTAAGTAAAACACTCATAACTTCACTATGGTAGTTGTCCCGAAGTGTCTCTCCCAGTAGTCGAATCAATAATCAAATTTTTTTAAGTGTCAAGCACACATCACCGACACTTGTGTGGAAATAGGGCAACAAGCAATTACGGGTAAATCCGCCCAACCTTTCTATATTAACAAATGGTAAAGGATTGCACAAATTGAGCCACCTTTGCACAAAGACTACTCGGCCAACACAAGGCCAATGATAAAATACAATGCACACACCTACTCTATCAAATTCATGACTGCATATCTAATACATTGTCGCTTTCCCACCACTTGACCACTGTCGGTCACTCTACGCACTCTCTGCACACTCTCTCTACACATGTTGCGCACAATTGCCCTTATACATAACCACGACTAGGGTTTGCAGAGATTAGGGTTCTTCCGCATGGGCCAAAACCCATCTTCGGTCTTCCAGGCCTAACACGAATCCCACTCGAACAAGGACTCCAATTCCCACAAGAAATTGGACATGCACCACTGCCCGTACCACAATGCTCGGCTCACCGACCACGATGCCCATTTCGCCCACACACATTATTCAGTCCTTTATATTGTTCAACATCCAACTGAACCCTAGACACATGTCTACGCCGTACACCATCTTACTGCTCATATCGTCGTCCCGCACCTACCGGGACAAAGGGTCTCACAGTAATTAAGTATAACATATTATGAGGCCTCCAATCATGAAATATAGTTATGGAATCTTGTCACTAAATTGAGAATTTTGGATTGTATCTATATACCATTAAAGTTATTTGTGAAAATAATTTAGTTGCACTATATTCTAATATATATTAGAGTAATTTAATGTTTATAGAATATCTTTAAAGAAACTCTATGATTGTGGAGCCTCTAATTAAAGTATTATCACCCAAGGTCTTTTATGAGGATGTTACTCTTATGAGTGTTATATATTATTTTGATATGGTATATTAGTTCCCTAGGAGTTTAAATTATAATTGTAAACATGCATTACAAATTTAGTGTTCTATATTGTACTATTAAATATTTAGTATTATTTTTATTTTTATTTTTATTTTTTTAACACTCTATTCTTATTCAATAAGATCTCATTAAAGAATAATGAGGAGACCATTTGAAAAATGGCATGTGGAGATCACATTGGATTTAGTTTTCATACTAAATACCATTCTTGATCCATGCCGTTAAGTTATGTTAAGATCATTGTTAGGTTTACTCACGATTTTGTGATATATACCCCTTTGGTTCTATATTGATATGATTGATGGATCGAATTGGTTAAGTATGCAAACAATTATGATAGCAAAAGGTTGAGTAATCATAAAGATTAACAATACATAATTATTTGTAACACATTAAGCCCAACTAGGAGATTGTTAGATTTATTTTGATAAATTATGTGGACTTATGTGTCAATATGTATTTAAGGCTATCATATTTTATTAGGCCTTATTAAAGTGATCTAATAAAGTTTAATAGGCTAATATGCATCAATAATAAGTATGAACCCGCATATGTAGATACTCTATTCTTAGACTGTCATGGAATAGCTAGGAATGTGATAATATATTGGCTATGGTCCTTGAGAGACTATCGAGAGTTTTTTTTTTTCTATATCTCATCTTTCGAATAGAACCCTTAACTCAAATAGATCTATTGGAATATCATAATCCCTTGTTTTATACAGGTTTCCAAGAACAACAAGAATTCAAAACCAAGAAGTTAAAGGCTCAAGAACTTCAAGATTAATAAAAAATTTTGAGATTAATTTAGGTACGCTTCGCAAATTATTTAATTATTTAATTCCTTGATAATTTCACATAATATGTGTCACGCCCCGAATTTGGGCCTAGTCCATAGTTTGAAATCCCAAATTCAAGACATAACACGACTACATCCTAAAAAAATTTCAATGATGCAAAGCCTCGTACATCTGTTCAACAAAATAATATGAAATTTTATTCTTCTTTACTATAAAAAGAGTATCTATAAATTAAACAAAGACATCTATTAACATCCAACAATTCAATTCCTATCCAAAAATTACAATTCCTATAATTACAATATTCTAATACATGAGTATAACAACTTGAAATAATATCACAACCCTTTGACAACTAGAGACTTATTACCTAAGGATCATTCTCTCCAAACTCATAGTCATGCCCATTGATAGATCATCGTGAAAATGTGGAACAGGAGGGGAATGAGTACAACACTCAGTAAGCATAAAATTTTCCTTTTCCATTTGAATATCATTTAAAAATAAATAATAACTTTTAGAAGCTTTATTAAAAGATTTAGAACACCATTCTCAATCATTTCATATACATTTGAAAATATCCAATCATCCAATAGAACTTTTAAAATAAATTCAAATATTATATACTATAAATATAATCTAATCATTCAAATGTACATACATTTTGCAACCACAAATCAATTTTCTATATTTTGTATCAAATTCAAAATTCATATTTTATATAAAAATACAAAGCACTTATTCTTTTGAAAAACAATAAATAACATTAGCAAAACCATAAAATTCATTCCAGTGTCCAATTACTTCAAAATAACATATTCAATTACTTTGGGACTCAAATCCGATTCAATTCATTACATTTACTGAATCAATTCTTAACTTTATACCCATTAGGAAATGGCCATTACATTTACATTTGGGTGACTTTTTGTCCATGCCAATAAAATCATTTCATTTGAAGTGGAACATGTTCCCCCACAACTTAATACATTAACTAAGTCCCGTAATCATTACATTGAATCATTCACTTTCATTCAATTCTTGTTCAATATCAAGTCCCATATATCAAAATATTTGTCTTTTGCACTTTAAAATATTTTATTTCTAAATACCAGTTATTATCTCATCAATTATGCGAAAAAAATCAAATTCAGTTTATAACTTATTTTTCAACTGTCAAGAAGGTGTAGCTCAGGTTGGTAAGCACCCTCACTTATAACTCAAAGGTCATGAGTTCGAGACACACAAGAAGTTAGGATTTCTCAAAAAAAAAACTTATTTTTCAACTAATATCTACTTGACTTAAAAATGCTTCAAGCTTGTTTAATAAAATTTAGTTCAAAATACATTTTAAAATACTAATAATGTATTCAAATTGGACTTTAATTCATAATACGATTTCTAAAACGCTATAAAAAATAATATTGAATACATTAAAATATTTTAAAATAGGAAGAAAAATAATTTCAAATCACTTTATCAATATTCAGTAATTTTAAAATACCTTTATAACAAATATTATCGTTAAAAAAATTATACTAACTTATCAAAATATTTCAAATTCATAATAATTTTAAATCCTTTAAATAATAATTAAAATACTTTTATTATATATAAATATATATAATTCAAAACATATGAATATATAAAAAATAACTTTAGATAATGAAAATAATTAATTCTTTTACTTTTAGTAAAATTAGAATATGTATATATATAAATCAACACATTCTTTTACTTCTAGTAAAATCAAAAAATATATATATCAAAACATTATTTTATTTTAAATCATTATGAATAACTTTAACTTTAATCAAAATCGTTGTTAAATAGTATAAAAAAATAATAGGGTAAACTACCGAGATGACACTTGTACTTTTCAAAATTCTCCGTTTTGCACCCGAGATACTTTTGTCAACAAACTGACACATCAACAATTAAAACTCAACTTTTTTGCCCTTCCGTAAATCTTCGATTTCGTCTAACTTTCAGGGGTATTTTCATCTTTTTATAGAAATATTTCTTTAATTTTTTTTTCAAGCTTTGCAGGTCACTTACCACTAAACCATAATAATTTATATTAAAATTTTGTAAAATAAAATATTTATAGTATATATAAGTCAACCTCAACCCACCACTGCAAAAACATTATTCCTCATTCTACCCCAAATGTTTCTCCAATTTCTTCCTCTATCTCTGCAAATTTTTCCTCAAATCCGAAGAAACAAAGTTGTGTTAGGCGCTCGCGGTTGGAGAAGGTTGAAACCACCGAAAGAGTATTCCAACCGAAACTATCTCCCACGCGATAGGTCACCGCCGAGCTTTGTAGCACTCCAATGGCGGCCGCCGCAACCAAAGCCTACAAAATCCTCACACCCATTTACCTCTCTCTGTGTGCTCTCAGGCAGCCCTAAGCTATATATATATATATATATATATATATATCGTCCGAAACTTCAACTCAAGACCGGGGAAAAAATGCTTCTTTATATAAGTGAAACTCCATAGATAAAGTCTCAGGGAGTTGTTAGGAATCATCCCAAAGCAATTGGAACATTTTGAGAGCTCATTCAAAGAAAAGTTATTTTTTTAAAATCTTTTTTTTTTTAAAAAAAAGAAAAATCTATAGTAATTCATTAGATCGCAAGGTTGCCGAGGACATGTTTGAAGAAGAGGCGGTCGCTGTTTTCAAAGAGGTATTTTTTGGGGTCCAATTAAGATTATTGGAGTAGAGAGAGAAACAGGAGAATTTGAGGAGGAATTTGCAGAGATAGAGAGAGAAACTGGAGAAACGTTTGGGGTAGATTGAGGAAGAAGGTTTTCGGAGTGGTGGGTTGAGGTTGAATTATATATAAATATTTTATTTTACAAAAATTTTAATATAAATTATTATGGTTTATTGGTAAGCTACCTTGTTACAAAGCTTGTGTCGTGGGGTTTGATTCCCTTGACGAAGAATTCCAATCAAAGTAACTTGGAAGAAAAATGAAGAATAAAATCTGAATTTTGATAAAATTTTTTGAGGGAAGGGCAAAAGAATTGACTTTTAATTATTTAAGTGTCATTTTATTGACAAATTAGTACATGTGCAAAATGAAGAATTTTGAAAAGTTCAAATGTCATCCCATAATTTATCCTTATTATTTTTATTAATATTTAAAACGTGGGTTCCATTTCAAACCTTGGGTGGAGGTCTATTGTTATGTGTATATATATATATATATAACAACATAAAACATAATTTCCAAAAAAAAAAAAAAAAAAATCAATAGTTTTGAAAAAAAAAAGTAAATAAATTGATATGTGAATTTCAACATAATAATAAATTAAATTTCACAGTTGTGATCCTTTTTCTTTCTTTCTTTTTATTTTTTATTTTTTTACATTCCTCGTTTTCTGCATTTCCACCGTCACCCTATTCTTCTCCTCCATTTGTTTTTTCCATTTCTCTTCTCTTATCCTCTCTTGTTGCAGAGGAGAAAAATATCGAGTTGTGATGGCAAGTTAGTTTGAAGTCTCTCCACCGATTAACTATTCTTTTTGTTTCTTCATATCCAACCGAGAGAAATCGAAGTCCCTTAAAGTCCACGTAGGCTAGATTGTCCGAGGTAGATTCCACGAAGGATCGACGTGGTCCTGAATAGGACTCTTCCGAGGTCTAGTGATAACACAAAAATGTATCATATTTTCAGGGGTATTTTAGATATTGTTTAATATCGAATTTGCTATAATTTTGTCATAATTGCATAGATTTTCCCTTTAAAGTATCTATTTTGTTACAAGAACGTGAATTGGACTTAATTGCATTAATTGTGAAAAAAGAGGGACCAAATATGCAATTTTATGCTCAACACGGTCGCAACACGGGCTGAACAAGGTCTCAACGCGGGCGCGACACGGGCACAACACGGGTGCAACATGCCCGTGTAGTCCGGAGTCAACATGGGCATGTTGAGTCAAACATCCGATTTTTCCGAGAAAAGATGACCATTTTGCCCCCACTTCGGTATTTCTATTTATAGGCAACTTTTTATTGAATCCCGGAGAGAGAATTTCATGTAATTAGGGAAACTTTTCCAAAATTCTGTATCTACTACCTATTCCCTTAATCCTACAAAAACACCTCAAAAAAAGTAGAGTTTTCTATTAAGCCTTGTGATAATGCTAAATTTGATAATGTTTTGGAAGGGTAATTGTGCATAATTGTTGAGGATTATTAGAGTAAATTGAGATAAATATGTTAATTGTGCACTTAATTGTGATATTTCTGTTTTCGGGAAGTTCGTGGGGCTAATTGATCAAAAGAGTGAAGTTTGGGACTAAATATGTAATTTTTGGAAGTATACTACGCCTCTAGAAGGTCTTCTACGCCCTTAGAGAATAATTTCCTAAAACAACGCTATATGCGCCCAAGAACACGTGCTCGGCGCTGAACACGCCCAACCGGAAGGCTGAACACGCCCGGCAACACGGCTCGCCCGGTGAACACGGCCATCAACACGCCCGTGTTGATGATTTTGCATTTTACGCCCGTTGCCCTTTTTGTTCTACGCCCATTGTCCTTAATCGCTTCACTATGCCCATAGTGCATAAGGGACTACGGCCGTGTTGGTGCTCTGTTCCAGATTCTTTTGTGTAAAATGACGATTTTACCCTGTTTGTGTTATCTATAAATATTGGGATTTTTACCATTATTTAGAGGTTGGCTTGGAGGTTAGATTGGCTAGTTTTTCACATTGTTTCAAATATTGAATATCATATTGGGTTTTCTTGAAATTCTTATATTTTGGTATAGAATTTAGGGGATTTTCTATTACTTTGTTTGATCTACTTTCAATTAGATAATTCCCTAGGTTGTTCTAGTGATAATTGTTTTTAGTTAGGTTGTGTAATCTCTCCTCGGTCTATAAGGTAGAGTTTTGCAACTTAATCAAGAGGAATTTGACCTACTTCAATCATTCAAGCTTCAAGGAACAAGAAGAGGATTCAAGAGGAAAGTTGAGGTGTAGAGATCTTTTCGGTATCAATTGACAACTGGTTTTGGAATTATTTTCTTACCTTCTTCAATTACTTTTGTTGATAATTCTTGTAATCTAGTTTACCAACCCAATAGGAACTCTCTTCTTCTACATTTCTTTAGGGTAGAAGTGGTTGGTTTCATGTTATACTTCCACTATGAGATTGATCTATTGTGAGTTGATTGTTATGATTTCGTTAGCTTGAATTGCAATATCAATTATGGTTTTGATTTGATTTCCTATCTTGAGTTGAGCTCTAATTCGATTTTGTGGTTCGGGTTAACACTAATTGTTAAGCCGGACTTTGGATATACAATTAGTGCTAGATTAGTTTGATTATCTTCCTATTGATGTACCGGACCTTGGATGATTAGTAGGGATTTAATCTTACTAATATATTCGAGTTGTTCTTCACGTATGAATTTCTTTCAACGACACGTATTGAGGAAGTTCATCCTTAGACTCGGATTTGGTGAAATTGTGATAGTTGAATCATGATACTTGATTTTGTTGTGAAGTATATCCTTCACTCTCTCTAATGTGTTTAGTGAGTTCTTCAAATATTCAATATTATCTCATCCATATTCTTCACTTTGCTTTCTTTTAATTTGTTTTCTAGGATTTAGAATTCAATCTTATCATTCTTGATATGGTTAGATTACTTGATGTTTGATTCATACTTTCAAATCATATTCACAATTGATTTAATTATATTTTTCACACTATAATTTAATAGACGTCTTGTGGAAAACGATTTTATAAATATTAAAATCTGAATACGACCTTATTTACTAAACTATTTCGATAGGTGCTCTGCCTAGTTGAGTTTATTTTATTAGTGACAATCCTATTTTAATCTTGAAAATTCCTATTATTTTTAGTATTATTTATTCAATTATTTATATTATTTTTATATATAATAAACCATACATCACCTTGAACCGAAAGGAAGGCTAGGAGATTCTATTGTGGCAGAGCTGCTTTTGGAAGATTTCTCGAGGAGGCTACAACACGAAGAAGGAGCTTTGAAGTACTTGAAGAGGAAGGCATCCAACAAACCATTGACACTTTTCTCACCCTTTACTCTCTCGTTCTCTTTTCTAGTTTTGTAGATGTTTTGTATGTTTAAAATGTTCTCTCTAGGATTCTCACTTCTACATTTCTTTAGGATATTAGATAGTATTATTTTACAAGTTAATTGTTGAATAGTTATTGGATTATCTTTGGGATTTGTTCCAAATATTTTGTGATTTTAATTCAAAGTACACTTTGGTGATTTGTGCATATGATTGTGACTTGCCTTTAATTGTTGCATGAGTTGTTTTAAAGGACTTTGGATTGGCATAAAGTTGTTGGACAGGACCTAGGATGAACAACTAGATGCCGTGATTAGAGTAATTGATATGGTCAGACCTTGGAATGATTAATTTCTCTAATAATCCCTAATTTGATCTTAATTCGAACCTTAGGGCTAATTGTTGAATTGACGACTCAATGATGAACCTAGGAGGTTTAGGATTTCTTGCAACCAACCGTATTGGGGTAATCAATTAAGATTAGGGTATGGATAACAAAACATCTTGGAATAATCACAAATGCCTAAGATTTGACATAGACTTGCATCTATCTAATTCATCCTAAATTCTAAGAAGAATCCTCTCCTTTAATTGCTTTCTTACATGCTTTCATAGGCTTAGATGATACTTTACAACCTTTCACACATTTTGGAACACATAAAACACCTTGATTAAGTCTTTTAACTATGATATGCATAACATGAGGAGTAACCGTTACACTTACCTAGGGAAAATGACATTTTATTTATTTTAAATCATTCATACTCCTAAATTGCTATATACAATGGTAGGTACACTGCCTTAGCATTATTCCACAAAAGTGACATTATTTATTTCTTAATGTTTAATAAGAATTTGCTAAATTATCCTATTATTTCGGTATATGGAATTTTGCTTCATTATCTAGCCGGCGACTAGAAGTACAAACTTTCGGAGCATGATCTCTGATAGCAATATTCTCACCGAAATCCACATTAAATGCACTTGACCTGACAGACACTGTTTGGAGCCACTATTGCAGAATTGTCGGGCAAGGACCACTCCAGGTGTCACTTTCCGGTTAGCCACACATCTCCATAAAACAATAGCACACACTCTCACATAAACTAAGTGAAAACCGGATATTCGGAATATACACTAAGTGTTCGGACTCTCCGATATACTCTGGTGCTCGGTTAGGCCTGTCGGATTCCACATTTCGACCGACCACCCGACACTCATACATCTCTATTATGTTACTAATTTGACCGTCGGAGAGCCAACGCCGAACACCCCCGGCATTTGGCCTTTTGCACACGCGTCGCGAGAAACGGACCCCACCGAACACTCGTGAAAGGATCGAGAGACCGCTCCCTGGATCACGAACCTTATAATTTCATCCCAACTTGTATTCTTTGAGAGTTGTTCCCACTTCCTTAGAGTTTTTTCCTTTTTTCTTGTTTCTTTTTTCCTTGTTTTATTTTTATTTTTTTTTTGTGTGTGTTTTAATGTGCTAGTAATTTTATTCTATCAATTGGAATTAACCTAAAGTTTTCTAAGTTAATTGTGATTTAATGTATAGATTAAATTTCAATGACTCAATTTCTTAATAAAAAAAAAAAAAAAAAAAAAACAAGCTCAATGTCTCAATAAATTTTAAGACGGATTTAACTCAATTGAGTTATTTATGACTCGGTCGAGTCTTTCAACCGAGCATGCACATAGAGTTTCCAATGTTCTCCAATTTCTATGTCCTTTGTGGATTTATTTTTCATTTTACCTTCATACTAACAAATTCAATCTAGTTTCCTAGTGTAATAGATTTGATTTTTCTAATTTTTATTTAAAATTCAACTTGAGCATTAAATTAACAGTTAAGATTGAAAATTAATATAATCAAATAATTTCTGTATATTTTTATAAATGTGCTTTCATATTTTTATTAGAACAACATCATTTTAATAAGTACATATTATTATAACAAATTATGAATATATTGGTATCATTGGTTTAAATATTTGTAACAAATTTTTAATAATTTTATGCTAGAATTAGAAACAACCCCTTGTCCGTCGTGGTCAGTGGGGTTGAGGATTTTTTTTTTCTTTAAAAAAAAAATTATTCTTTTTGTTGTGTTTTTATATTATATTATTTCTATTTTATAATTTTTTTTTTGTCCATTAGAAGAATAAAAATGTTATAGCGAATAATGTTCCTACATATCTTATTTAATTTTTTTTTAAAATTATGAGGTGCTTTTGAAATGTGGCATAATAAATATTATTGAGTTATTTATATATATAAAAAATTATTTTATTCCTTTTAATAAAATTAAAAAGTTAATGATGTTAGTTTTCTATATAATTAATTAATTGTCATGTTGTAAAATTTGTATTTGTCTCTAAAAAATATATTAGAGAATGTTTTAGGACGAAATTGGAGAAAGTTAAATTTAAGGGAAAATATTAAATTTAGTTACTATACTATTTTCTTATGGGTTTATAAGTCTTCAAAATTTGATTTTAATATTTTTACATTATTAATCTCTTTTTTTTTTTCAAATTGTAAGATACATTTTTCTATCTGAAAATAAACTATTCCGATCAAATCGTCTTAATTTGTTAATTTTTTAATTAATTAAAAAAATATAATGAGAAATTAATGTTTCACTAATTTCTTGTTAAAATATAAGAATTATAACAAAGTTATATTAAAAATAAATAAATGGATGAATTTAGACATTTCAAATGAATATGAAATCCAATTAAAAATTTATTGTCATAAGAAAAAGTTGAAAGCTTTGATTGAATTAGTTTGAGAGAAAAAAAAAAAAAAACGATTTAGTATTGTGTTTTTACTTTTAATTTTATTTAAAATATAATAATAAATAAAACATAAATTTCTCATTATACACTTTTTAAATTTAATTAAAAAATAAATACGATTTATATATTGTGTTTTATACGAATAAGAGGGTTCGAATTCTCCCGAGGTGGTTAGCGTCACGTTAAAAAGCTTTGAGTTAGACCCTCACTCTTTAGTAAGAGTTAGATTTTATATTCAGCTCGGTGAGTTCGGATACTTTGGATGCGTAAGCAAAAATAAAAAAAAAATAAAAAAAATAAAAAAAATCCAGTGATATTGTCGGAATGATAAAAAATATCTATCTTCTCATTCAGAAAAAGATTTTCCCTAAACGTAATTAAGGGAGAAAGGCTTACGTGGCGGAGTTAGTTACATCTTCGATGTTTGTCCCAGAACGAAATCCCCAATTCCTCCTCGCCTTCGACATATAAATTATACGAGCCCAGAGATGTATATTCCTCATTGGGTTGTTAATTTGCAGTTTATTCCATTCAATAGATTTGTTTTTTAGTAATCTGAATTTGCTGACTTTTGGTCCGGTCATCTTTTCAGGTGAGTGATCTTTCTAGCTTTCGTTGTTATCTTTACGTGTATGTTTATTTAATTTTTTGTTTTACGATTGTTGGATTTGATGATTTGGGCATTCTTTAGTGTATCGCACGATGTTGGAGCTGCTTCAGTAATTTTAGTTGTTTTTTAATTTTACTTCTTGTTTCTTTGAAAATACTGAAAGCATGACATCTTAGGAATTCATCATCTTATGGAAAGGTTGAATTTTTCGCTGTGCATATATAGGGTTCCGTGAAGATTCTTATCTTGATCTTTTTAATTTGTCAATCAGTGGGAGTGGAGAACGATGACTCGGAGAGTCCCATCATTGGTTGATCTATGTGTTCAGGTCGCAATTGATAATGTTCGATATCTTGGGGATGTTGGAGAAACTGATTTTCATCTTTTGGAGCGCATTTTACCTCATTGTACCCTTGATCAGTTGGTGCATATTGAGCATTGTACTGAGGCAAGAAAGATTTATATCTGAATTCCCACCACTCTGCAGCTTCATTCTTCAAATCACTTACTGTTTCACTGAATTAAGTAATTTTATTATACATATTTATTGCAGGGAGAGGGATCTGAGCCCCGTAACTAATCGGCTTTGGAAGACATTTTTTGAGCGTCATTTTGGTGCACACAGTGTAAATGTTGTGGTTGAAAGGATGAAAAAAGAGAAAGTAAAGTTTTCATGGAGAAAATTGTATGAGGTAACAAACATTCCTTTTTTTCCCTGTAATCTTAGCATACTGGAAAACTACACTAGCACCCTTTTATATCTGATGAAAGATATTGGTGCAATGGGGGTGGATTTAATTTTCCACTCAGTGCTCTAAACATTTCTTTCCTTTTTCTTTTAGACTATTAGTGTGTCTGCCTGTTTTTTCTGTTCTTCAGTTTCTAGGATTTAATCACTTAATGCTTCTTTCTTGGGCCATCAAATATCATTTATTGTCTTCAAGTAAATTAATCTACGGTAACAAGTTTTGTTCTCTGCACAGGCGAAGTCGAAAGCTCTAGAAGACAAAGAACAAAGGATATCAGAACGAGTGAGGGAGGGATACCGAATGGAAGAAGCTAGTAAGTATTCATTTTCTCATGGATTCTTTTGCTTGAAACTAAACTGATGCAGTACAATCTCATCTTTTTCTTTATTTATGTTGTGTCAGAACACATTTTTAGGCATTCTTCATATTTGCATGATCTTGTAAAGTTGTGCCTTGCATTTGAACGTTGAAGCTTTATTTGAGTATTATGTGAATGTTGGGTCAGAGGAACTTCGGTTGATTCAAAAATTTTTTCATCCAGCCTTAAGTCCACAAAGATTACCTCTCTGTGATCTTAAGAGCTCATACAGGAATAATAATATCTGACTTTATGTGAGATTCATCACTAGTTTTTTCTTTAGTTCCTAATTCTTTTATAGGGTTGTAGTAACAGTAGCAGTCAGTTACAGCATGGAATTGCCTAACGGATTAAAATTATGAATCCACTTCTACACAAGAAGACTGTTCACATTAAATATATGTTACACGATTTCATCTTTAATGATCTTTAATGTCAACTGGAATACACATGTTTTACTGTAGATGGGGAAAAATGCCCTGTGTATTTGCGGGTACCATAGTATAATATTGAACAGTTTGAGGATAAATTTTCATCTGTGTTGATCTAGCTGTGCTCTTGTATATTGCTGGTTATAACCGGGTTTCATGGCTCTTTGTAGAGAAGCAAAACCGGCAAATTCAGTTGTGCAATAAGATCCCTCCTTCAGGTGGTAAAAGAAATTTTTATGGAGGTATTCTCAGCATCCACTTTATTATTCTGTTTTAGCTGATTTTAGTGGATTTATGCTCAGCATCCACTTCTATTTTATAAGTAACAGAAGCTATGATGTCAAAGGGGATGTATTTTGATATGTTTCTTCTAGTTGCATAATGCATTTTTTATCTTTGTATGCACAGGGCCTTATGGCTGTATCTCTAATACGAAGAGTAACATAATGAAGAAGGCAAAATTAGAATTTGTCAACAGGTAAGACTTGTCTAAGTTGTTTCCTCTGTGGTGGCTTTGTGTGCTTAATTTTATAGATAAGCAAAAGATGTTATTATGGGGCTGGCTTTTAGCACTGGCTATATAATATGTTAACCTAAAGCATATCTATTGTCACTCCTCTCAGTTACAATCTTGGGCTTAGGATTATATTCTTTCCTAAATATATGCAACTTCAGCCTTTAGATTCTGCCGAGCAATTACAAGATTCTTTGGGAACCTGTAAACTGATGTGTTGGGTATTTCATGCATATAAGGAATTTAGTATCTGGGGTCTGAAGTATATTCCATGCTTGTAGATATAAGTATGTTATTACATCTATGGTATTGTAGAGCACCAAAAATGTTGAAGCATTTTGAGAATTTGTTAACTAATTTCAACTAATTTAGATGAGATTCTTGCTTTCCTCAATGGAAATAGAGTAATGAATGCGAGATAAATGCCATTGGTAATACCGTTGTAATACATGTGAATTGGAAGTCAAGCTCATCAGATCTTGACCTTGTCAAATTTTTGATGGATTACATAGCTTATCTTCATGTCTCAGCAAGTAAGGAAAATGCTGTGCTATATTAAACTTTGCTTTTCAATTTCAGTCGAGAGGTTAAGAATTTAGCCTGCGTGAAGAACAAGGTGGTGCAAAGGGCTTATAGGTATCTTTCTGTTCTTTACACTAATTACATCTATGCTCTGCTAATAAAGAAACATCAATTAATCTTTTTCTTTTGGTTGTTTGTCAGTGTTTCTCCTGCAAGTACTTTAGGCAGCTTTGCCAAAGTTTCTTCTCCTTCAGCATCCAGAAATACCAAGCCAATAGGAAAGAGATTTTAAAAAAGTTCACAAGGATATTTATGTCTTTGAAAGTACAGGAAGGTGTATCTTTAGAAGGGCTTGTAAAAAGCCCAGTATTTACAAATGTATTTTAAGTGTGCTTGTAAGGAAACTGAATATTTAAATTGTTATCTATCTCCTCATTTCAGATATTGAAAGTTTCTGCTAATCTTTAACCTTCACAGCATCATTCTCATTCTTCAATGGTGAAAAGGTTATTGTATGTTGCTTCTTGAATTTGTATGGTGAAAACTAATGATGTGTATTTGAGTTATATATATAATTAATATAAATAATTGAATAAATAATACTAAAAATAATAGGAATCTCTAAGATTAAAATATGATTGTCACTAATAAAATAAACTCAACTAGGCAGCGCACTTATTGAAATAGTTTAGTAAACGATTTTAAATTTATAAAAATCGTTTTTCCCTAAGACTTCTATTAAATTCTAGTGTGGAAAATATAATTAAATTAATTATGAATATGATTTGTGAATAAGGATCATTCAACAAGTAAATCAACCAATATCAAGAATGATAGGAATTTTCCGTAGCTTCGGATGCCCCCAGTAAGAGCAATCTCAAGCGGAAAAGACCAATATCTGCGATTGATTCCGTCCTATCGGGCTATATCTAGAAAGCAAAGTAAAAGAAAGTAAAACAAGAACATGGATGAGATAATATTGAATATGTGAAGAACTCACTAAACACATTAGAGATAGTGGAGGATACACTTCACAACAAAATCGAGTACCATGATTCAACAATTACAATTTCACCAAATCCGAGTCTAAAGATGAACTTCCTCAATACGTGTCGTTGAAAAAAATTCATACGTGAAGAACAACTCGAATATATTAGTAAGATCAAATCCCTACTAATCATCCAAGGTCTAGTACATCAATAGGAAGACAATCAAACTAATCTAGCACTAATCGTATATCCAAGGTCCGGCTTAACAATTAGTGTTAACCCGAACCACAAAATCGAATTAGAGCTCAACTCAAGATAGACAATCAAATCAAAGCCATAATTGAAGTTGCAATTCAAGTTAATGAAATCATAACAATCAACTCACAATAGATCAATCTCATAGTGAAAGTATAACACAAAACCAACCACTTCTACCCTAAAGAAATGTAGAAGAAGAGAGTTCATATTGGGTTGGTAAACTAGATTACAAGAGTTATCAACAAAAATACTTGAAGAAGGTAAGAAAATAATTCCAAAACCAGTTGTCAATTGAATCCGGAAAGATCTCTACACCTCAACTTTCTTCTTGAATCCTCTTCTTGCTCCTTGAAGCTTGAATGATTGAAGTAGCTCAAAACCCTCTTGATCAAGTCACAAAACTCTACCTCATAGACCAAGGAGAGATTTCATAACCTAACTAGAAACATTTATTCACTAAAACAACCTAGGGAATTATCTAATCAAAAGTATTCAATCAAAGTAATAGAAAATTCCCCAAATTCTATACCAAAATATATGAAATTGAAGAAGAACCCAATATGATTTTCAATATCTAAAACAATGTGAGATAATAACCAATCTAATTAATGCTAAAAATTCTAATATTTATAGGTAAATTAATTAGGGGTAAAATCGTCATTTTACATAAAAAGAATTTGGACAGAGCATCACTACGGGGGTGGCCCTCTATGCTTTACGGGCGTATTGATGCGGTTATGCCCTACGGGCGTATGATCCAGAGTGCCACGGCCGTAGAGAGGGTAGTTAATTCATACGGGCGTGATGCACAAAAGGGCAACGAGCGTTTAGCTCCTACGGGTGTATACCATCCTTCAAGGGCGTAGCATATTTCCAGAATGTTACACTTTTGCCTCTGAATTTGTCTTTTTACACCAATTTTCTCCAGAAGTTACCCGAAACAGAATATTTGCAATCAAACCCAAAATCAATCAATTTATCTCAATTTAATACAATTATATTCACAAATCATGCACAAATTATATCTCAAAACATGATCATATTTGATGTTATCAAATACCCCACAACTTAAACCTTGCTTGTCCTCAAGCAAATCAAATGGAAGAGGTTTTAAGAAGAAACAAACTAAACCATCAAATAGATCAAAAAGCAATTTTAACTTGATTAAGATGTGCATGAAATTTCTCAAAGATTTCAACATCAACTAGTTTACTTTTCAAAGATCTCATAAACAAAGTGCTAAGGGATGGTTCACTTTTATGCCTCATCAAAAGTTTTATGTCTAAGTCAAGAAAACTCAATTTGAACAAAATATTTTCAACTTAAATACGAAAAACGATCATAAAATCATCCTAAGTGAAGTGTGTGCTCTATCTCAATTGATGATCCCAATAGCAAATTTTCTTTCAAATCAAACTACTCAAATAGTGGTTTGCTCGATCAAAAACTTCAACAACGAGAAATAATCACAATCAAATCTCAAGAAACAAGCCACTTATTCAAAAGTAAAATTTTATTCACTTTTTTTTTCAAGGTTTTTATTGTTTGCTTAAAAATATCAACTTTAACTACCCTTGTAACGAGTTCCACTCCGATGACTCCCGGATCCCGAGGACCTTAGGGCACCAGGCATTCAATTCCCATAAGGAGTGGTGCTCAAGTAGCAAAGGATACATGCAAATAACCTTTTATTCAACAATTTTTTTTTTTAAAGAAAATTCAAAGTGTGGCAAGTATCTCAAAGAATTTTTCAAGTGATAACTCAAGCCATTTCCATTCCCAAAAGACTTAATACTATTCAAATAAGTTGTCCAAAAGTAGTTCACTAATTAGAACAAACAACCGAAAATAGCTATGTCAAAATAATTTCAGGATTTTCCTATAATCATGCTCGTACCAAGTATCAACAAAATGAAACAAATCAAATCTAGACACTTTTAACAATCAACACATAGTTTATATCATCGGCTAAGCAAATCAAATTCCCAAAAAAGTTCACAAAATAGTCTTTTCAAGTAAACTAATTATCTTGAAAAATTTGAAAAATTTTGGCAATTTTTGAGATAAAACAAGATAAAATTGGTGTATGCACCCACCCCACAACTTGAAAATTACACTGTCCTCGGTGTAAAAAGTGAATACCCCACAACTTATTTAAGAAAAATAAGAAAGCGAAAAACAACTATAAAAAGAAAATAGGAAAAAGTGCAGAAAAAGAAAAAACGACAAAACAGACAGCGCAAAGACGAGAAAGAAAATAAACTCCCCGATTAAGATCAAAGTTCATTATCGTTTTTGTTGAAAGGTTTTAATCGTTGGCCGTTGATTTTGAATTTTGATCCATCCTCTCGGAGTACCTCGCAAACTCCGTATGGAGAAACCCGAGAAATGACAAACGAACCAGTCCAATAGCTTTTTAATTTTCCTAGAGACATTTTTAAACGAGAATTAAAGATTAAAACTATATCACCACTGGAAAATTCTTTTGGACCCCGAAGACGCCTATCATGCCACAATTTGGTTTTCATCTTGAAATTCAAAGAATTTTCGTAAGCTTGAAATCTCCATTCATCGAGTTCATGAAGTTGCAAAATTCTCTCTTTTGTGGAAAGTTCGTCGTCCAAGTTGCACTTTTGAAGAGCCCAAAAAGCCTTATGTTCGATTTCAACGGGTAAGTGACAAGTTTTACCGTAGAGGAGACGATATGGAGAGAATCTCGTGGAAGTACGAAATGCAGTCCGGAAAGCCCATAAAGCATCATCTAACTTTGAGGACCAGTCTTTTCTGTCAATTCCCATGGTTTTTTCCAAGATTCTCTTGATTCCTCGATTTGTCACCTCCACTTGTCCACTTGTTTGAGGATGATAAGATGTGGATAGTCGATGTTGGACTCCATATCTCTTGAGGATTTTCTCGAGTTGAGAATTGCAAAAGTGGGTTCCTCTATCGCTGATTAAAGCTTTCGGACATCCGAAACCTTACAAGTAAACGTTGAAGAAACTTGCATACAACTTTAGCATCGTTAGTAGCACAAGCCTGGGCCTTCCGCCGATTTAGAGAAATATTCAACGGCTACTAAAATATATTTATTTCCAAAAGAAGAGGGAAAAGGTCCCTTGAAATCAATACCCCATATGTCAAAAATTTCGACACTCTGGAAAATTTGTTGTGGCATCCGATCTCGTGTGGACATTTTTCCAGTTCTTTGACATCCATCGCATGCTTTTATGAAAGATTGTGCATCTTTGAACATCGTGGGCCAATAAAATCCAGCTTCTAATACTTTTCTAACGGTATTATTTGCAGCTAGGTGTCCTCCTGCTGGTCCCGTGTGACAATGTTCTAGGATCTCAAAACCTTCCGCTCCTGAAACACATCTTCGAATAATTTGATCAGCACAAATTCGGAATAAAAACGGATCATCCCAAAAATAGTACTTTAAATCGGAAAAGAATTTATGCTTTTGGTGGGGAGTTAAATCGCTAGGAATTATCTTAGCAGCAAGGTAGTTAGCAATATCGGCAAACCAAGGAAGAGATTTATCAATAAAATTCAAAATTTCAATTAAAAATAAGCTTTCATTGGGAAATGTATCAGCTATCACGGTTTCGTCTAGGACATCAAGCTCAGGATTTTCTAATCGAGACAGATGATCCGCAACGACATTTTTGCAACCTTTCTCATCACGGATTTCAATATCGAATTCCTGCAACAATAACACCCATCTTATTAATCTTGGTTTTGCATCCGTTTTGTTGAAAAGATATTTCAAGGCGGAATGATCAGTATAAACTATAGTCTTTGACATAATCAAGTAAGAACGGAATTTATCAAAAGCAAAAACAACGACTAAAAGTTCTTTCTCAGTAGTGGTGTAGTGAGTTTGTGCATCTGTGAGAGTTTTACTAGCGTAAGATATAACATGGAATTTTTTATCATGTCGTTGTCCTAAAACAACCCCTACCGCATAATCACTAGCATCACACATTAATTCAAAAGGAAAACTCCAATCGGGTGATATCATGATAGGTGTCGTAGTTAATAATTTCTTCAAAATATTAAAGGCATCAAGAAAATTTTTATCAAATAAGAAGGGAACATCTTTTCCAAGCAAATTATTCAAAGGTTTAGCAATTAAAGAGAAATCTTTAATAAACAGGCGATAAAATCCAGAATGTCCTAGAAAGCTTCGAACACCTTTAACATTCAAAGGAGGAGGGAGTTTTGAAATAACTTCTATTTTAGCTTTATCAACTTCTAATCCAAGATGTGAGATCTTATGTCCAAGAACTATTCCCTCTTGAACCATAAAATGACATTTCTCCCAATTTAAAACAAGATTAGCTTTTAAACATCTCTTAAGCATACTCTCTAGATTTTGCAAACATGATTCAAATGAATTACCAAAGACGGAAAAATTATCCATGAAAACTTCCATAGTATCTCCTAACATGTCATCAAATATAGAAGTCATGCAAGTTGAAAAGTAGCTGGAGCATTACATAAACCAAAGGGCATACGTCTATATGCAAAAGTACCATGCAGGCAAGTAAAAGTAGTTTTATGTTGGTCTTCGGGAGCAATAGGAATTTGAAAATAACCCGAAAATCCATCTAAAAAGCAATAATAAGAATGTCCAGCAAGTCTTTCAAGCATTTGATCAATGAAAGGGAGAGGGAAATGATCTTTCCTAGTAGCACTATTCAATTTACGATAATCAATACAAACACGATGTCCAGTCACAGTTCTAGTAGGAATAAGCTCATTGTTGTCATTCTTGACAACCGTAATACCTCCCTTTTTAGGCACAACTTGCACGGGACTTACCCACTCACTATCCGAGATAGGATAAATCAAACCTGCATCCAACAATTTAACAACCTCTTTCTTTACTACCTCACACATGTTAGGGTTCAATCTTCTTTGAGGTTGTACACAAGGTTTGTAATCATTTTCGAGTAAAATCTTGTGAGAACAAAAGCTTGGACTTATACCTGGAATGTCCACAATTTTAAATGCAAAAGCTTGCTTATACCTTTTGAGTATACCTAATGTGAGCTCCTTTTGTTCTTTTGTTAAATTTGAGGCAATTATTATCGGAAGCTTCTTATCTTCATCTAGGAATCCATAGCATAGATGACTTGGCAATTCTTTTAATTCAAGATCTGGAGGATCTACAAAGGAAGTTTGCTTCTTTTGAAGTTCCTTGCAATTTGCATACGAATCCAAAGAATCATCATCTTCACAAATAGCAACATGATTAGAATCTTTCAACAACATTTTATTAATGCTATTTTCCACAAGATGACCAATTAAATCCAATGAAAACAAATCATCATCTAATTCCATAGGTTGCATAAGAATAGAATTCAAGTTGTAAGACACGCTTTCCTCATCTATTCTCATTTTAATATGATCATTGAAAATTTCATTCAATGCCTTGATAGTAACTAGAAAGGAACTTCCAAAAATGAGAGGAGCGTCATCATGCATGTCTTAAACAATAAAATCTATAGGACAAATCAAGGAATTTATTTTCACAAGTAAATTTGATGCAATTCCTAAAGGAACATGAATTGTTCTATTGTCACATTGTACTCTCATATTGGTAGATTGTAATTCTTCCAATCCTAGCTGTTTGAACAAAATCAGAGGCATGAGATTAACATTTGTACTGTCATCCACTAAAGCATGCAAATCATGTATGTTCCCTATAGTACAAGATAGAGACAAGTGATTAGGAAAATTTTGAATTGAAGAACATCCTTCCAATAGTGCCATAGAACAAACTTTACTCAAAGTTACCCCATCAAGCTCTAGAGAATATTTCTTAGCACAAATGTCTTTAAGAAATTTAGCATACTTTGGCATACTATTGATCAACTCAAGTAATGGCAAATTCAAAGATATGTTTTTAATAGAGTTAAAGAAATGATTGAAGAACTCCCTTTTTTTTCTTGCTTAGACCTGACTGTTCGGGGCATGATGTTTTGTGCCATTATCTCCATTATTTTTCCTCCAAGCTACAAGAACAACTTACTCAAATTTTCTTTCCAATTCCCTTCAAATGAAATCTGGAAATCAAATTGAAGAAATGACAAAGAAGAGAAAATAATGTATGCTCTCGGATAGTGTAAAAACAGAGGAAAAGGCAGGGGGTTAAAATTTCAGTTCTGAAATTTTAGCAAAACAGAGAAAAATACAGAGTTGTACATAAATTAGCTACTGGAATTTTGAATAAAACAGAGGAATTAACTATTATAGCTACTGGAATTCTCTTCAAAACAGAGGAAAATACTTGCTGGAATTTTCAGAATGAGCAGAATAGATTGCAAAATGCAAATTTCTGGACACATTACAGCAAAAGCAGTGAAGAAAGCTTACTGAAATTTTACACAAAAACAGAACAAAACATGTAACATCTACTGGATTTATTGTTCAGCAGCAGTGGTGTAAAAATTCTGCCACTGTACTGCCCAAAATTTTCAGCAAAAACAGAACAAAATCAAGCATACAATAGATTTCAGGATTGAAAATTTCAGCAGCAATGCAAACAGCATGTTACTGGACTGCCCAAAAAAAATTTTACTGAAAATGCAGTGTACAAAAGTATACAAAAACATCTAACTACTGGAAAATAGAACAAACAGGTTCATGCATTTGAATTTCTAATTTGGCCCTGCAAATTGTCTATATGAAAGAAGTGAAACATATACATACAAACTAAATGCTATTACATGAAATGCAGAAAGAAATGCAATTACAAACAATTAACAAATCTATATACCATTATTTACTGTACCATGCAAAAACTGAATTCACAAAAGAAACCATACACTAACCTACTGGAAAATGAAAATAAGAACAAGGAAAATCATGCATTTGCTAATCTAAATTAATTATGCAAAGATCGAAAAGAATTAAGAACAATTTCTATCTTCTAGAAATTAAACTACATAATTTCTATATATCTATTTACCATGCAAAACAAAGAAAATATACATGTTAACAATATTTCATGCAAGAGTAAAACAAAACATGCAAATTCATGAAAGTGTACTAAATAGCATACAAGGAAAAACAAAACACAAAGATCAAACATAGCTACTAGAATGAAAAGGTAATAAGGTAGAATCCATATAAAATAATTTACCTAAATACATATGAACATCATGCAAAGAGCTACAAAAAGTCATACAATTTATTCTAGCCACCTAGCTAACATGTAATCTATTTAAATAACATCAAGATCATGCAATCTATATATAACTAAAATACCTAAATCTAGCTAATCGAAATCAAGTATAATAGACAATACATCATATGCATATTTATACAAATATGTTAAATCAATCGCAAAGAAAAACAAAACATACAAACTAACTAAATCATAAGAAACAACAATTAATATAAAATACTTGAAATCTAAAAATGAAGTGTAACAAAGCTAATGAAGTGAATTAAATAACTAAACTAGAAATGTTGGTCACTAAACTAGCATTTCTTAGAATTAGTTTCTAAGAATGCTTACTTTTCAACAAAAAACTATACTATTTTATTACCTAAAGAACTCAAAGAATACTAGATAAAATCCTAAAGTTGCAAGACTAATAGTAATAATGGTGACCATTTATTGAAAAACCTACTACATGCAAAATCTAACAAAAATTGCAAAAGAAGAAATCTAAATGCAAAACCATACCTAAATTCATATTAAGCACACATTAAGGTTAACAAATAAAAGATAGAAAATATGAAAACATCTAACATCAATACCTAGCAAAAGTAAGTATCTAGATAATAATCTTCATGAATTGAAGATATTATTAGAATACTAACTAAACTAGAAAGCTCTTTAAGAAAATAAAGGAATGAAGATGAAATGATAAGAACATGCAAAACTAACCAAGAAATGTAAGACAACTAAAGAAGATGCAAAACAAGTAAATGATAAGTAATGAAACTAAGATTAAGAAGAGAAGTAAACTAAACTACTCTAACATAATACCTAAAAACAAATCAAGATAATATCTATAACAACTATCAAAAATCATGAAACGAAAGCATGGAAATATATCTAAGAACATGAAATAGAAATCAATCAAAGAAAGAATCAAGTTAGAGGACTAGTTAGATCTTATACTAACCATACCTAAGAACTAATCAGAAAAAGTTAGAAAGATTAGAACAAACTAAGTCAAGTTAGAAAGTAGGTAAAACAATTAGATTTAAAATTCTAAACTAAAGATCAAACTAAGATGTTAAACCTAAGATCTAGGTTATTCTAAAGGATAAGGATCTAAAGAATCAAAAGCTAACCTAATCTAAAGCACTAAACTAACTAAGCTATCTAATCTAGATCAACTAAAGTTAACCTAAATCCAAAATATCTAAGCTATATCTAACCAAAATCCCTAAGTAAAAGTTTACCTAAGGGATCTAATTTAACCAAAATATTAACTAAACCTAAAAATCATGATACTAAATCATCTAACCTAAGATCTAAATCCAAAAATCTATAATCTAAGCAAAAGAAATTCTAAAAAAAAATGAATCAATATGAAAGCAAGAGATACAAAATACAAGTAACATAAGAAAACTACTAAAGTAAGAATAAGAAGAATCAAAGAATCAAAATTAAACTACTCAACTAAAAATAAGAAACAAATGAAATTGACACATCTAAACTAATGAAATAAGATTGATCAAGAAAATATCCTAGATCTATCAAAGAGATCAAAGATATTCTAAGAATTAGACATGAAAAATAAAACTTACTTGAGAATGATATCATAAAACAAATCATATCAAAATTAATTCGTTATAAATTTCACACCGTTGATGAAAATTTTTCCCCAAAATTACAACGAACATAGAGGAAAAACATCATGAAAATTAATAGGATTCCCCGACAACGGCGCCAAAAATATGATGTGTATTTGAGTTATATATATAATTAATATAAATAATTGAATAAATAATACTAAAAATAATAGGAATCTCTAAGATTAAAATAGGATTGTCACTAATAAAATAAACTCAACTAGGCAGAGCACCTATCGAAATAGTTTAGTAAATAAGGTGGTATTCAAATTTTAAATTTATAAAAATCGTTTTTCCCTAAGACTTCTATTAAATTCTTGTGTGGAAAAAATATAATTGAATTAATTATGAATATGATTTGTGAATAAGGATCATTCAACAAGTAAACAAACCAATATCAAGAATGATAGGATTGATTTCTATATCTAGAAAGCAAAGTAAAAGAAAGTAAAACAACAACATGGATGAGATAATATTGAATATGTGAAGAACTCACTAAACACATTAGAGACAGTGGAGGATACACTTCACAACAAAATCGAGTACCATGATTCAACTATTACAATTTCACCAAATCCGAGTCTAAAGATGAACTTCCTCAATACGTTTCGTTGAAAGAAATTCATACGTGAAGAACAACTCAAATATATTAGTAAGATCAAATCCCTACTAATCATCCAAGGTCCGGTACATCAATAGGAAGGCAATCAAACTAATCTAGCACTAATCGTATATCCAAGGTCCGCTTAACAATTAGTGCTAACCCGAACCATAAAATCGAATTAGAGCTCAACTCAAGATAGACAATCAAATCAAAGCCATAATTGAAGTTGCAATTCAAATTAATGAAATCATAACAATCAACTCACAATAGATCAATCACATAGTGAAAGTATAACACAAAACCAACCACTTCTACCCTAAAGAAATGTAGAAGAAGAGAGTTCATATTGGGTTGGTAAACTAGATTACAAGAGTTATCAACAAAAATACTTGAAGAAGGTAAGAAAATAATTCCAAAACCAGTTGTCAATTGAATCCCGGAAAGATCTCTACACCTCAACTTTCTTCTTGAATCCTCTTCTTGCTCCTTGAAGCTTGAATGATTGAAGTAGCTCAAAATCCTCTTGATCAAGTCAAAAACTCTACCTCATAGACCAAGGAGAGATTTCATAACCTAACTAGAAACATTTATTCACTAAAACAACCTAGGGAATTATCTAATCAAAAGTATTCAATCAAAGTAATAGAAAATTCCCCAAAATCCAACCCAAAAATCAATCAATTTATCTCAATTTAATACAATTATATTCACAAATCATGCACAAATTATATCTCAAAACATGATCATATTTGATGTTATCAACTACTTCTCTCTTTGTTATTGTTTTTTTTTGTTTTGAAAATGGGGGTATTATATATTAGACATATAATAGCAAAAAAAATGTAACTTCTCTGTTGTTTGATTCTTCGAAAAAGTCCAGCTATAATTTATGTTTTACATTCTGTTAATCATGTGCCAAAAATATATATATACAACATTTCAGGGCATTCACTTGCTATTCTCTGGTATCCGTCATGCCTTCTTCACATTCAGCAAAATTTCCCTGTCTTATTATTAAAGACAGAGCATTTTGGGTACACAAACCTACAGGTAAAAGACATGCCTTGTTTTTCTAATACCTCTTTCATTTGAGTTTGTAAGCTATACATTTCGGGGAAACATCGAGAAAGGAAGGAAAAAACCAAAAAAAAAGGGGGGGAAAGGGGAAAAGTTTTTCTAAAGGCATCCGGCATCCGAACTCACACGGGTTGACTAATCCAAATTCGGAGCGGGTCTAGGGATTACGGACTTAAGCTCCTCCCAATCTCAGTTGTGTGGGATCAAATCGTGGTTCTCCCTTCCAAGTGTAGCCCCTTCGCGCCACTACACCAACTAATGATTGGTTGAAAGGAAAAAGTTTAAATATATTTGAAAGGAAAAACTTTATCCAAATGCACCTTAAATTTATATATTTGAAAGGAAAAAGTTTAAATATATAAATTTAAGGTGCATTTGGATAAAGTTTTTTTTTCCCCTTTCCTAAAATAAAAAATTTTAAACATATTGTAGATATCAAAACTTTATTTATATATCTTAATTTACATATTTAATTATATATTAAAGATTTTGGAAGATTCAACCCCTTATATAAGTGACACGTGGCACTAATAGTCAATGATTGTCATTCTCTTCGTCTATAAATAGAGGGCGAATTCCATTAGGAAGCCGAGAGATTTTCGAAGGATACCGAACCTCTGACGAAATCAACCCTTCCTCTACATGTTCAAATACATCCCGAGATCAAGTCCTAAGCCCTCGAAAGGAGAAATCACATTGTTCGACAGATCGAGATAAAACCCAAAGGCCCTCGACATCGAATCCATTCTGAAATCCAACCCAAAACGCCCATCGGAAAAAATCAAATCAATTGGATCGAGATCAAGCCCAAAATGCCCCTCGAATCCATGACGGATCTAATCAACGAATCTATAGAGATTGGATCCTTATAATTTTTAATTGTTATACAATTGTTATATCCAATTCCTATTTCTTATAATTTTGATTTTACAGAAATAAAAGAAAATATTGTTTACAAATTTGGCACGCCCAGTGGGACTATCTCTACTATTCACCTCTTTTCGTCAATACCATTGAAATAGAGTACAAGAATGATGTAAACAAAGTTGATTCAAACGACGTTGCTATAGATGTAACTGTTGGTGTTTCGACGTCTATGACCTATGTCGGTCCTACCACACAAAGTAAAGGAAAGGTGATTGCTAATTTGCAGAAGAGACTAATTGGCGACGCATCCCACAAATTCAGCAACCCTTGTTTTGGCGTTGTTGCTACGCAGAACCAACCACGAGGCACTATAGGTGGAATGATTCAAAGGACGCTTGCAATGCTAGAAAACAAGGTTGATGTAAACAAAGCAGAATCAGAAAATGAAGATTTCTTTTCGGATTCTACAAGTAATGTCCAACAAGATCAAATGAGTAGTGATGATGGTCTTGAAGATTCCGCTACAAATACCTCTATCATGCCTATTATGATGTCAAACGAGTCAAACATAGAAGAACAATTGGCACACTTGACAAAGTTGGTGGAAGGCCTCACATCACAATTGGTGAAGCAAGATCGCATCATTACGCAACTGGTGAGCAACAATGGTAAATCTACTCAGACAATGCAAAGTGATGATGCTTTTGAAGTGATATAAAAATTAATAAATAAATGAGTGAAATAATAATAAAATTAATACGATAAGAATGAATATAATTAAGTTTGTCACTAAACTTCAATCATCTAGGCAGAGTACCTATCATGTAGATAGTATCAAAGCAAGTATCGAGATTTTAAAATTTATAAAATCGTTTCTCCCCAAGATCCTTATTAAGATTAGGTGTAATTAAATATAATGACATTAACTATGATCATGTTCCGGAGGAATGAATCAATTTAGAGTTTATCCAACTAGCATCAACAATGATGAGATTGAAACTAAGATTCCTAGAAAGCAATGTAAAATATAGCAAAGTAGAAATTAAAGCAAGTAATGGATGGTAGAAACGCAAGGAAAGCCATAGGTAAAATGGAGGATATAAATCACTAAGGGCAAGATAATCATGAATTAACTATATAATTCCACCAAATTCAAGTCTAAAGATGAACTTCTCCAATACGGTTCGTTGCAAGAAATTCATAAATGAAGAACACTTGAATATTAACACAATCAAATCTCCTATCAATCATCCCGGTTCCGGTCCATTAATAAGAAATTCAATCATATTAATTTGGCACTAATCATATATCCTGGTTCCGACCTAACAATTATTGTTAACCCGAAACCACAATTCCAAATCAAAGCTTAAACTAAGAATAAAAATCAGGTCCAAAGCCATCATTGAAATTGCAATTCGAATTAATAAAACTACAACAATTGATCCATGAAAATCATAAAATGCCCAAAGTAACAAGTAACATAAAACTAACCATTGCTACCTAAGAGAAATGTAGAAGAAAGAGTTCCTAAGGTTGGCAACTAAATACAAGATAGAAAATACAAAAAGTAATAGAAGTAAAGAGAAGAGAGATGTCGTTATCAATTGGTCGTTGACTCGGGAGTTCCTCCTCTTCTTCAACTCCCTCTTTGATCTTCCTCTTATTCTTCTTCAAGCTCCAAGGTTGATGTAGGTAAGCTTCTCTTGAATTAACTCCAATGAATTTCCTTACGTGTCGAGGCAAACTCACAAAAACTGTCTAGAGACACTTATAACTACAACAACTCGGAATGATCTATAGAGAAATCGGAATTACAAAATGTATAGAAAATTCACGAAGTCTAAACCAACAAGTCAAAGATATATTCTAAGTGTATGTGATGATCGCTTTTCATATATAAAAATTAGATAAATAAATGAGTGAAATAGTAATAAAATTAATAAGAATTAAGTGAATAAAATAGGTTTGTGACAAGTCTACAATCATCTAGGCAAAACACCTATCATGTAGTTAGTTTAAAAGCAAGTATCAAAGATTTTAAAATTTATAAAATCGTTTTCTCCCAAGATTCCTTATTAAGATTTAGGCATAAGAATTTATAATGAATTCAACTATGAACATGTTTTGGAGGAATGAATCAATATAGAGTTTATCCAACCAACATCAAGAGTGATGAAATTGGAACTAAGTTTCCTAGAAAGCAAGGTAAAAATAAAGCAAAGTAGAGAATTAAAGCAAGTAATTGAAGGTAGAAACTCAAAGGAAAATCATAGCTAAAATGGAGGATACAAACTACTAAGGGCAAGATTAATCATGAATTAACTATCATAATCTCACCAATATTCAAGTCTAAAGATGAACTTCTTCAATACGGTTCGTTGCAAGAAATTCATAGATTAAGAACATTTGAATGTTGACAAGATCAAATCTCCTATCAATCATCCTAGTTTCGGTCCATCAATAGGAAATCTAATCACATCAACTTGGCACTAATCGTATATCCCGGTTCCGACCTAACAATTAGCGTTAACCCGAAACCACAATTCTAAATCAAAGCTCAAACTAAAGATAAAATTCAGATCCAAAGCTAAGATAGAAATTGCAATTAGAATTAATAAAACTACAACAATCATCCATGAAAGTCATAAAATCCCCAAAGTAATAAGTAACATAAAACCAACCATTTCTTCTTAAGAGAAATGTAGAGAGAAGAGTTCCTAAGGTTGACAACTAAATACAAGATAGAAGACAAAAAGTAATAGAAGTAAGGAGAAGAGAGATGTCGTTATCAATTGTTCGTTGACTCAGGAATTCCTCCTCTTCTTCAACTCCCTCTTTGATCTTCTTCTTGTTCTTCTTCAAGCTCTATGGTTGATGTAGATAGGTTCCTCTAGCATAGCTTCAATGAACTTCATTACGTGTCGAGGTAAGTCCACAAAAACCAACTAGAGACACTTATAACTACAACAACTCAGGAATAATCTATAGAAAAATCGGAATTACAAAGTATATAGATAATTCACTAAGTCTAAACCAACAATGCTCAAAATGATATTCTAAGTATAAACAGAGCAACCATCCATTATACCAGCCAACATAACACTGCTAAAAATCCTATAATTTATAGAAAACCGAAAATAGGGGTAAAATAGTCATTTCACACTTGGAAAAATTGGATTTTGACTCAACACGCCAGTGTCGCGCACCGTGTTGTGACAGTGTTGACATTGAACGACACGAGCGTGTTGCACCCGTGTTGTGCACTGGTGTGTGTTTTGAGTGAGTAAAAATGAATATCAAATAAGGCAAATAATTTCACACAACAGTGTCACATAATCAAATACAACTAAGGCAGAGTACCTATCGCATGTAGATAGTAACACGAGAGTACCACGATTTTAAATTTATAAATATCGTATCCACAGGAACGTTGGTGACGGCTGGTTAGTTTCTACTAAGTATGACAATCTTTAAGGTTCAGGGAATTAGTCATATATGTCCATTCAATTCAGATATGATTGTTTAAAGAATAATTAAAACAAGAATGGAAAGATAATTAACTAAGATCTCTAATGAAGTACGTATGATTAATTAAGTTGAACAATGTTCGAAAGTTCAGTTTGCAAACGGATCTAAGGCAATTATGAATTCGAATCGTCTTACTACCATACCCGAATTATCTAATGTAATTACCTCAATATGGTTGTCGCAAGTAATCCTAAACCTTTGTAGATTAGTTATTAAGTCGTCAATTTAATAAGTTAATCTTAAGGTTTGCATTGATTATGAACTCGAGATTATTAGGCCTACTAACTTGGATGGTTCTCGCAAGTTATTAGACCTAATCCGGCAATTCGCTAAATATCCTATGGTTGGGACTCATTAACAAACCGTCAATTTAATTAACTATTGTAGTATCATGCATCAACCTAAGTTTCATGGCATAAACTCAATACGAGAATCAAATCGAAAGCGTAAAACAATAAGCAATTCATAATGTATATTAAAACATATCCTTCCCGGGAATACATAAATCATTAATCAATCAATCAAAATAAAGAGTATCTTAGGACGCAGAATCATAACATATAAAGGAAAAGAAATGTAAGAACGAAAAGAAAAGGAAAGAGAAAGTTGTCGTGTTGCTCTCACTGCTTCCACGGGTTGGCTTAATCCTCTAGACCTCGCCGAGACTTGTACTCCAGATCCTTATCTTGCTCTAAAGATCTTCAGCTACCACTCCCCTCAACTAAACTATAGGGTATCCCTTATGGTTGAGGCTCAACCCTACACTCGAGAAGAAAGAAAAATGAAAACCGAATCTCGACTAGAGCTTATCATGAAATTCCTATTCGCTAGGAACTCAGAAATGCTCCTGTTCCGAGTGATTCCGGTGTGCCTCAACAACTGGGGGAGTGCATCTATTTATAGGAGTAGAAAAGGGGCTGAAAACAGTGAAAATTAGATGTGGGACGCCAAAAATACCGTCAACACGGGCTGCAACACTGGCAGGAACACGCTTGTGTCGCGTGTCTCCAACACGGCCAGCAACACGGGGCAGGAACACGCCCGTGTCGCGTGTCTCCAACACGGCTAGCAACACGGGCAGAACACACCCGTCTTTGGCTCAATATAGCCGGAAACACGGGCGGAACACGCCCGTGTTGGCCTTTTTTTCGGAAATTTCACCTTTAGTCCCCGATTTCTTCCTTTCTTCAATTTTGGTCCCTAAAACTTCCGAAATCAAAAACATAAAGAATTTGCGTAATTTCCATTCAATTAAGTCCAATTAACTCAATAATTAACTCGAATTGAACATAATTAATTTATAAAAACACGATATAAAATCGAGTTATCATGCACCGTGTCGCGCCCCAAGTTGCACCCGTGTTGAGTAGAAAATTGCACATTTGGTCCCCGAACTTCACTCTTTTGGTTAATTTACCCTCTAAAAGCTTCCCGAAAAGAGAAATATCACAATTAAATGCAAAATTAACCAATTTATCTCAATTTAAACCATTAAAGCTCCTCAATTATGCACAATTAACCCTCCAAAACATGATCATATTTGATGTCATCAGTATGCAATAAATCATCCAAAATACTAGCTAATACAACTTGCCAATCTGAAAGCAACTAAAAATCCTATTATTTATATATAACCGAAATCGGAGGTAAAATAGTCATTTCACACTTAAAACATGATTTTGGCCCTCTCTACGGGCGTAGTGAGTGCATCGGCTACGAGCGTAGTAGTCTGGCCGAGGGCGTAGTGAAGTCATCACTACGGGCGTGAAGGACGTAGTAAATTCATCACTACGGGCACGAAGGGCGTAGTGATGTCATCACAGCCGTAGCACACCTTCTAAGGGCGTAGTCATCTCCCAGAAAATTGCAATTTCAACCCTTAATTTATCTGTTCAATCAATTCAGCCCGAAAGTAACCTGAAACATAATAATTGCAATTAAACCCAAAATCAATCGATTTATCTCAATTATATACAATAAAGCTCATCAATTATACACGAATAATGCTCCAAAACATGATCATATTTGATGTTATCACAAAGGTATGTTGAGACTGCACGAAACGATGTTACTTCAAAGAGAAAAGAAGAACCAAATGATTTTGGGGTAGTCAATGTTGCTTTGAAAAACAATCTCAAGTAGTTGATGGACCAAAAAAACGAAGAAGAACAAACAATTCATGTTTCTGCTGATGGACTCATTCTAACAAATGAATTAAATAATTTCATTATAGGTATGATAACCGATATATATGCAAGAAAATCAAAATCATCCTTTGCGTATTCAAAGCCATATTCAAGGAGGATAGCTGGTTTGAAGATGCATGAAGGATATCTTCCTCCAAACTTGTAGTAGTTTAATGGAAGGGGCAATCCCAAGCAATATATTGCTTACTTCATAAAAATATGTAACAACGCTGGTACAAAAGGAGATCTTCTAGTCAAACAGTTCGTTCGATCCCTCAAAGAAAGTGCATTCGACTGGTACACTAACTTGCCCCCTGCATCAATCAACAGTTGGAACCAACTTGAAGTTGAATTTTTGAATTGCTTCTACAGTACTCGACGAACAGTAAGCATGCTTGAGTTGAGTCATACAAAGCAATGGAAGGATGGACCAGTTGTTGATTACATCAATCAATGGAGAAGTTTGAATCTGAATTGCAAAGATCAATTATGTCAGAAATTTGCGATCGAGATGTGCATCCAAGGAATGCAATGAAACCTTCAATACATTTTGAAAGGAATACAACCAAACACATTTGAAGAATTAGCTATGTGTGGATGAGATATGGTGTTAAGTATCATCGCCAATCAAAAGCTTGAAATTCATGTTGAACAACAACATCAAAGTAGGGGCAACGTTTCCTCGGAATTTGAAGATGAAGAGTCAATTTCAATTGTTGATGATGCTTAAGTCAAATCATTAGCCTCCTCCTATACGTACGAGGTTAAACCGCAAGTTACTCCTTGATAAGAGTATAAACTATATATATTTCAAAGAAGACTCCTTGACATGAGTGTAAACTGTTTGAATATTGAAAGAAGACTCCTTGACACGAGTGTAAAATGTCCGAATGTTAAAGGAAGACTCTTTGACATGAGTGTAAACTGTTTGAATGTTGAAAGAAGGCTCCTAATACGAGTGTAAACTGTCTACATCAAAGAAGACTCTTTGGCACGAGTGTAAACTATCAACCATTGATGAAGGGTCCTTGATACGAGTGTAAACTATCTAAAGCAAAGAAGATTCCTTGGCATGAACGTAAATTGTCCGAATGTTGAAAGAAAGCTCCTCGATACTAGCGTAAACACTTTACACATTTGACGAAAACTCCTCAAAGACGAGTATAAACCTGTTCATAAACTGCATGTTACTTCTTGATATGAGTTTAAACTATCTACAAGTTGAAAGAAGGCTCCTTGACACGAGTGTAAAGTGTCTACAAATTTTAAGAAGGCTCCTTAACACGAGCATAAACTATTCATATGTCAATACGAAAATGATCCTTGACGTACGAGCTAAAACTGTATGTTACTCCTTTAATGCATGAGTTGAAGTTGCAAATTTGAACTACGTTCGGCTTGATTCCTTTACGGGATACGTAGGCAGCTTAGATATATTCTAACTTGAGTTATAAAAAAGAAAAAAAAGTCCTAAAAAAAAAATAGTTTAGAAAAAAAAGGATAAGTAAATGAACTTGATATTTTTATTTTTATTCATCTTGAGAATTTACAAGAGTTTTATTCATCTTAAGAATCTAAACCTTGTAGATGAAGCCCAATCCGTCTCCTATCAAGAGACAGCCAACTCCTTCATTCTTGATCCATCGTTAAAAACAAAAAAAAAAAGAAGAAAAAAAGAGGGAAATTGATGTGTGAGTTATATATATAAAAATAATATAAATAATTGAATAAATAATATTAAAAATAATAGGAATCTCTAAGATTAAAATAGGATTGTCACTAATAAAATAAACTCAACTAGGCAAAGCACCTATCGAAATAGTTTAGTAAATAAGGTGGTATTCGGATTTTAAATTTATAAAAATCATTTTTCCCTAAGACTTCTATTAAATTCTAGTGTGGAAAATATAATTGAACTAATTATGAATATGATTTGTGAATAAGAATCATTCAACAAGTAAACCAACCATTATCAAGAATGATAAGATTGAAGTCTATATCCTAGAAAGCAAATTAAAAGAAAGCAAAGTAAAGAACGATTGATGTGAAGAACTCACTAAACACATTAGAGAGAGTGGGGATACACTTCACAACAAAATCAAATATCATGATTCAACTATCACAATTTCACAAAATCCGAGTCTAAGGATGAACTTCCTCAATACGTGTCGTTGAAAGAAATTCATACGTGAAGAACAACTCGAATATATTAGTAAGATCAAATCCCTACTAATCATCCAAGGTCCGGTACATCAATAGGAAGACAATCAAACTAATCTAGCACTAATCGTATATCCAAGGTCCGGCTTAACAATTAGTGTTAACCCGAACCACAAAATCGAATTAGAGCTCAACTCAAGATAGACAATCAAATCAAAGCCATAATTGAAATTGCAATTCGAGTTAATGAAATCATAACAATCAACTCACAATAGATTAATCTCATAGTGAAAGTATAACATGAAACCAACCACTTATACCCTAAAGAAATGTAGAAGAAGAGAGTTCCTATTTGGTTGGTAAACTAGATTACAAGAATTATCAACAAAAGTAATTGAAGAAGGTAAGAAAGTAATTCCAAAACCAGTTTGTCAATTGATACCGGAAAGATCTCTACACCTCAACTTTCCTCTTGAATCTTCTTCTTGTTCCTTGAAGCTTGAATGATTGAAGTAGATCAAATTCCTCTTGATCAAGTTGCAAAACTCTACCTTATAGACCGAGGAGAGATTACACAACCTAACTAGAAACAATTATCACTAAAACAACCTAGGGAATTATCTAATTGAAAGTAGATCAACAAAGTAATAGAAAATCCCCTAAATTCTATACCAAACTATAAGAAATTCAAGAAAACCCAATATGATATTCAATATCTAAAACAATGTGAGAAACTAGTCAATCTAAGCTCTAATCTAACCTCATCCAACCTCTAAGCCAACCTCTAAATAATGGAAAAGATCCCAATATTTATAGATAACTGAAATAGGGGTAAAATTGTCATTTTACACAAAAGAATCTGGACAGAGCATCACTACGGGCGTAGTCCCTTATGCACTACGGGCGTAGTAAAGTAGTTAAGGGCAATGAGCGTAGAACAAAAAGGGCAACGGGCGTAAAATTGCAAAATCATCCACACGGGCGTGTTCATGGCCGTGTTGATGGCCGTGTTGATGGCCGTGTTCACCGCCGAGCCCGTGTTACTGGGCGTGTTCAGCGCCGAGCGCGTGTTCTTGGGCGTGTTCATGCGCTGTTTTAGGCAATTATCCTCTAAGGGCGTAGAAGACCTTCTAGGGGCGTAGTAAGGGTCTTCCAAGGGCGTAGTTGACCTTCTAGGGGCGTAGTATACTTCCATAAATTACATATTTAGTCCCGAACTTCACTCTTTTGATCAATTAGCCCCACGAACTTCCTAAAAACAGAAATATCACAATTAAGTGCACAATTAACATATTTATCTCAATTTACTCTAATAATCCTCAACAATTATGCACAAATACCCTTCCAAAACATTACCAAATTTAGCGTTATCAGAAGTTAAGTCCATAGTCAGCCCAAAAGATAAAAATCATAAACAAAAAAAAAGGAGAAGGACAGCCCAAAACAAGAGGGGCAGCTAAAAAAAAAAAGGAAAGCAAAAAAAAATATATATATATATATATAAATAAAGGGTAGCCTAGAGAAGAAAAAATAAAAGTCCAAACAAAGGTCAGTATTTAAAAAATATATATATCCACCTAGAATTAAAAAAATGGCCAAGGGAAAAAATTGGCAAATATATATATATATATATATAAAATAAAATAAAAAAATAAAAGAAATTTTCTTCATTATTCATCAATAAAAAAAAGGTCTTTTATCTTAAATAAGATAGAGAAGTATAAATTTTCCCTTGCTTTAAAGAGGAAAGTTCCAATTCTTTATCTTTTGCTAGTTCGTCTTCAAATCAGTATCATCCTTCTCCATTTTCTTCGTCACTTCAAGAGATTGATCAAGTGTCTTTTGCGCACAAGTAAATAGCTTTTATTCAATGAAAATTGCAAACTCCAATTGACGACATCGTTCTCCGTTATTCTTCAGACGCCTTGACAAATCATCTAGTTTGAAATTAAGATTCTTTATTCTAGATTTGATATCAGTCATCTCACCTTCTATATTGTCGGTGTTGTCATCAACTTCTTTCAAATCGACTTTCCTTTCTTCAAATTGTCGTAGGATTTTAGAAACACATGTTTGATTACGTAAATAAACCGTTGTGCTTGCGTTTTAGAGATTCAAGATTCCAAGCATTTTCGAAAAGCACAACTACAATAGTTTTAAAAGATGATATACTTCCATGGGTCAAACCTGACAAAATAGATATAATACCTTTTTTCCCTAACTAAAAGATCTGAAGTAGAAGTAAGGTCAAGGTGATTGATGATTCCTTTACATATATTTACATTGATGTATTCTATATAAACATCTCCACAAGGTATAAACGCAACATTCGGCATTCTTACGAGGGTAGCTCCAGGTGTGAGCATCATTATTTACTAATTGTGGAGATAAAGTTGGGGAATCAACAACATTGTAATTATAATCCGCAACAAAATCATCATCGGGTATATCACCAACACACTAAATGTTTTCAAGGTTCCTCAGCTAGAAAGATAACAAAAAGGATAGGTACAAAAAAAAAAAAAGTGATATAAAATAAATTAAGAATAATAATATATATATATATATATATATATATATATATATATATAAAAGAAGCAGCAAATATTAAAAAAAAAATCATCCTGTAAAAATACAAAACAGCAGCGAATAAAACAAAAGTTGCGCAAATTAAAAAAATAAGAAGCTGCGAGACTTTAAAAAAATAGTAGCAAATTAAAAAAAAAAAAAGAGCACTGAATATAAATCATCAAAATACTGCGAAAATTATAAATATATATATATCCAGTAACTTACATGACCAGCCAAAGTTGGAGGAGACATGGTGGAACTTGGAACACCATCCAAAAGGGGAACATCTTGCAAAGAATCTACATAAACAACTAGAGTATGTGAAAGTCTCTTCTTCTTTGGAAGACGATTCCAAGGGCGATTTCGCTCTTCATCACTTGCTGAGAGACTCTCATCGGATTGATGATCATCGGCAACAGGCGGAGTTGAAGCTTCTTTTGTAGTTGCAGTAGTACTTGAGGGAGTTGTTAAAAGTTTCAACTTTCCTTTGTAAGTCAAATATTTCCACCACAAATCATATTCTTCCGTACAAAGGGGCATGGTATAACTTGCTTCTATAGTTACTTTAGACTTCGTTCCACGACCCATAGATGATTGTCATAAAGGTGATAACTCCTTTATCGACGTACAAGATGGCTTTGATTTCAAAATACCAAGGATATCTTGACAAAAACCAAACTGTCTACAAAATCTATGAGGATTGTATGGCACAATCTTATCTTGTCTAAAATGAACGAATGCTGATCAAAAGAGCAAGGTTCTCCCGAGGAAAGTTTTTCGTCATCAACCAAGGTTTGCTTGTCTTTACCGGATGAAAGGAAACTATGAAAGGTAGTATTTGGTTGTTGAAAAAGACTTACCACGTCAGGTCAAGAAAAGTATTTCCCCATCTTTTCTCCATGGAATTGAACCATTCCGGCTAGAGATTTGATATTGGCATGCTTAAAATACGAATCATAATGTTGCGCTATCCAAGCATATACAAGTGAATTGGGAATGTAGCTCAACAACGCCCAAGTACGGATGAATGGACAATCTCGTTAAGACCATTGTAAATACTTGCTAGTACCAGAATCGCAAGATAGAAGAGGTGACCACAAGCAATAAAACTCGCAACTTTTAAAACATCTAGGCACATGTAACCTACATTCTTACCCGGAAAAAGAAACTTACATATCCAACATGAAAGGAAGGCTGCCAATTCCGTCTCTCAACCTCTTAAATACGTGAGTCTCCAAATAATTTGTCAAAATCCATTGTAGGTAAGGAGGAATCTGCGTTAAAGGTTGAAGTATTTGAATTGTGAGTCATTTTAGGTGGTTGACGTTTTCGTGTTACAAAAGATCTAGCGGTAGGGTTGCATATCTATTTAGTCCTTTGAACCAAAATCGAATCATTGCTCAAACGATACGATGGTTGGATCTCCATTTACAAGTTTTCCTAATGTAAAAAATAAATTCTTACAGCTTTGGGGGAGTTCACCTATCAAACGACTCTCTAGAAGATGGAATAACTTCGTCAGAAAGGGAGCCACTAGCGAGTAAACTCGCAAGTGAGAATAAGTCCCAAATTGAAATCGACAGCTCACCAATAGATGTATGCAAAGTGTTGGTCGAAGGACACCATTGGTTGCAAAAAGCACGCATCACGTTCTCACAACAACCATAGGTGAACAACGACGCATACACAACATCATAGACTTCCGTATTTGGTGTGTGTTTTGAGTGAGTAGGGAATAGTATCAAATAAAGCAAAAAGACTCACAAAACAAGTGTTACATAATCAAACACAACTAAGGCAGAGTACCTATCGCATGAAGATAGTAACACGGAAGTACCATGATTTTATATTATAAATATCGTATCCTCGGGAACATTGGTGACGAAAAGATTATTACTTGAAAAGATTATTTTGTGAACTTTTTGTGGGAATTTGATTTTCTTAGCCAATGATATAAACTATTTGTTGATAGTTAAAAGTCTCGAGATTTGATTTGTTTCATCTTGTTGATACTTGATACGAGCATGATTATAGGAAAATCCTGAAAAAACTCTTTTGACACAGCTATTTTTGGTTGGTTGTTCCGATTAGTGGACTACTTTTTGACATTTACTTGAATAGTATTAAGTCTTTTGGGAATGGAAATGACTTGAATTTTCACTTGAAAAATTCTTTGAGAGACTTGCCACACTTTTAATTTTCGTTGAATAAATTGTTGAATAAAAGGGTGTTTTGCATGTATCCTTTGCTACTTGAGCACCACTTCTTATGGGAATTGAATGCCCGGTGCCCTAAGGTCCTCGGGATCCGGGAGTCATCGGAGTGGAACTCGTTACAAGGGTAGTTAAAGTTGATATTGTTAAGAAAATAATAAAAACCTTGAATAAAAGAGAATAAATTGAATAAAAATTTACTTTTTAATAAGTGGCTTGTTTCTTGAAATTTGATTGTGATTATGTCTCGTTGTTGAAGTTTTTGATCGACCGAACCACTATTTGAGTAATTTGCTTCGAGAAGAAATTTGCTATTTGGATCACTAATTGAGATAGAGCACACACTTCACTCAGGGATGCTTTTATGATCATTTCTTGTATTTAAGTTGAAAATGATTTGTTCAAATTGATTTTTCTTGACTTAGACATAAAACACTTGATGAGGTATAGAAGTGAATCATTCTTTCTTTGTTTATGAGATCTTTGAAAAGTAAACTAGTTAGTTTGAATTCTTTGAGAAAACATTTATGCACTTTACTATTCAATGATTTGTTTGTTCAAATTCCTTCTTTGATTTGCTTGAGGACAAGCAAAGGTTAAGTTGTGGGGTATTATGATAACGCTAAATTTGATAATTGTGCATAATTGTTGAGGATTATTGTATTAAATTGAGATAAATTGATTGATTTTGGGTTTAATTGCAAATATTCTATTTTCGGGAAGTTTGTGGAGCAAATTGATCAAAAGAGAAAAGTTCGGGGGACTAAATATGCAATTTCCGGAAAGATATACAAATCCAATCCAGGAACACGTGCTCGGACTAAGAACACGGCCATCAAGAAGGCCGAACACGCCCATATAGAAGGAAGACCACGATCTCAATGAAAGAACACGCCAGGCAGTAGTAAGAACACGCCCAGGCAGTAAGAACACGTCCCGGAAGAACACGCGCTCGGTGATAAACCCGTCACCGAGCCCGTGTTGATGCTCTGTTCCGATTTTTTAGAGAATTTTGTATAAAATGACTATTTTACCCCCTGTTTTGGTTATCTATAAATATTGAGATTTTTACCATTATTAGAGATTGGATTATGCTGAATAGCTAAGTAATTGTAAAGGTTTGGTAGAACTTAGAGAGAGATCTATACTTTGATTTTCCAATTTTCTTAGAGATTACTCTCTACTTGTTGTAGTATTGAGTATCTTGGGATTAATTAGGTAGGTTTGTCTCGATCCGTAAGGAGATCTACTGAATAAATTCTAGGGTATTTGGGCTACACAAATTGAAGATCCAAGTTGAAGAAGAAAAGAAGAATCAAGAGAAGGAGTTGAAGCGGAAGAAAGTTTAATGTCTATGTTTCACTTTCCCCTTTTCTTCTATTATTCCTTGTTATTCTTTGTAATTAGTTAACCAACCTTAGGAATTCTCATTTCTACATTTCTTATAGGTAGATTTGGTTGGTTTTATTTTACAAATTACTTGAGATATTGTGATGTTCTTGGATTGAATGATTGTGGTTTTATTAATTCGAATTGCAATTTCATTGATGACTTTAGATCTGAATTTTATCTTTAGTACAAGCTTTGATTTGAGATTGTGGTTTCGGATTAACACTAATTGTTAGGCCGGAACCAGGATATACGATTAGTGCCAAGTTGATGTGATTAGTTTCCTATTGATGGACCGGAACCAAGATGATTGATAGGAGATTTGATCTTGTCAACATTCAAGTGTTCTTAATCTAGGAATTTCTTGCCACGATCCGTATGGAAGAGATTCTACTTTAGACTTGAATTTGGTGGAGCTATGATACTAGATCCAAGATTATCCTATACTTGGTATTTTGTATCCTCTTATCTCACCTATATTTTACTAAGAATTCCTCCCTACCTTTTTACTTGCTTTATTCCTTACATTCTTTAATTTGCTTTCTAGGATATAGACTTCAATCTTATCATTCTTGATAATGGTTGGTTTACTTGTTGAATGATTCTTCTTCACAAATCATATTCATAATTAGTTCAATTATATTTTCCACACTAGAATTTAATAGAAGTCTTAGGGAAAAACGATTTTTTATAAATTTAAAATCCGAATACCACCTTATTTACTAAACTATTTCGATAGGTGCTCTGTCTAGTTGAGTTTATTTTATTAGTGACAATCCTATTTAATCTTAGAGATTCCTATTATTTTTAGTATTATTTATTCGATTATTTATATTATTTTTATATATAATAAACTACACATCAATATCGTATCCTCAGGAACATTGGTGACGACTAGTTAGTACTACCAATTATGAAAACCTTGAAGTTTGGGGAATTAGTCCTAGGTGTCCATTCAATTCAAGTATGTTGGTTTAAAGAATAATCAAAACAAGAATGGAAAAACTATTAACTAAGATCTCTAATGAAGTCTGTATGATTTAATTAAGGTGAACAAAGTTCGAAGGTGTAGCCGCATCTAAGGCAATTATGAATTCGAATTATCTTACTACCATACCCGAGTTGTCTAGAATGATTACATCAATACTGGTCGTTGTAAGTAAACCTAAACCCTTTTAGATTAGTTATTAATGCGTCAATTTAATAACATAACCTTTAGATTTGCATTAATTCCAAACCCAAGATTATTAGGATGCATAACCTCAGTACGGTCGATGTAAGTTATTAGTCCTAATTTGGAAACTCATTAAATCTCCTACAGTAAAGTGCATCAATTCAACTCATTAACAAATCATCAATTCAATTAACTATTGTAGTATCATGCATCAACCTAAGTTTCATAGCATAAACTCAATACGAGAATCAAATTGAAAACATAAGACAATAAGCAATTCACAATGTATGTTGAAACGTATCATTTCCGAAAATATATAAATCATTAATTAATCAATCTAATAAAGAGTATCTTAGGAGACAAAATCATAAAAATATAAAGGAAAAGTAACACAAGAATGTATAGACAAGGAGAGAGAAAGTTGGCTTAATTCTCCGGATCTCGCCGAGACTTGTACTCCGGATCCTTATCTCGCTCAACAGATCTTCAGAGATCACTTCCTCTCAACTATACTATAGGGATTGATGATCGCTTTTCACATATATAAATTAGATAAATAAATGAGTGAAATAGTAATAAAATTAATGAAATAATAATAAGTATAATTAAGGTTGTCACAAATCTACAATCATCTAGGCAGAGTACCTATCATGTAGTTAGTATCAAAGCAAGTATCAAGATTTTAAAATTTATAAAATCGTTTCTCCCCAAGATTCTTATTAAGATTAGGTGTAAGAAAATATAATGAAATCAACTATGATCATGTTTTGGATGAATGAATCAATCTAAAGTTTGTCCAGCCAACATCAACAATGATGAGTTTGAAACTAACAATTCTAGAAAACAAAGTAAAATAAAGCAAATAATGGAAATAAAGCAAGTATTGGAAAGTAAGAAACTCAAGCAAGACATTAGAGAGAGTGGATGATACAAATCACTTAGGAATCAACTATCATGAATAAACTACTACAATTTCACCAAATCCAAGTCCAAAGATGAATTTCCTCAATACGTGTCGTTGCAAGAAACTCTTAAATGAAGAGCAACTTGGACATATTAGCACAATTAAATCTCCTACTAATCATCCCGAGTCCGGTCCATTAATAGGAAACCTAATCACACTAATCTAGCACTAATCGTATATCCAAGGTCCGACCTAACAATTAGTGTTAACCCGAACCACAATATCAAATTAAAGCTCAACTCAAGATAAGAATTCAAATCAAAGCCATAATTGAAATTGAAATTGAAGCTAATAAAATCATAACAACCAACTCATAATAGAATAATCCCAAAGTGAAGAGTAACATAAAACCAACCACTTCTACCCTAAAGAAATGAAGAAGAAGAGAGTCTATATTGGGTTGGTAAACTAAATTATAAGAAAAATCATCAAAAGTAATAGAAGAAGGGAAAAAAAAGTGTCGTTATCAAGCGTCAATTGATGCCGGAAAGTCCTCTTCTCTTCAACTCCTCTCTTGATCTTCTCCTTGCAACTTTAAGCTTTTGAAGAGTGATGTAGGTAAATCCCCCTTTGAATAGCTTGAGCAAATCTCCTTACGTGTTGAGGCATACTTACACAAACTATCTAGAGACACTTATCACTACAACAATCTAGGAAATAGTCTATATGAAGATATGGAATCAATTTGATAGAAAATTTCCTAAGTTCTCTACCAAAGTTTATGAAATGAAAATCAAAGAATAACCCAATATATAATCCAATAACTAGGCAATAAGCCAATAAGCCTAGCCAATCAAGCCAATATGGCCACCAAGCCTAGTCAATATCACAACTGCTAAAAATCCTATTATTTATAGACAATAAAAAACATGAGTAAAATCGTCATTTTACAAAGAAAACAATGATTTTGGCCCTCACTACGGGCTTAGTGAGGGCGTTACAAGCTAAGGGCGTAGTGAGCCAAGGTGCTACGGGCATAGATGGGTTTACTTTCTACGGGCGTAGTGCATCTTCTAAGGGCGTAGCCGTCGTCCGGAAAATTGCATTTTCAACCCTTAATTTATCTTTTTCAATCAATACGGTCTGAAAGTCACCCGAAACAGAATATTTGCAATTAAACCCAAAATCAATCAATTTATCTCAATTTAGTGCAATAAAGCTCAACAATTATGCACAATTAGTGTTCCAAAACATGATCATATTTGATGTCATCGGGGATATTCCTTACGGTCAAGGTTCAACCCCTACACTCGAGAAGAAAGAAAAACGAAACTTGAAAAGCTACGAGAATCCTACTCAGATCTGTCTTTGAGACTCGTGTTCTCGTTGTTCTAAGTGATTATGATCTGCTTAGAACTTGCAAATGGTGCCTCTATTTATAGGGGTGAGTATAGGGGCATTCTGGACATTTTTTAAGTGAAAATCACACGATTTTCGAATCTGGGCTCTGGAAGGCCGTCCATATTGAGTGCATGGTCGTCCAAAGGATCTTATCCTGTCGGGACGGTCGTCTAGAGTGGATGGTCGTGCACCAAAAGTGCATGGCCGTCCAAACTCTTCGAAATTGCATTTTAGTCCCTCGTTTTGTCCAATTTTGTAATTTAGTCCCCAAAACTTTTCTAAAATCAAAATAGTGTAATTAGATGTTATAATTATAACATCTAATTACAACCAATTAATACCATAATTAACTCAAATTGAACACAATTATCATACCAAAAACACGATATAAAATCGAGTTATCAGTATTCTTCAAGGCTCATTCATGATTTGCAATAATGTACTCAATCCACTCCCAGTAATTTTTTGTGTAACTTACCACACCAAAGTTGACTTCGCAGACAACTTGAAAAGTAATGGAAGGTCAAAGACACAGCAAAATAAAATTTAAGTTATCAAATTCAAGAAGAGTACTTACTACACATGGATGGAAGAAAACTATAAAATTGAGCCGTGGGATTTTACAAGAAATTGCATAAATATTATTTTCAAATAAGCAGAAGTCATTACATTAGATGCACCTGACAGACAGCATTATGTTCTCATTAGTATTTATAAAAAAAAATGCAGACATTTTCTAAGTAGTAGGTAGTGTTTATTAGTTGTTTATCTCCTATGGTGCTTTTCCATAACAAATATGAGTTTGGACTGAGTTTCAACTTCAAAAAGAGATAACATACATGTTGATTAATAGAAGAACATAGAATAACACATCAAAAACAAAACGTTTAGAAAGGATGCATTAAGAACAATTTTTCCTTATACTTGCATGACAAAAGCTGAAGAAGAAAGTGATAACGCAACACCAATAACAACCGCCTCGTCAATGGTTCTGATGTTTACCTAGGTGAGACGGGCAAATTATGTGTCAGCCAAAGTATAGAACCATTTTCATAAGCACTAAACAAGAATGGTTTTATGGAAAAAAATTCCGATCCTTCTATTGAGCAGCCACATTCACAGATAAAAGCTTAGAAAGTCAATTTAAATTAGTAATGTCCAATTTGTACCATTGTAAAACTACACTGCAGGTTAAATAGGAGAAATGATAAACATGAGAAAAAAATAAAAAATTAGTGGGCTGATTTGAGAATTGCACTACTCCATTGAAGGATCAATTCCATGTTAACAACATCCAAGCAAAAGGAACTGAAACCCGTTTTGTTAAATTTGGAATGGGCTGACATCCCATATTATTTGGCTTGTAATAGGAAGTAATGTTTTGCTTGTTTTGATATTTGGACTTCCTAGTTTGCTCTTCCTAGTTTGCTCTTTTGAATTATGTTTTGGCTGTTTAGGCTGTTGATGTAAAGTGGGTATCCACTATAACTTAACTGTATCGGTTTTTTTATCTATTTATATATTTCATCTCCTTTACCAAAAAAAAAAAAAAAAAAAGACATCCAAGCAAAAGGAAGAATAAAATGTGATTCACGACTAGAGGATGATGCCTCACCAAATCAAGTCTTGAGTGAAAAAGAAACTCCAAAATCCTTGTTCCTACCGCGAACGCTGAGAAAGCAAGAGTGGATAGTACAACCTTCAACAGAACAATACAACAGGAAATTGGGTCTGTCGGTCGGTTGGGTTTTTTGTGGGGAAGATGGGGAACATAGAGATGGAAGAGAGGAGGAAAGAGAAATGAGAGAAGAAGAGGAAGAGAGGAAAAAAAAAAGAAGGAAACAACGTCAAATGGAAACAGAAAGAGGAGGAAGGAGAGGAAAGAGAAAAGGAGGAGAGAAGAATTTTATTTTATTTTTTTGTTATAGGGCCCTAGAATGACTCATTTTGTAAATGAGTTAAAGTCAAATTTGGACATAGTTTAAAAAACAAGGTCAAACACGAAGTGATTTAAAAAAATAGGGTCATTTTGGAAAAGACCCTTTGTTTGGTGAAAACGAATACATATATGTGTTAAGGCAAAAAATAAAATGTGTTAGCAAAAAATAAATAAGTTTAAAACTATGAATATTTATGAAATGTTTTTATTAAAGAGGGTCAATTTAGGTAAATTTAGGTATAAACCATGTATAAATGTAGTATAAAATATAAATATAAATATATAAGTTGAGATATTTCATTTGGTTTTTTTTTTTCTTTTTTTTTTTGGTAAATTGTATGGAAAGATATTTCATTTGGTATAAGTAGAGCTGTAAACAAACCAAGCTTGTTCGAGCTCATTTATACTCGATTTGAACTCGTTCGTTTATTAAAAAAACAAATCCAAAATAATTTTTTATGCTCGATAAATTTTCAAGCATACTTAAATAGTATTCGCGAACATAAACAAGCGTTTCCGAACAAATTATAAATATTTATATATTATTAAAAAAACTCTTAATATTTAAATTATGGTATATATATAAGTTTTTTCTCTCATTTTCCCTAAACTATAGTGACAATTCTCATTTCTTTACTTTCTCTATAGTTTAAACTCAACTCTCTTTCTACCTTTTTGACAAATCCTAAAAAAATGGCAATTCCCCTTCTTTTACTTTCTCCTAGAGCTATAAACAAATGAGTTCGTGAACAAAGCTTGTTTGAACTCGTTTATGCTCCGTTCGATCTCGTTCGTTTATTAAACAAACCAAGCTCAAACAAATTTTTAAGCTCGATTTTTTTTTCAATCTACTCAAGGCTCGTTCGAAAATTAAATAAATCAGGCTCAAACTTCCGATTTTCGATTCGACTCGACTCGTTTACAACCCTAGGTATAAGGGATAGCAATAAAGGCTTGTGAATCCAACATGTGACAGTTGTATTAGGGTTGCAAAATAAATTATAATAAATGAAAAGCTCATTTTGTCAGCCCGGCAAAACAATAGTTGTCAAAGCTTCTCCAGTTGTGGCCCAATAAACTCATAGACATTGATGCCCAAGCCCAGATTAATAACAGTTCTGAATCTGTACGACGGTGTCACTGATCGGAGATATGGCTTCAAAGTTTCTACCGCGTCAACTCGGAACGCTAACTACGTTGATTCACTATCGATCCGGTATCCATAATTACCATTCCGTATTCAAATTCGAATCTTTAATTCAGTCGCGGCGTTATTCAGGTTATCCAACGCCACCTCCAACTGAGTTCAAGCCACCGCCTCCCCATTTCAGCAACGATGCCGTAGTTAATAAATTTTATAGTTCTCTAAATCAAGATGAACTTGCCAAGTTCTCCGCCATTGCTGATACCTGGTAATCTATGCAGTTTTTGAGTTTTTACATTAAATTTAAATTCTGGGGGAGAGTATTTTGATTTTTGTATGGTAGGTGGGATGCGGAAGGACCTTTTAAACCGCTGCATATTATGAATCCTACAAGACTTGCTTTTATTCGGTCCACTCTTTGCCGGCATTTCGGGTAATTTTATTAATGCTATTGACATTATCGAGATGATAATAAAGAAATTGGTGTAGAATTAATAATGCAAATATCAAAGTGCTTCTCCATTTTTGCATCATGATTTTTTTTTTAACAGGTTCTCGTGTATTAATGGACCATTATTATTATATATTTTTTTTTTTTTGGCAAAAGATTTCTATCATCCGTTAATTTTAGTAGTTAATTACTACTTGTATGCAGAAAGGATCCGTGCTGTGCTAAGCCTTTCGAAGGACTTAGATTTGTGGACGTTGGTTGTGGAGGGGGTATTCTATCTGAGGTTTGTGTCCTTGAATTTTGATTCACTGTATTTTGATATTCCTTCTACTTTGCACATACTATGATGTTCAGCAAATTTGAAACATTTGCCTTCTTGTATTAATCATGAAGACACAAAGCTGGATCGTGATAGTAAAAACACATTAACTTGAAAAGAATTCTAAACTCTAATAAATCCTTACTCTTGAAAACTGAAATTTTTAAATGTATATATCTAGCAAATTTAGCTGTTGTTTAGAATACCTATTTTGTGTTATTCCGCATTAAGTGCTTGTTCAGTGTGAGAGAATTTTAGTTCCTAGAATCTTTGTACATAATATGCTACCTTAGACTTGCCTAAAAACATATGAGACAAGTTTTGGCTGAAGATCAGCTTCAAAAATTGATTCATTCTCTTGTCCTTTTCCTACACTGAATGAAGCCTTTGTCAAGAATGGGAGCTACTGTTACTGGAATTGATGCTGTGGAGAAGAATATTAAGATAGCTCGTCTCCATGCAGTATGTTTTTCTCGCTCATCTTCATGTTCATTTAGTTTTCTTTTAGAGCACTCTGTGATCTTTCATTGCCAAAGCATCCCTTTAGATCTTGTTGCTGTTTGATTCCCTCTTTTTAATATAACATAAAAATGCTGTCAGGATTATCTTGTATATTATTTTCTTGACAAGATTTTTCTTTGCTATTTTTTTTTTTTTTCTTTTTAAGGATTTAAGTAAGGTATTTTCTACTATTTTCATTACTTGTGATGCTACTTAAGAAAATTCATAACTTCGACAGGATTTGGATCCAGTTACTTCATCAATTGAGTATCTTTGCACAACAGCTGGTACATACCATACTTGTCTTTTCTTAAAGGTCATTGTTTTTTCAATTAACTTGTCTTTCACATTCTATTCCGTCTTGTATGTGCTTAACTTATCCATGCACCTTATAAGATGCTGAGATGAGAAGCAGTTTAAACTTCTGACTTGTTTTTTGTGGTTGGGGTCCATTCAGAGAGAGTAAAAATATAATTTTCCTTGAATAGAAAATAGTGTCTAATATGTTTATCTATCTGATGAGGGTAAGATATAGACCAAATTTTAGGTTAGTACTATCCATCCCTATGTCCTGCTATGTTTAGGAGAACAAAACATTTATCAGGATTCTGTTTGCAAAATAGCCAGCTTTTAAAGCTTTCCTTGCTTAACTGATTTCTTGTATGGTCTTTCAGAATGTTAGCACCCAATGCTTCTGTTCAAAAGGCTTTTGGTTGATCCGCAAGTTCCAGTCTATCCAATTGCTACTGATGAGTAGGAGTAGAGTGGGTGTAAGTGAGACATTCGTGGGATGAGTTTCCAATTTGCCTGGCATAGAGCTATCTCTAACCATTTAGGGTCCTGGAAGACTCTTGTATACCCTAGGACTTTGCCTAATCTCAGTCAGTTGTTCATGTTGTTCATGATATGTCACAACATCATAGAGGTATCATACTGAGGTGTAGAAACTTCAATGTTTTCCACTGACTTGAGCCCTGAGATGAAAAACTAAACAAAGAGGTCAGACTTAGTTGAAAAACTACCCTTGTCCAAAGGATGACTATCGATCATGGACACTTGGAGAAGTTCTCCACACAGGACTGAGGGAGAGATGCTGAAGAATTTGGAAATTGCAACCACCATTGGGGACCAATTTTTAGATACACTTTTGTGTGTTCAGATACAGGAAAGACGGGATATGTATCCTCAAACAAGCTGGGTAATGACCTGTGTCAGTCGGTGGTCTTCAAACTTTGAGTCAGAGGTCAACTATGAACAGGATGAAGTAAACTGAACTCTGAAAAAGAATCTTGGTTACTGATACTGCTTTAGGTGCCATTACATGGAACTTAGAAATCCTCATTGCTTTTGGTTTATTCTTGTTGGCTCATGAAATTTCGTTTATGATCTTCAGTTTATTTTTTTAAAAAAATTATTTTTGCTAATCAGTTTTTCTGTAATGGACAAGTTTCATTCAAGTGACTGTTCTTTTCCTCTCCTCCTATATGTTCTTTTCAAGTTCATTCTCATTGTACCCTTACAATACCTGTTTAGTTCTGCTTGTTCACTTAATCTTGTGAACAGAGGAACTGGTGGAAGAGCAGCGGAAATTTGATGCTGTACTTTCTTTAGAGGTATGTGATATAGAGTATGCAAGTTTTTCAGAACTATTTTCTTGATAATGAATTGCATTAAAGTGGGACTGGTTGTTAGTGTTGTATTTATTTATTGCAGATTTCTGCACTTGAGTACTTCCTGCCATTCCTTGTTTCTTTTCTTGCAATCTTGAGTAGATGTTTTTGTTTTTAGCTTCAGCTAAGAAGTGAATGTATTGAGAAGTATTATTACTTTTTATCTTATATCTTTTGGAAATATAAACAAGAGTTTAATTTTATATGTCCTTTTATCTGAGGTTCTCTACCTTGATTTTGGAACAAATCAAGTAGATTTCAAATATTTTACTTTTCAGGAAAGAGGGAAGGGTGAAAACTAGGGAGAGTGAAGGTCTAGATCATTACTCTTCAGTTACATTAATATCCCATAACTCTTAGGCTTAGATTCTATGGAGATTAAAAACTTCAGGTAATGTTTATCTATTTCACATGATTCTAAATCTCTGTCTGCAAGTAATTGCTGCTCCAGGGATGCTGATGTGATAGATTATAATTTTATCTTCTTTCTAGGTAATTGAACACGTAGCTGATCCTGCTGAATTCTGCAAGTCTTTATCGTCATTGACAGTTTCTAATGGGGCTACTGTGATTTCTACCATTAACCGCTCAATGAGGGCATATGCGACTGCCATAGTAGTTGCAGAGTATCTCCTGAACTGGGTATGTCTGTAGAATCCATTATATTGCCTAAGATACTTGGTCCTTAAACTTGTTCTTTAATTAGATTTCTTTTTGTGATCTACTCATTAAGCTTTCGCATATGAGTTTTTTCTTTAAACTTGTATCAATATGTGGTACATACTTAATACTGTATTAGAAACATGATGTGGAGAAAGAAATGCAAACGAACCATCAGAAAAACAATGATGATCAAATATAAAGATACCAGCTTGTACCCAAGTATCTTGATTTATCATCTGAATTAGTGTAAAACTTAACCTGAACTCACTTGATTGGTTGTGAAATGACACAATTGTGTCTCGTGAAAGCTGCCTAGGATCAGTCCTGTTTGTTGGAGGCATGTGTAGAGGTAATAGTTTAATTTTTTATTTAAAATCCTGCAGCTGCCCAAAGGCACACACGAGTGGTCAAGATTTCTTACCCCAGAAGAACTGGTTCTAGTTCTTCAGCAAGCTTCCATCACGGTAAGCGAAACAAAATCTCTTTTCAATTTCTGTGCAAATATTGCTTGCTTGTGGAAGATTTTCTGAGATTAATATTTTTGCTCCCTATTTGACTCCTTTAGGTTCAAGAAATGGCTGGCTTTGTCTATAATCCCCTGACAGGAAAATGGTCCCTATCTGATGATATCAGTGTGAATTTCATTGCATATGGTACAAAAAATTGTGACTAAACTTAAATGTTGGAACAGATTAATAATATTAGAATAATTTGTGAGTTTAGTCAGTCCTAAATAAATTTATTTTTGGTAAGTTTAGTCCCAATTATTTTTTTTTAACTTTTATGAGAGAAAAATAAGGTCATCTGTAAGAGAAAATTTAAAAACAGTTCAAGTTGTTTAGTTAATTAAATAAAAGGATAAAAAGATCATTACGAGTGAGGAAAAAAAAGAAACAAAAAAATTAAACAAAGGGTGAAAATGTAATTACATGTGAAATTAAAAAATAAAGAATGTGATTATGAAAGTGAGGAAAAAGGGAAAAAAATTGTTTTTCTAAGTAATCCCTTGTCCATCAGAACCACCGCCCCTCCGCCATGAAACTGTCTTTCTCCCTCATACATAAAAAAAGTTTAGGACTTTAACTCACTAATTATTGATTATTCAATAATATTATTAGTCAAAATTTTTGATCTTTCGTTCCTGTGCTTCTCTTATATCCCTTGCATTGTCTTGAAATCTTTTGAAACTTTGTTATAGTTTTTAAAGATGCTAACTAAAAAAGAAAAAGATAAATTAAATTTAAAATATTATTGAATAAGTTTAAACATTTTAATCTTAAAATAAGTATTAAAAAAAAATGATGCTTTATTTTATTCAAAAGGTATTTCTGAGTGAAACATTTCGCTCCAAAGTTGGTTGGGAGTGGCCCCCTTATCCCATATGGATTACATAGCAGTTAGCCAAGTTCCGTTGGAAGAGTAGAGAAGAAAATGCAATGTGTGTGTGTATATTTAATATATTTGTTTCTCTTTCAGATTAAAAAAAAAAAAAGAAGGTAGATTTCTGCTGAGCCTTATTTCTTTATTTTTTTTTAATTCTTCCTTATTGAAAAATGTGAAGAGTGGTGCAGGCTCCAATCTCTACGTCCAAGAATTTGGGTGAAACTATTATCTACAGTTAATTCAATCATGATTGAGCATCCCAAGATTTGAAGTATAGTATGGGATTTTTTTTTTTTTTTTTTTTTTTTTTTTTGGTGGTGGGAGTATAGCATGGGACTTAATTACCCTTTATTATAGCATGGGACTTTGTCCTTTATTACAGCCGTTTCGTCATCTCCAGAATTGGAGTTATTACGTAAAATAAAATAGGCTAACTTTCAAAATATTTCTTAAATTAGTTAACTTTTTACTCAATTCTCAAAATAATGTGAGTTTACTTTCATTATTTAAAACACTTATTTATAAGTACCATCTGAATAGTGATTATCTCAACACTTGGACCATTATATATAATCTCAGTTTAAATGAGATTAATTAATTAATAAGGAAACATAGTGGGGATGTTGCTATATTTTTTTTTGTGAGGGCAAAGTATCATTGCATTCATATAACACAGACCCAATCACAATGTAAAGTATCCAAAACATGGGGATGGGAAGAAAATAACCAAGATACATCGGAGGCCAAAGAGTGACCAATTTTAGCCAAACAGTGGGCTACTCCATTTGCTAATCTAGGACGGAATTGAAGAGAAACAAACGCGTGCGTGCCGAAAAAAGCCATTTCAGTCCCTCCAAAACACCTCCAAGCATGGTCGGGCTAATACCAGGTTGATAAAATTGTGAAACAATCGTTGACAATCCGTTGCGACCATAATGCTTTCTGTCCAAAACTCCTGAACACCTTCAAACCCCTTCCAAACAGCCATAAGTTCCGCATGTTCCGCTGAAGTTATGTCACTAAGAGGACCCGCACCCGACTTTAACACACCACCCCTATGATCCCGTAAGACATATCCATAACCTTGCTCCAGTTTGAGAAAAAGAAGCATCTGTGTTAAGCATTAATTGTCCACAATTCGGTGGGAGCCAATGTGAGGGATGAAATGTTCCGTGTGATTGTCCAGTAACCACTCCTTCCGTATGTTGCTGATATGAGTATAACATCTCCAGCGATCCGAGTACAACGTCCTTTGGTTGGATATGACGACCTGAGAAAACCAACCTATTGCGGGAATTCCATAATCCCCATAGGCATATAAGAACTTTACTCGGGCATAAAGTATCCTCCTTGTGCTCATCAATGAGTTGAAAGAAATACAACCAAGATCCTGCCTTATTAAGATACTGATGCAACGGTATATCAGTATGCTTCCAAGCTTGCATTGCATATTCACAACTCAAGAAAAGGTGCACATCATCCTCAATCCGACCGTTGCATCTAGGACAAGTCGCATATTGTCGAATCCGCCTCCGAACCAAATTTGCCCCAACCGCCAAACCATTCTGACCCAGCTGCCAAGCAAAAATTTTAACTTTCGGAGGAATCCGACATCGCCATATTATACTCCCCTGTGATGAAGAGTCCGAAGACCCAGCAACATTCTCCAATTTCAACCGAAAACCAAGTCGATACGCAGAAGAGACTGTGAAATTACTCCTTGGTGTATAATGCCACACCATGGTATCATCCCCTCCACTCGGGCAGAGAGGTATACTCAATATACTATCTTTATCACTTGGGCAAAACAACATATTTACCAACTCAACATTCCACCTCCCATCCTTAATCAAATCGCCACCTTCATTTGATCATGTAAGAACCAAATTGGAGTGATTGGCGTAAAAAGTCCAGAAAGAAGCAGCCATGGCTCCCCAATAATGTTCACCTTCCTACCATCACCTATCCTCCATCCGATCCCTCTCTTGAGCAGATTCCTTCCAAACAAAATAGAGCGCCAAATATAGGACGGAGAGCTTCCCACTTTAGCATGTAAGAAAGCTTTAGCTCGATGATATTTTGATCTCAAAACTCTTGCTACAAGAGAATCCGGGAACTTCAACAACCTCCAAGCTTGTTTTGCAAGTAAAGCCTGGTTAAATAACCGATGATTCTTAAACCCCATTCCTCCAATGCTCTTAGGTCGACACATAGTATCCCAAGCAATCCAAGACATTCCTTCACTATTACCATGAGAGTTCCACCAAAACTTGCGAATTAGAATTTGCATGTCATGACATAACTTCATAGGTAACTTGAAAACCGACATGGCGAAAGTAGGGATTGCCTGCAAAACAGCTTTGATTAAAACTTCTTTTCCCCCACGCGAGAGAAGTTTCTCTTTCCAACCATGTGTCTTTTTCCAAATTCGTTCTTTCAAATAGCAAAAAATCTCCGTTTTTGACCGACCAATTAAATAAGGGAGGCCCAAGTATTTACCATTTCCACAACTGATTTGCATGCCCAATATGTTGGCCACCTGTTGACATTTAACCACAATCATGTTTTTTGAAAAGAAAATAGAGGACTTCATGATATTGATTTTTTGTCCCGATGCTTTTTCATAATCTCCAACAATAGATAGCAAAGTATTAGCACTGCCAGGAACATCCTTAAGGAAGAGCAAGCAATCATCGGTGAAAAAGAGATGAGATAAAAGAGGCGCATTTGGACCCATCCGGATACCATGCCAAACCTTCCGGGTTATTGCATGTTTAATCAAACATGAGAAACCCTTTGCACATAAAATGAAAAGGTAAGGAGATAGGGGGTCCCCTTGCCTAATGCCCCTGGTGGGAGTGAATTGGGTAGAAGGTTCACCATTGATAAGAATCTGAAATCGAACAGTTGAGGTGCATTGCATAATGAGACTATGCAAACGAACAGGAAAATTCAGCTTTCTCAATAACCAAGACAGATAGGACCATTCAACCCTATCATAAGCTTTGGTCATGTCAATTTTGATAGCATAAGCACCAGTATCGTGTCCCCTCCTTCTCGAATTCAGCCAATGAAAAATTTCAGAAGCAATGATGATGTTATTTGTAATTAACCGATCACCGACAAAGACACTTTGAGCCTCTCCAACAATACTAGTGAGCACAGGTTTAATCCGATTCACCAAAGCACCTTGGACAATATCTTATAGACCACGTTACAAAGACTAATAGGACGAAAATCCACCATAGATTCCGGAGACGGAATCTTAGGAATGAGAGTAATAAAGGTATCATTTAATTCATGAAAAGGCTTTCCCTCATTTAGACAACCCAGAAGCATATGAGAAATAGATGAACCAACCGTTTTCCAGTGAGCTTGGAAGAACTTTGCATGAAACCCATCAGGGCCCGGGGCTTTTGTTGGGTGCATTTGCTTTAGTGCCAGCCATATCTCATGTTCCGTAAAAGCCCTATCAAGCTGCTTAAACTCGCCATCGGATATACGTGGAAAAGGAACATTCATGAAGATGGCATCATAACTAACTCCATGTTGTTCAGAGGTGAACAAAGTGGAGAAAAAATCAACAGCCACAGATGAGACATCTTTCTGTTTTGTGACTACAACACCATGTTTATCACGTATTTTCCGTATTCTATTACGCCTGTGTCGATGATTGGCATGATGATGAAAATAGGCGGTATTGGTATCACCCTGCCTCAGCCAATTCGACCGAGAGCGCTGTCGCCAATATTCATTCTCAGCATCAAGCAAATGCTGCAACTTTTTATGTAAAAAATTTAGTTGCTCCTCCGTGTTCGACCGACCTTCCAACTGTAACACCTGTTGTCTAATCTTCTTTATTTCTTTTGGTATATGCCCAAACTCCTTAAAACTCCATGTTTGCAAATGGGATTTCGGATCCTCCAATGCAACAATCGGTTGTCGTGGTGTTGTATTATCCGAGCAAACCCAAGATGTTTCAATTAGCGAGTTACAAGCATTATAATGCAGCCACCATGGTTCCACTCGCGTCACTCGAATAGGACGTCGTTGTTCTCTGTTTCCCGAAGGTAGTTCCAATTGTAGATGAAATGCATGATGATCGGATGTTGCTGTAGGTAATACCCGAACACCACAACTCCAACAAGCATAGCGAAAAGCCACATTACCAAAACTGCGGTCCAGTTTCACATGGACAGCCGCCTCTCCCTGGCGCTTATTACACCAAGTATACCTCGCGTCCACCATGTTCAGCTCTACAAGATCTAACCTGTCCACAACCTCCCGAAATTGTTGCATCCGACATTCGGATCTACCCAATCGGCTGGTTGTCTCATGAGTGTAAAGGATTTCATTGAAATCCCCAATTACACACCAAGGCAATCGACGGTGTTCTCCGATACGATGGAGAAGAGACCAAGATTGCTTTCGAAGGGAGGTATTCCAGTGGCCGTAGAAGCCGGTTAAAAAACACCCACTACCAGGCAACCAATTTTCAATCCAAACATCAATATGACCAACAGAAAAATTAATGAGGGTGACATCCAAATCCTCCCGCCACAACATGATTAGACCCCCACCAAAGTCAACGCGATCAACCAGTATCCCCTTCCGAAAACCTAATTGCGTTTTCAAAAATAAAAAGTTGTGTTGTACTAACCTAGTTTCCATAAGAAAAATCACATCCGGTCTTTGGGATCGTATTAGTATCTTAATTCATGAATTGCGCGGGGGGATCCCAACCCCCTGCAATTCCAACTAAGGCAACTCATGGCGCGGCGGGCCGTTATCAATTTCTTTTTCTTTGAGATAGAAATCGGTGATCCCTGTGCCATTTCAGTGGTATTTTCCTGCTTGTTTCTCTTCTTCCGAGTGAGTTGCTTCGTAACTATACCAACACACTCACCAAGCAATGCCATGATCCACACCATCGGAGGAAGTAGCACCTGAATCCACTAGTGCCATGTAATCACCAGTAGACCGAGTTGTCCGATCCTCATCACCCGTTTCACCATTAACATCCTCGCCAGCTTTGTGCACTGCTTGAATATCAATGGAAAAAATATGATCCGATATCGGTCGATCTACCCCACCCATCCGCGATCCATAAGGCATATTTTTGAGATCAAGTTCACCACTTGGGGCCGTGGGACAATCCCTGTACTGATGGCCAATAAGCCCGCATAGGAAGCAAAAAATTGGGATTCTCTCATACTTCAACAAACCCGCATGAGTACAGCCGTCGGGTGTAGTAACCCTAAGGATACGATTTAAAGGTTTAGTGATATCCACTAAAACTCTAAAACGGAAAAATTTTGTGCCCAAAGACCGATCTTCACGAAGCTCCATGGTCTTGCAAGAAAACAACACCTTAGGGAGTTTAAGCCCAACTTCCATGGTATAACAATACCTTGGCAATCCAGTCAGAATATCCCAGAAGTATTCAGTCGAGAAACAAACAGATTCTAGATTTGATAGGCCTTGGTTGGGGTCGGACAAAAACCAAATTGTTATCAAAATTCCAGGGCCCATTCGTAAGAACAAAATCAACATCATCTTGCATACCTAAGAAGGCCCGAAAGTACTTATCATCCAGTTTCTGTAGCGAGAAAGAACCACATTTCCATGATTTCCCCATGGCTAACTTAAAACCCTCAACATTAAAGGTTTGCTTGCCTAGGATATGAACTAATACACTTAGATCATCTTCCTTGATACCTGCATCAATGTCGGGATCGTCCAGTAACAATCGTCCATGCTCACCGTCATGCAATGCCATACTACCTAGTCGCTTCAAAATAGTATCATCTATAACAACCAAGACAACGCAGAAAGTGTATAGACAAGAAGAGGAACAAACAAACTAACAGGAACAACAAAAAAACTCGAGCGGCACAATAGACCAGAAAAGATCAAAGAAATTCAAAAAATCGGAGATCCGGAAATCACTCACCTGGAGATCCAATATTGTCGGCCACTCAAAGAATTACTCTTTGAGAGAAAACTCCCACATTATGGGGAGAGCACGAGCTGTCTGATATGGGGGATGTTGCTATATAAGAATTAATATCAGTACTTTTTTTGGTTTAAAACCGGATTATCATTACCAAAAGGAATGTACAAGTATGGAACCACCCATAAATACAAGAAAATACAAAAGAGGAGATCCTATGCCCAAGCTAACAAAAGCTCTACCACTTTAGATAACTTATCTTAGCAAGAGCATAAGGATCTTCCAAAAATAGGGTGGAATCATGATTCTAAGCATTGAAATTACACTATAGACCATAGATAAATTGCCTAAAGACATAAGGCCAAAAATTCCCAAAAGAGCGGAAACTATTACTATTGAACAAGTTAGACAGAATCCAAGATTTCACCTCACTCTGCTCCTTGAAAATATTCCACTCGAAATTAGATAGAATACTGAGCCAAACATGAGCCATAGGAGGGCAATCACGTAGAACATGTAGAATAGATTGTTCTTGTTGTAGACAAACAAGGCACACAGGGGAGGTTAGAATACCTCTCCTCCAAAGAAATGCTGCCGTTGGGAGAGCTCCCAGAAGTACTGTCCAAGTCGGTAGGGAAGGACGCACCGGTCCCCAAAATTTCCAAACTTTCGACCAAGGAATCCCATCTTGACACTCTAGTTGCGATAGCAAAAGCTTTCGAAAAGAATCGGTCGAGAATGAGCCATGACCAATAAGTTTCCATCGGGGTTCATCCTCCTCCGAGTCATCCTCCGTTAATGTATATTCTTGCAATAAAGTCAAAATTGAAGATGGCAATAGAGATTGTAATTCACTCGTGTTCCAACCCCTCCCGAATGTCCAGAAGTTGCGCACTGTCTGTTCTTGCATCTCAATCGGCAACTGCCCATGAGATAAGCGGATTCTTCAGTAAGCATGGTTCAAGCCAGGATAACGTTTTCAACCCATTCTTTACATTCCAATCAAGGCCCATTTGGAACCAATTCACTGCAAAGTTAATACTCTTCCAAAGATATGAGCAATTCATAACCTGTATACCCCTTACGAGAGCTTTCCATCCACCATATTTCGTCGACAATTTTTGCTAACATTATCCAGGTTCTTTGCACCATCTTCCAAAGGATCTTAGCCAACAAGGCCACATTAGTATTTCTCGGATTAGGTACTCCAAGTCCGCTTGACTCTATGGGTTTGCAAATTTTATCCCAGGCAACAGTATGCATAGTCCTCTTCTCACCAGAAGTACCCCAAAAGAAGTTTCTACATACCCGATCCAAGTTGTCCACCATTGCAGTCGACAATTTAATCGTTTGCATCACATATATAGGTAGAGCCTCGCAGCCCTTGACAAAGTTTTCATCTTCCAATTAGCAAGCCTCCAATGAGCCCTATCTAGTATGTATTGAAACAATCTAGTCGGACGACCATGGAGAATAGGAACACCTAGATAGACACCAAGATCGGTAGTGGTTGGAATTTGGAATATCGAACATATGGTATTTTGAAGGTAATATGGAGTATTAGGCGAAAACCAAAGCCGTGATTTGCCTCTATTTACTCCTTGTCCTGATATGCCACAAAATTTAGTTAAAACATGTTCCATAAGTCTCGCTTGAGAGAACGAAGCATCTCCGAATAGTAGTAAGTCGTCTGCCGAAGAAGATATGGGATACCCCTAGACCTGTCCGACATGGTTTAACCGGAACCCACTCCTTAGATGCCACTGCTCTAGAGATATTATGACTCAACACTTCCATACACAAGACAAACAAATAAGGGGATAATGGATCCCCTTGTCGTAGGCCTCGGGTAGGGTAAAATGGTTTCAGGGTATTACCATTCCAACAGACTTCTAATCTTGAAGTAGTGATGCGACTCATAATGAGGCTCAGAAGCTCTTGTTTAAAACCCGTGAATTTGAGGACTTCTTCAAGGAATGACCACTCCACTCTATCGTATGCCTTCTCCAAATCAACCTTCAAAATAAAGATGCCTTTTCTACCTTTTCTCCTTCTTAGTGAATGGACAAGTTCTTGAACCACCACAACATTATCAACCGTTGACCTCCCCGGTATGAAACTTGCTTGGAATTGCCCTGTCAATTTTGCCATTAGAGGTTTTAATCATTGTAGCGATCTTCGACACCACCTTAACTAACACATTACATAAGGATATCGAGACTGAAATTGACTCAAGGATTCCGGGGCATCCCCTTTGGTATCGAACGGCAAATCATGGCTTCGTTCGGTCCTGGAGTGAGTGACCCTCTTCAAACATTTCTTAAATAGCTTCGCTACTTTCCCTCCTAAAATATGCCAATATTTCGAAATAGGCATGGCGCGAGGCAATCAGGCACTGGTGCTTTGTACGCCCCCATTTGTGAGATTGCATCCTTAACTTCTAGTACAGTAACTAGCCGATTCAGCCAGTGTTTGTCACGATGAGATATGCTCGGGAAGCTCCAATCTCCGGGGTTGCATGGCAGGCAAGGTTCACTAGTGTAGAGTTTCACATAAAATTCTCGGGTTGCTTCTTGTAGCTTACTTTGGTCATCACACCAAATACCATCCTCCAATTTTAGTCGCTCAATTCTGTTTCTCCGTCTCCGGATAATCGTCGAAGTGTGGAAGAATTTAGTATTCTTCTCACCTTCCCGTAACCAAGATATCCGAGATTTCTATTTCCAATATATTTCCTCCTGCTTCAAAATCGAATTCAGCTCTTTCTATAGCTCGAATTCCAACTCCTCGAGCTCTCGGGACTGTCTTTCTTGTAGTTTCTTTTGGATTCCTGCAAATCGCGCTAGACATCTGAATTTCCGTTCAAATATATTACCAAAGACCCTCCTGTTCCGGGTATGTAATGTTTGCCTTAGGTAATTCAGTTTGGGAAGTAACTCCCTGTGTCCCGTATCTTCCCAACATTGAGCCAACAATTTCTCAAACTCGGGATGTTGAAACCATGTTGCATGTACCCTGAAGCTACCTGTTGTTCTTTTCTATCTTTGTAACTGTATGTTCCGGAGCATAATCGGACAATGGTCCGATCCGCTTCGTGGAAGATGGACAACCCGACAGTGTGAAAAATGGAACAACCAGCTTTGATTGCATAAAAATCTGTCTAATCTTTCCTGGATTTTAGCACTCCCACTCCTCATATTACACCAAGTAAACTTCGGACCCGAGAAACCCGGATCAAGAAGGTTACACCTGCTAATCATGTTAGAGAAAGGTTGGATTCTTGTTCTCGGGACTGAATTCCCCCCTTTCTTCTCCCCATTACTCAAAATTTGGTTGAAATCACCCATAAGTAGCCAAGGTAATTCAACAAGCTGTCCCATACAACATAAATACTCCCAGAGATCTAACCGAAATAGAGGATTTGGAGGAGCATAGACAGCCGACAGCAACCAAGGTTGCTATCCCCCAAAACGAACAACTGCATTCACAATATAGTCATCCATAGAAATTTCTTCCAACTGCACATTAGAACTATTCCACAAGACCCGGATTCCCCCCGAGAATCCATCGGCTTCAGCCATAATATAGCTATTAAACTGAAATTTATCCATCATTCTATCAATAATCTTACTAGAGCATCTAGTCTCCATGAGAATAATAACATCATGCAAATTAACTTTCAAAAGTAAGTTGAGGTGTCGCATGACTAATTTGGAATTCGCACCCCAGCAATTCCAGCACGAGTGTCATTACCAAGATAGATAGGAGACTGCAAGTTGGAGTAATGGGGGGCCAAGTAGAGTGCAGAGGAAGGGCTCTAATGAAGTGGGTATTAAATTTTATGACCCAACCAGAAAATATGGTAAGGGTGTTCAGGCTAATTTCAAAAAATTAAAGGGTCCATTAGTGTGTAATCGGAAGGCTCCACCCACTGTCACTCGGAGTTCGGCAGCTACACGGTAGAATGAAGCCGGGTTTTTGGGACTACAAGTAAAGATGGTATGGAGGTGGAGCAGACCCCTCCATAAGGTACGCAATGACTACTCCTCACTACTCTTTAATAACATAAGTTGTGTCTCAAAGGATTTATAATAGATCAATATATAATTATCCACACAATAAACTAAAAATAAAATTAATGAAAATTTAGCAAGAAAAATAAACAATAGAATTGCATCAAAAAATATATATTTATATATATATATAAAGATTTCAAAAATATATGATATAATTAATTCAGAGCATTCTAATAACCTTTACTAATACCATTATGTTATAAAATTACAACTAACAAAATTAAATTAGAAATCATACAGATCAAAGATAAAATAAGAAGAGATCATTTTTATTTTGTATATTTTATGTCCATTTCATCTCTCAATATGTAACCTCTGTACATATATATAACTTTTCATTATTTTTCATAAATAAAGAGTTATATCAAACTAATTACAAAAAGTTTATGAAATTCAAAAGACATGAGTTTAAAATGGACATACAAATAAAAATATAAAACATAATAATTTTTGAAATTTTTTTAAAAAATTATAAATATTAATGAAGATAACAATCTTAATGTTTTACAATTTAAAAAATTGACATGTCTTTTTTTTTTTTTCCTTTTTTTTTTCAAACATTTCCCCCTCATTTTTGGACATATATATATATATATATTAATTATGTCACTTTTATATCTAATTTTTCTTTATTATTATTTTATTATTTTCCTATCATGTGGGTTAAGGGATGGTTTGTTAAAATTGAAGTGCTCCAAAATTTAATTACTGAATTATTTAAATATTTGAATTTATTAATGGGTGGAAATTTAATATACACTACTGGAATATAAATTTCAAATTGTGTGTTTAGAATATATAATAATTAATTTTGCTGAATGATACTCTTAGTTTTTATTATGTATATGTTTTACAAATATGTAATTACTTATTTTTGAAAAAAAATGTTAAAATATAACAACTGTTGCGCAATAATTTCATATAAATTGTCAATTTAAGAAAATATCAACACATTATTCAAAAGTAAACTTTGCATTAAATACATTAAATTTATATTTATATCTTATAATAATAAAGAGTAAATAAATAAGAGCATTAATATTTTTAAAAATGTTACTTATCACACAAAAACAGAAAATCAAAAATTTAAATAATTTATTATTATTATTATTATTATAACTTTGAATTACATTTTCATATGACACAGAAAAGTAAATACTATGGATAACTTATAAAAAAAAAAAAAAAAAAAAAAGGACATAAGGTTAACATAAATAAATCTTTTCCAAAAACAGCAATAGATTCTTACTCCTTATTTTCTCTGTTCTTTTACGTCAAGCAATTTTTCTTTCACACACATACATATATATATATATATATATGAAAAATAATAATTTATTTCTATCAAAAATCAAATTTAGAAACCGAATTACATTTCTTTCTTTCTTTCTTTCAGCTCCGATTTTCCAGCAGCTTGCTTGTATTTTCTTTTTTAGAGTAAAAAGAAGAAATGGAGGGTGTGGATTCTGCAGCTGCAGCTCGTGGCCGATTGGCCATTCTGTCAGCTCACCTCGGGGCTTCTGTTAATGAGTCGGAGTTCGCTTTTTCCTCCGTCTTAGAACGTCGTACCGTTTCCGCTCAAAACCTTCATCCACCGTCCAACCTTAAGGGCGCAATTACAATTATAGATGAACGGACTCTTAAGAAGTATCAGATTCCTGTTTCTGAAGATGGAACTATCAAAGCCACCGATCTTAAAAACGTAAATTTATATATATAATATATATATATATATATATATTTTTTTTTTTTTTTGGTTGTTATGGATTTTTAGAATTTAATCTTGTTTTAATTGTAATTCTACATGTTTTCGGAAGAATGATTTTCTATTTGCCTTTAGCCTTTTTTGGAAAATCAAATATAAAATAATGAAGAAAGTAGATAAAGAATTTGAATTATGGGAAGATGGTTTGAAAATCGTAGATTTTGTTTCTACGGAAGTGATGAAAATTTTGAATCTCTTGTTTTAAAACCCCTTTTCGATTACTGATTCCATTCTTGAACAGATAAAAGCTGGACCAGATGATAAGGGGCTGAAACTCTATGATCCAGGCTACCTTAACACAGCTCCGGTAAGATCATCCATCTGCTACATAGATGGCGATGCAGGTATTCTTAGATACAGAGGCTACCCAATTGAGGAGCTGGCCGAAGGAAGTTCCTTTGTGGAAGTGGCTTATCTTTTGAGTAAGTATTCGAACATTGGATTCTTGTGTGTATGTTTGTATTCATTTTCAACTTCCACCATCAGTGCCAGTACTAGGCACTTCCATATCAGGAAACAACGTTTAGTAGTGCCTCAAAGAGAAGTTTTTGTTGGGGAATTTTTGATTCTTTTTGCTTCTACATGGGCCTTTATTCGCTTGTTTTACCTTATTTTTTGGGTTGGGGGAATTCCAACGCTTCTGTTTTGCAGTGTATGGAAATTTACCATCGGAAAGTGAGTTAGCTGATTGGGAGTTTGCTATTTCACAACATTCAGCTGTCCCACAGGGAATTCTGGTGTGTTTGTTTCCTGATATATTTTTGCTTCTCACCTGTTCCATTGAAAATTTTAACTCTCTCGTTTACCTGTCACTATTTAATTCAAATATTGATTCTACTCACCATGTGATTTTGAGGTCTCTTATTTTATTTTGCTTTGGGGTCTCGCAATATAATCTTTGTTTGCAATTTTTGTTGCAGGATATCATACAGGCAATGCCACATGATGCACATCCAATGGGCGTTCTTGTCAGCGCAATGAGTGCTCTCTCTATTTTCCATCCGGATGCAAATCCTGCTCTTAGGGTAAGAAAAGTCTCAATTTTAGTTCTTATTGCCTTTTCCTTTTCTCGCCAATTCTCTAGGTACTATTCACATAAAAACATGATAGTAATCCGACTAATGTTTTTAGTCATTCTTTTATAATATTCATGACCATAGGAATCTAACTTAAAATTTTTATAAGATTTTTTTTTCATATGGTGTCGTATCCTTTTTGCAGGGCCAGGATTTATATAATTCTAAACAGGTTAGAGATAAGCAAATTGTCCGTATACTTGGGAAGGTTGGTTATTTCCTGTTTCATTTTTTTTTTTTTTTTTGGTTCATATCCTAAACAATAAGTATAGTGTCCTGACCTGATTTAGCTGATGGAAAATTATTTCTAACATGAAATGGTTAATAACTGGACTTATAGGCACCAACAATTGCAGCAGCTGCTTATTTGAGGATGGCAGGAAGGCCACCTGTTCTTCCATCCAACAATCTTTCTTACTCAGAGAACTTCTTATATATGCTTGATTCTTTGTACGTTGATATTTCTTTTGCTGATTTGTCGAACTGCTCTTCTCTCGGAGATTATACTGCCATTTTTGGTTGATAACTTAGCTATGCATATCATTTTCCCCAAACATACAGGGGTAATAGGACATATAAGCCCAACCCTCGTCTTGCTCGTGTTCTAGATATCCTTTTTATATTACACGCAGAACATGAAATGAATTGTTCCACAGCAGCTGCACGACATCTTGCCTCAAGGTATGTGTTTTAGCTACATAGATGGAACATTTATAAACTGTTGCTTGGCATTTATAGTATCTGTTTGCAGTGGTGTTGATGTGTACACGGCCCTTGCTGGAGCAGTAGGAGCTCTCTATGGTCCTCTTCATGGTGGAGCAAATGAGGTACTTCATCACTTTAGATATATGATTCAAGGTTTAACAATTAGTGTCATAACTCATAAGGTTGGCGTCGGGTTGACTTTTACATACGTAAAACTATCTCCTATCTGAAACATTGACATATCACCTATCTAAATGCTTTTGTTGGCATCAAGTATTTGAACTCACCAAAACCAAATTTCCTTCTGATTCTATAGGCTGTTCTTAAGATGCTGAATGAGATTGGAAGTATTGACAATATCCCAGATTTCATTGAGGGTGTAAAGAATAGGTATGGGTTAGTGATGTTCATTCTTCTGACTAAAGATGTAATCCTAATCTTGTTTTGTGATAATAATGCCTTGTGTTGTAATTATCTAGGAAACGTAAAATGTCTGGTTTTGGTCACCGCGTCTACAAGAATTATGATCCCCGAGCAAAAGTTATAAAGATGCTGGCAGAAGAAGTCTTTTCTATTGTTGGCCGGGATCCTCTCATTGAGGTTGTTTCTGTCTTCATACTGGATTTTATGAGTTTCTTGTTTTTGTTCAATGTTTGCAGCAGAAACAATTGATCTGCAGTTCTCTGGCACTGATGAGAAAATTAATCTGATTTCTGTGTACTATGAAAGGTGTATCTTTCTTCTAGTGCAGGGAGTCAGTTCTCACTAACCCAATACAAAATTTAAACTTTCAACTTTTCTTGATTTAACATTTATTCTCTTTTGTTCATATAAAAATGCATTTGCTTTAAATTCTCTCATTTTAAAAACCTTAATCAAACAAAAGCGAGAGACATGCATCGTGCCTTAATATGGGATAGTAATTAGTAAACTTTAAACAGAAACATGTTACTTAGTCTGAGTTGTTACCAAATTCCTGAAAGAACAAGAAAATTGAGAGATGATTTTCTATTGTTACTGGCATCAGTAATCCTATGATCCCATGATTTATGCAAGCTGGTCATATACTACTATTTTGCTCCCAGACTGATATTTTCTTGTTCTACCAGGTTGCAGTCGCTTTAGAGAAAGCTGCACTATCAGATGACTACTTTGTTAAGAGAAAGTTATATCCAAATGTCGACTTCTACTCTGGATTAATATATAGGTTTGTAGAAATATTTCATTTGATTTTATTCCCTTCTAGGTAGGAATTTCTTTTGAGGATATACTAAATTCATGTCATCGATCTATCAGGACGATGGGTTTCCCAACAGAATTCTTTCCTGTTTTATTTGCGATTCCTCGAATGGCCGGTTATTTATCTCATTGGCGAGAATCCCTTGATGATCCTGACACAAAAATAATGAGACCTGCACAGGTTTGTTTCTATCTTTATCATTGCTTTTCTTTTTTGTGCCTCTTCTTTCTTTCCCCTGGCTCATTGTATTTCTTACCTTTCATATAATATATATATATATATATATATATATATCGAGAAATCATATTGCTCTTGATGTTATATCACATCTGCTTTTTTACGTCATTAGCTAGGCTAATTCAAACGATGCATAGATGCCAATAGATGCTTGCACAGTGGGATAATTCTTTCCGGGTTGAGTCGTACATTTGTATTGCATCATCATATGTTGATTCTTTAGTTTAATTCTTATTTGTGATTCAGGTGTACACTGGTGTTTGGTTGCGGCATTATATGCCTGTTCAAGAGCGGATGGTGACAAAAGAGGCAACAGATAGACTTGGCCAGGTTTCAGTTTCCAATGCCACCAGGAGAAGGTTGGCTGGTTCTGGAGCTTAAGCTTTCCCCTACTATGTATGACCTCACAAATCTGTCATCAGGAAGATGAAAGTTCCAAATTCAAAAAGTTGCGTGTTCAATTTTATTTTATTTTATTTTTTTATGTGTAGGTAGATATACCTTCTTCTATAATAAGGAACTAGCAAATGTAGATTGCGTAATATCCGTGTAATAAAATCTTGATTGTTTCAAGTGCTTCTTTTCTTTCGTACGGTTGAATTATAATGAGTGATGAAATTTTCAAATTAATTATAAGACAAAAATTATTCTTAAAAATAGCGGTTTAGGTTTTAATTTCATAGGGGGATTGGATGACTTAATTTGGGTTCATTTGGAAAGTTTTGTTTTATTTTCTTGTTATTTTAAATTTTTATATAATTTTATCTTAAACAATTTTTATTAACAGTCAACTGTTAATCTAATTATATTGAAAGAATAAAAATGTTAAAATCCAATCTACTTGGTTACGCGCCAATTGTTCCGCCATTATTCTCCTCGCTCCACCATTGTTCTCAGCTATTAAAATTAAATTTTAATTGATATTACCGACTTTTTCGCTAGTATTGATTATTGCTCTAACCATCATCGTTTACATTCAATATCATATTAGTTTAGGTTATCGAAAGAGGTTTATTACCAAAAGTCATGAGTGAGGGGCAATTTGGTAGTGACTCCGGGTCGGGCTCAAACCCTCGAGTAAGAGTTGAACTGCGCGGCGGCGCTCAGCCGAGTCGGATTAGTCTCATCGAAAAGGTGGGGACACTGGGCGCCCCAAGTGGGTACCAAAAAAAAAAATTACGAATGTTGTGGCCTCCAATCTCTAACCACCTTAGTCTCAATCCCAAAAATCTACGTTCCTGTTAAAAACAAAGCCAAAACGGAGATTGCTCTTCGTAAAGAGCCTCTATTGCTTAATTCATAAACGAATCCGTAAAGCTCCTCTGTTGCTTTAAGTCATAAACGAACGAGAGGAAAAGTTGAAAAGACTAGGGTTTTTAGAGAAAAATTCCACATACGGTTTTTACTCTAATAACCTTGTATTTATAATATTGTATTTTGATTAGCGATAGTTAACACTCCTAAATAATTAGGGAACTTGTTTAATTAAATAAATCTTCCGGGATAATTCATAAATTTTTGAGAGTATCTATAAAAGATATGTGATAGATATATAAAGATATTGAGATATCTTTTATTGATAAATAAAAATAAAAAATAGATATTTAGATATCTACCATAATGCTCTTTAAAAAATAAATAAAATAAATTAAATTATAGGAATATCTACCATAATGCCCATTAAAAATAAATAAAATAAAATATATGAATATCTACCATAATGCCCATTAAAAAAGAAATAATATAAACATGGGTTACGACGATTGATGGGCTTTCATAATAAGGGACTTATCAATGTTTGAGTCCATATCAACCGGGCCAGAGTAACAGAGAAACTCTTGGAGAAAGATCGGGCTTTGTTGTACCACCAAATGGGGCGGAACCTCTTTCCTTTGGAATAGGAACTCGTTTCGGGAGTTCTATATCGCCCAGAGAATCATAGCAACCTTAGAGGTTATACCACTGTCAACCAATTCGAATTCGTGAACATTATGAAGAAAATCTAACCAAAGCAACTAGCTTTAACCTTCCGGATTATGAGCCAAATGTCCGAAGACTGCCACACTGATCTTGCATAGGCGCAAGTAAAGAATACATGGTAATCTCCTTCATCCTCCATTTTACACCGAGCACAAACTGCACACCCATTAACACCTCGCCGGATCAAATTTTGACAACAAGGCAGAGAATGGTGGCATAAACGCCATAAAAATGTTTAACTTTCCGAGGAATCTCTAAGTCCCAAATTAACGACTACCCCGAGCCATTCGTTGAAGAGGAGCTCGCCCTTTCAAGTATCCTCAACAATAGATATAGCCTGTAAATGAAATCAAGTTGTGCATGCATTCACAATAATAATTTCATAACACTCAATATCTATCTAGAAAAATATTTGTCTAGAACATCCAACATAAACAATTTATAGCACATAAGTCCTATCCTGGAACATCCGGATTCTATTCATGAAAACCCTAAACTGGAGCATCCGGTCTTCTAATAAAACAGAGTAGTCATGAATTACGCCAAAATACCAAATAAGAATGTAAAGAATAATTCATCGAGATATACTTATTTGCAAAAAAGAAAGAACCAAAAAAAACGAAATAAAGGAAATAACGAAAACAAAAAAAAAAGCGGAAAGAAAGAGAAAGGAACTAATTAATTGGAGAAGGACTTGCGAGGAGAATATTCTTCTTCCACATCTTCATCCGCAGAATCGTAGTATCGAGGTGTTATTTTCGGCATTCACATTTGGTTGTAAAGATTTATAATAACTATTCATACTTTTTGTCTCTAACCTCTTTAGGAGAATATCTTGTTGATATGCTACTTCCTTTTGATCATCAATAGCATCCATCATAAATTTCTCGAACTCATTCTTAGGAATATAAGATATATTCTTGTCCGACTTTTGTTGCTTTTCTTCTTCCTTGGGACTTGAGGGTATGATTACATGGGTTATCCCAATATCTTGAAGAATACTAGAATCGACTGGTGTCGTGGAATCACTAACCCTTGTCAAGTTCTCCTTTCAAATTCCACTCCTATTGATCTTGCAAGTATTGTAACAAAAGGTCCAAAACCTAAAGGTTGTGTTGTAGATTTCTTAACATGTGTGTTAATAATTTGAGCAAAAACTTAGCCTAAATCAATAGGTTTTTCATCGTTCATATGAGAGAAGACAACTATTTCCAAAGGAATAAGAATTATTTTACTTTCAATCTTCCTCGTAATTGTATATGGAAACATAGTATGTAGATAACAAAGGCTTAGATGAATATCCGAAACTCTTATTGTATCCGCATTATACTCTTTCTGAGTAGCTCTAATATGATCACAACACATTGATGTATTGTCCGAGAACTCTCTTACTACACTACGATAAATGTATGATATAACTTCTTCTTGAGTCTAAATTCCTAAATGCACACCAAACTCTTTAGTACTCATATTATGTTCCAAATAATCAAGACGAAATCTAACTTTCTCATTTTCATAGCTAAATGTCGAATAAAATTCGAAAACCAACTCAGCATAGATAGGCTCATCTACCATAAAAATGCGAGCATAAGGACGAACACGCATCATTTTCCTTAGATCGGTTTCTATTCCTAACAAAAAAGCAGTCCCCCAATCAATCCTACGACCTTGCGCTATTTGTCTGTCTAAAAGTGCCACATACCTATCTTCATATTCCTTCTCATTTGGTGGAAAAATGAGACAACAGGAATGTTCATTTTTAGAATGGTCAAAACTTTTAGTGACATACTTATTATGCTTATCCTTATCCTTATCGGGTAATTCCAATTTCCTCTTTGCCCTACCCTTGCGAATTAGTTGTTCGGGTTATCAAACATATCTCCTAACTTGCTTGTAGTAGTCCGAGTCATCTTCCTATCAAAAGCAAAGAATAAGAGTTAGTAATAAATATTCCAAGCCTTTAGAATTTAGGGTTTTTAAGAATTTTTTAGATTTTTATAGGTTTTTAGGATATTTAAATTTTTATAGAATTTTAGAATATATATTTTTTATGGGGTTTTTAAATTTTATGAAAGCTTTCTAGATGATATCCAGAATAACTCCTAGTATGATTCTAGAATATATTTTCTAAAATTTAGATATTCCTATCTTTAATTAAATTTAGATAATCTAAAATTAAAAATTTTAGGAAATCCTATATTTAGGAGGATCGAGTTTACTTTTCTTAATCAAATTATGTCATAAAGAATAATTACTACCGTTATCAAATCATAAAACTTCAAAAATTTTGATCAAGAATTCTAAAAATTTTATGAATTTTGCATCCCCGGCAACGACGCCAAAAATCTGATGTGAATTTTGGTTACTATATTTTTAGCATAGATTATGATTGAGATTAATTCAAGCAAAACAAATAGGTTGTCACTTAAATAAATAAAATCTAAGGTAGAGTACCTATCGTATGCAGATAGTAACATGGAAGCATCAACGATTTTACATTTATAAAATATTGTATAGACCCAAAGACGTTGATAACAATTATAAACAATTATTTTAATATGACAAGAATTTATTAACAAAAGTTAACCCTAGAACATAAATAGAATTTATTCAAGAGATTGTTGCTAGAACATAAATAGAATTGAAACAAAATGGTTTAGAATTCTTATTCAGCTCAATGATTCAATTAGAATGACCATATTCGAAGATGTAGCTTTAAGCAGATCTAAGGCAATTATGATTAATATTAACTTTACTACCATACCCGAGTTATCTAATGTGATTACCTCAATACGAGTCGTTGCAAGTAATCCTAAACCTTTGTAGATTAATTATTAAGTCGTCAATTTAATAAGTTAATCTTAAGATTTGCATTGATTACTAACTCGAGATTATTAGGCTGTCTAACCTCATTATGGTCGATGCAAGTTATTACATCTAATCCAACAATTCATTAATTCTCCTATGGTCGGGTCTCCTTAACAAACCGTCAATTAATTAATTATTCCAATTATATGCTTAACTAGATGCAAACCTATGTGTCATGGCATAAATTGAATAAGAAACTAAGTTGAAAGCATAAAACAATAATAATCACAATGATAGTCACAAATAGTATCCTTCCCGGGAAATTAATAAAAGCTTTAATTGTATCATTAATAATAAAAGAATCCCATGAGACAGAGATAGAGTAAATAAAAAACGCGAAAAATAATAGATTTGAGAAGAGGGAAAAGAAAAGTTGTCGTCTGGTTCTGACTACTTCGTCGTCGGGACTTGACCTCCGATTCTTCTCGAACCCTACTAGCCTTCCTCCTTGTCTTGCCCATGAAATCTTCTAGAATCACACCCCTCAACTAAGCTATAGAGCTCTCCCTTATTGTCGAGGCTCAAACCCTAAGCTAAGAAGAAAAATATAATAACTAGAAAATATTTAACTATGAGGGTAATTTCCGAGAATCTACGGAAGTAGAAACTCGAAATCCCTCAAATTCTCTGCAACTCTGCATTCTTTGGTGTGTTGGTGGTTGGTGTTAAAGGCTTGGTTGACGCCTTTATTTATAGGAGTAGAATAGGGCTGAAAACAGTAAAAATTTCGATGTGGGATGCCAAAGTTGCCTTCAACACGCCCGTGTCGCGTGTCTCCAACACGCCCATGTTGATCTCCTCAACACGCCAATGTTGAATTTTCCAAAAATTTGCAATTTAGTCCCTAATTTCATCATTTCTTCAATTTCAGTCCTGAAACTTCCAAAAAGCGAAAATAAAACAAATTTGCGTAATTTCCATTTAATTAAGTCTAATTGGACTTTAAATTAAACATAATTAAACATAATTATCCCTTAAAAACAAGATATAAATCTAACATATCAGATTACCCCACACTTAACCTTTTGCTTGTCCTCAAGCAAATTACTTAAACACACAATAATCTTCCAAACTTCATATATCATGAAATCAAAAAGTAAAATTTTCCAAAAATTTACTCAGAAAATCAATTCTATCAAGATTTTTTCAATTATGCACAAAGAATATAATACTCTTGCTTGCCTCATAAACCATTTTTTGCAAAGATCAAATAGAAACAACTTGAAACTTATATTCATTCAACACATGTCAAACCATAGAATTTCCCTGAGGTGTAGTGTGTGATTTTGACTTTGCTAATTCAATCAATAAGTTCTCCCCAAACAACAAGAAATAATGGCACTTCAATCATTTAGGGTTCACAACAGCTCATCATAATCACTCTAGGAACCCAAGTCGAATGCCAAATAATCAATTTTTTTTTTTTGCACGAATGCTTTTTTTTTTTTTAATAAAAAAGCTCTAAATGTAAAAAGAATGTTGTTGCTTAACAATATCAACTTTAACTACCCTTGTAACGAGTCCCAATCCGGTGGATCCCATACCTCAAAGACCTTAGGGCACCGGGCATTTAATTCCCTTCAGGAATGGTTCTCAAGTAGCAAAGGATACATGCAAACAGACCCTTATTACTAAAAATAAATTAACACAAAACCGATGGCAATCTTCTCAAATTCTTTCAAGCAACCACAATAGCTATCATATATTCCAAAAGATATCATGCTATGACATTGATATGTCAAATTTATATCGTATTTTTAAGGGGTAATTATGTTTAATTTAAAGTCAAATTAGACTTAATTAAATGGAAATTACTCAAATTTGCTATGTTTTCAGTTTTTGGAAGTTTCGGGATTGAAATTGAAGAAATGAAGAAACCAGAGACTAAAAGTGCAATATTTGGAAAAGAGGTTCAACACGGGCGTGTTCCTACCCGTGTTGCAGCCCATTTTGCACTTTGCACGGGCGTGTTGCTGGCCATGTTGAAGACACGCGACACGGGCGTGTTCCTGCCCGTGTTGCAACCCGTGTTGAAGATAGATTTGGCGTCCCACATCGAATTTTTACTATTTATAGCTCATTTTCTACTCCTATAAATAGAGGTAGCAGTCAAGCCTTTGCCACCAATCACCAACCCACCAGAGAGTGCAGAGTGCAGAGAATTTGAGGGATTTCGAGTCTCTACTTCGGTAGATTCTCAGAAATTACCCTCATAGTTAAATATTTTCTAGTTATTATATTTTTCTTCTTAGCTTAGGGTTTGAGCCTCGACCATAAGGGAGAGCTCTATAGCTTAGTTGGAAGTTTTATTTCTTCTTATACTTATTTCTTGTATAGGAAGTTTTGAACAATTAAGGGTTATATTATAAATTCCCGGGAAGGATACTGTTTGAATATTCATTATGATTTCAGTTTATCTTATGCTTTTAATTTAATTCCGATTTGATATATATGCTTTGAGACTCATGTTTCTTATGTAGTTGATTTGCATGTAATTAAATATAATTAAATTAACAGTTTTCTTAGGAGACCCAACCATAAGAGATTTTTCAAATTGCCAAATTATGACTAATAACTTGCGGCAACCATACTGAAGTTAGGAAGCCTAATAATCTCGAGTTGTAATTAATGCAAATCTTAAGGTTAACTTATTAAATTGACGACTTAGTAATTAATCTACAAAGGTTTAGGATTACTTGCAACAACCATATTGAGGTAATCAATTTAGATAACTCGGGTATGGTAGTAAGGTAAATCAAATTCATAATTGCCTTAGATCCACTTAAGTTAACTTTCGAATATAGGTCAACTTATTTGATTCTTGAGAACATAATTTGAATCCTATTTCTTAATTCATGTTAGTTAAATTACTCTTTTGAAACAACTTCCATATGAATTATTTCTATGAGACTAATTCCTAATTCTCTAAATATTTTTATAAAGGATAAATTCTAATAAGTTGTTACCGACGACCCTAGGAAAGCGATATTATATAAATGTAAAATCGTGGTACTACCGTGTTACTATCTGCATGCGATAGGTATTCTGCCTTAGTTGTGTTTGACTGTGACACTATTTGTGAGTCTTTTTGCTTTGATTTTAATAATTATATTACTCACTCCAAACACACACCAATGAACTTCTCTTAAGACGTAATTACCTTCATCTTATGCGATGCATTTGAGCAAGGGCCATGAAAAGGCTTGTCTATATAGTTGGTCTTCCACCATTGTGTATCTTGGACTTGTTGTTTTGATCCGTTTAGCTTTGTTAGGGTCCTCCGGCAAGGTCCCACTTTTTATGTATTGTACAATTGGTGTCATCCAAGTTGTCGTTACTACAGAAGCTATCATAGGTTCATCTATAGACTTGTGCGTTAAAGGCTGCATCCAAGTTCCTGCAATGACTTCTCCTATTTTTAATTTGGATAATGTATCAGCTTCACTATTAAGGTATCGTGGTACATGTTCAATTTTTATGGCATCAAAATTCATCATAAGGTTTTGTACCTTGGTCGAATACAGAAGCATGATCGCGCTCTTGGCTTCATATGTCCGATTGACATGTCCTTCTATTACCTACAAATCAATTTTCACTGTTAATTGTTTATACCAAAAGAGATAGCTGTGTGTAACATGGCGATTAAAGCTTCGTATTCCGATTCATTGTTTGTAACAGAAAAATGATATTTTAAAGCATATGCAAATCGGGTACCTTCTGGACTTTGTAATGTAAAGCCAGCACCTCGCGTTTTCATTTTAGAAGAACCGTCTACATGTGCGGTCCAATGGATTTGTGGATCAAATTTTTCATTCACGTGATTAACACATTCTAGAATGAAGTCGGAAAGGGCTTGCGCCTTGATAGTCTTTCTTAGATGATATTCAATGTCATGTCTAGAGTGTTCAATTGCCCATTTCATGAGGCGACCAGTTGCGTCTGGCTTATGCAGAATTTATCGCATTGATACATTAGTGTATACATGAATAGTATGAGCCTAAAAATAAGGCTTAAACTTTCGAGCTGTGATGACGAGCATCAAGATATGTTTCTCAGGAGAGGAATATCTGGATTCAGGACCTTGCGGAAGGTGACTCGAATAATAAATAGGTCGTTTTGTTGTTGTACGAGTGACATATAGAATAAAGCCCAAGGAGATGTGGACGTTGATGACCTCACCATCTCTTGGAGATGCAAGCAAAGGGGGTTTATTGAGATATTCTTTTAGGTGATCAAAAGCTTGTTGGCACTCGTTCGTTCATTGAAAGTTATTTGCTTTAAGGTTTCGTAATACCTGTTATGTAAATGTCGGTTCATAAAGAAAAAACAAAAATTATTGCAAATGCGGTTAGTTTGAACATTACACCGACCCGGTAGAATGGATAGGCCTTGTCTCCGGCTCTTGCCAGGAACCTATTCAAAGCGGTGATGCATCCAGTAAGTTGTTGTACTTCCTTTAGTGTAGATGGTGGCTTCATGTCAAGTAACACTTGTATCTTCTTTGGATTAGACTCAATGCCCTTGGGTGAAACAACATATCCTAAAAACTTTGTTGTTTCTACTCCGAAGGAATAATTTTTAGGATTCAGTTTAAGTCCGTGCTTGACGAATCATTGCCAACATTTCGCGCACATCCGCAAGGAAGTGGGATGTGTCTTCAGTCTTGATGAGGATATCATCAACATATACTTCGACGTTAAGTCCTAATTGTTTTGTAAATACTTTATTCATCATGTTCCGGAATTCGGATCCAACATTCTTCAAACCAAATGGCATACGTTGGTAACAATAAAGCCCTAAAGGTGTCACAAAAGATGTCTTCTCATCATCCTCAATTGCCATTAACATCTGATGGTACCTCTTGTGTGCGTCCAGAAAGCATAACAAATCATGACTCGCAGTTGCAACCACCAACTGATCAATTTTTGGCAAGGGGAACGGTCTTTTAGGTATGTACTTGTTGATAGACGTGAAGCCTATGCTCATTGATGTGTGAGTTATATATATAAAAATAATATAAATAATCGAATATATAATACTAAAAATTATAGGAATCTTCAAGATTAAAATAGGATTGTCAGTAATAAAATAAACTCAACTAGGCAGAGCACCTATCGAAATAGAGGTGGTATTCGGATTTTAAATTTATAAAAATCGTTTTCCCCCAAGACTTCTATTAAATTCTAGTGTGGAAAATATAATCAAACTAATTATGAATATGATTTGGGAATAAGAATCATTCATCAAGTAATCCAACCATTATCAAGAATGATAAGATTGAATTCTAAATCCTAGAAAGCAAAGTAAAATAAAGCAAAGTAGAAGATCAAGCAAGTAATGGAAGGTAGAAACTCATAAGAAATAATAGGAGAAATGAAGGATACAAACTACTAGAGGCAAGATTAATCATGAATTAACTATCATAATCTCACCAATATTCAAGTCTAAAGTAGAATTTCTTCCATGCGGATTGTGGCAAGAAACTCATTGATTTAAGAACACTTGAATGTTGACAAGATCAAATCTCCCATTAATCATCCTTGTTCGGTCCATCAAAAGGAAATCTAATCGAATCAACTTGGCACTAATTGTTGTCCTAGTCCCGGCCTAACAATTAGTGTTAATCCGGAACTACAACCTCAAATCAAAGCTCAATACTCAAGATAAAATTCAGATCCAAAGCTATGAATGAAATTGCAATTCAAATTAATAACACTACAACAATCATCCATGAAAACCATAATTTGCCCAAAGTAATTGTAGAATAATACCAATCATTTCTACCTAAAAGAAATGTAGAGAGAAGAGTTCATAGGGTTGGTGTCTAATTACAAGATGGAAATTATAACAAATAAAAGAAGAAGATTAACCTCTTCAACCTCCTCTTTGTCAAACTTCTTATTCTTCTTCAAACCTTCAAGTTGATGGAGTTGGTTCCTCTCTTGCAAAACTTCAAGGAAATTCCTTACGATTTGAGGCAACTTCACACAAAGACTCACAAGAGATTCACACAACTTACAACTTATGAGAGAGATCTCAAAATATAGAAAATAGCAAAATATAGATCTAATTCAAAACCCTAAAAGAATTACAAAATTACTTTGATAGCATAACACTTCCAATACTAGCCAACTCTCAACCTTATGCCACTTTTCCAACCTCTAATCCAACCTCTAAATAATGGTAAAAATCCCAATATTTATAGATAACCAAAACAGGGGTAAAATAGTCATTTTACAAAAAATTCTCTAAAAACTCGGAACAGTACATCAGCACGGGCTCGGTGGTATAAGTAACAGGGGCTCAATGACGGGTTTATCACCGAGCGCGTGTTGCTTCCGGTCGTGTTATTCCTTCTTCCTGGGCGTGTTCTTTCACCGAGCCCGTGTTCAATAGCTTGGAAGGGCGTGTTCAGCCTTCTTGATGGGCGTGTTAAAACACCGAGCACGTGTTGCTGGACTGGATTTGTATATCTTTCCGGAAATTACATATTTAGTCCCCGAACTTCGCTCTTTTGATCAATTGACTCCACAAACTTCCCGAAAACAGAAATATCACAATTAACAAATTCAATTTACTCTATTAAACCTCAACAATTATGCACAATTACCCTTCAAAAACATTATCAAATTTAGCGTTATCATAATACCCCACAACTTAACCTTTGCTTGTCCTCAAGCAAATCAAAGAAGGAATTTGAATCAAACAAATCATTTAATAGAAAAGTGCATAAATGTTTTCTCAAAGAATTTCAAACTAACTAGTTTACCTTTCAAAGATCTTATACACAAAGTGTTTAAGGAATGATTCACTTCTATGCCTCATCAAGTGTTTTCATGTTTAAATCAAGAAATACAAAATTGAACAAATCATTTTCAACTTAAATACGAAAAACGATCATAAAAGCATCCCGAGTGAAGTGTGTGCTCTATCTCAATTAGTGATCCAAATAGCAAATTTCCTTTCAACACAAATTACTCAAATAGTGGTTCGGTCGATCAAAAATTTCAAAAACGAGACATAATCACAATCAAATCTCAAGAAACAAGCCACTTATTCAAAAGTAAATTTTTATTCCATTTATTCTCTTTTATTCAAGGTTTTTATTGTTTGCTTAACAATATCAACTTTAACTACCCTTGTAACGAGTTCCACTCCGATGACTCCCAGATCCCGAGGACCTTAGGGCACCAGGCATTCAATTCCCATAAGAAGTGGTGCTCAAGTAGCAAAGGATACATGCAAAACAACCTTTTATTCAACAATTTATTAAACGAAAATTAAAAGTGTGGCAAGTCTCTCAAAGAATTTTCAAGTGAAAACGCAAGTTATTTTCATTCCCAAAAGACTTAATACTATTCAAATAAACTGTCCAAAAGTAGTCCACTAATCAGAACAACCAACCAAAATAGTTGTGTAAAACGAGTTTCAGGAATTTCCTATAATCATGCTCGTATCAAGTATCAACAAAATGAACTAAATCAAATCTCGAGATTTTCAACAATCAACAACCGATATCTATCATCGGCTAAGCAAATCAAATTCCAAAACAAAGTTCACAAAATAATCTTTTCAAGTAAACTAATCATTTTGAAAAATTCAAAAAATTAAGAAATTTTTTTTTTTTTAAATATTTGCAAATTGAGATAAAACGAGCACACACACCTACCCCACAACTTGAAAATTGCACTGTCCTCGGTGTAAAAGCTAATACCCCACAACTTATTTGAAAAATAAATAAGTGCGAGCAAAAAAAAAAAACAAAAAAGGGGGAATAAGTGCGAAAAACTAGAAAAATAAAAACAAGAAAATTTTATTTAAAACGGGAAAGTATACTATCAACACAAAAGATACTCATAAAAATCCTAAATAAATCAAATAGTAAAAGCCGAGTAAAAAAAAATAAAATCATCTAAAAAGTGAATAAATAAAACAAATAAACCCTATCCGGGACTAAGAAAGCGATATAGACAATAATTGAACGCCAAAAACCAAGTATGATTCGATAAAAGCGGGAAAAGGAATGGGAAGAAAGACAGATCTTGTTTCCGAGCAAGCATGCTTGGAACTTATTTTGTTCCTTTCTTAGGATTTTCTTCCTTCTTTAATGACTTTTATAAGGCTCACTTTGTCCTCCCTAACAACATCATCTGTCGATTTATTTGATGGAATTATGTTCGGTGCTGTTAGGGACTAGTCCTTTTTGCTTGTTCCGAAAATTGCCCGGACAATTGTCCCACTTGCATTTCCAGGTTTTGTAGCGAAGCCTATTGATTCCTGTATTACCTTCAACAAACAATCAAGAAGGATAGAATACAACAAAATAAAGAAAGAAAGAAATTACAAAATTAAAAATGTCCTACTACAAACGATCTAGTAAAGAAATTAAAAGAACAAGAAAAATAAGATAAATAAATCACATTACCTACAAAACAAGAAAAGAGAGATTAGTAAGGATAAAAGGAACAAAATGCAAAAGAACCAAATGATACCAAAAGAATAATAAATATGACAAAATGAGAAGAACAGAAAAACAGTATGCAAAATTAAATAAAGGCATGCATAAAAAGTAAAGAATGAAATGAATAGAAATGAAAACAGTAGAGAAAACTTTTAAAAGAATGAAAATGGAAAAGAAAAAGAAACAAAGTTGAATAGCATGCAAAAATGAATAGAAAAAGTAAAGAAAATAACAACTGAATCTGGCCGAAAAAATTTTTGAGGAAAAGAAATTGAAAGATAAATTATGAATGCTATCGGGTACTGCCAAAAACAGAGGAAAAAGCAGGGGATTAAAATTTTCAGTTCTGGAATTTATACAAAACAGAGCAATTACAGAGTTGTACATAGTGAGGCTACTGGAATTTTGTATAAAACAGAAGAATTAACCATTATAGCTACTGGAATTCTTTGAAAAACAGAAGAAATAGCAGCCCACTAGAATTTATACACCAAAAACAGAACACATGTACACTAGAATTAAAATGCACAAAGGAAAATGGCATGCAAAAAGCTATGTACTAAACGAGATTGAAATTAAAATGCATTTTAAACACTAAAGCTACTGCCATGGAACTTTTAGAAAACTAAATGCAAACTAAACTACCAAGGAAGACAAACTAATGCATCTACAAACAATTCATGCAAAACCATGCAAAAAGAAATTACAATACAGCCATGCACTAACCTACTGGAAAATGTAGTACAAACAGAAAACATCATGCAAAGCCATGTAAATGTACATTACAATAAAACCGTGCAAGTCATGCAATTGTCCTAATGCGAAAACGAAACATGCACAAAAAATCTACTGGAAAGATAATCTAACTACCATGCAATGATAAACTAAGCAAAGAGCTTCCTAAACTAACCATGCAAGTTAACTCAGTACATATATAATTATCTACTGGAATTGAAAATGCCTTAAATATATATATATATATATATATATATATATATATATATATATATTCAAATACATACCTATTACATGAAAGAGTAAATACATATATGAAAGCTATACCAGAATACAAGAGGAAATACTAATATACATACATACACCATGCAAAAACATGTAAAATGCTTATTATAAGATCAAAACATGCAGCACTAATCTATTGGAATATAATAACCTAAATGCCATGCAAATCATGCAAAGTGCTATATAATAAAATCATTCTAGCTACTACTAAACAATCTACCTAATGAACTAAAACAGAATGAAGTGAATTGATTACAAATACATACTTCTACTACTAGCGTGAAAAGTAAAGTAAATGCAATTCATAAATCCTACTGTATGCAAGAATCTAATGCTACTACCATGAAAATTTTAGCAAGCTACCTACAATATATGCAAATTAAAATTTCAAAGCATAAATAAACAATTCATACAATATATATGTACAGTATACTGCCTAGTTCAATTCCATGCATATGATAAATATACAAGCTAACTACAACTCATGCAAAAACAGAACAAAACACGCAAAAACTATTGGATTTAATATTCAGCAGCAGTGAGGCAAACAAAATGTTACTGGACTGCCCGAAATTTTTTTTTTTCCAAAAACAGTATACAAAAAGTAACTAATTAAGCTACTGGAAAATTGAAGTGCAAACAAAAAATCATCATGAATTTAAATAAAGAACAAACTGGAAAAAGATTTTGAAATGCATTATGCATACAATATCTATATCTATACACTGAACATTAGATACAGTAAAGAAATAAGACATACATCTAATGTACCTATATGTATTAAATGCTATGTAAAATCAAAAAGAACAAAGAATAAGTACTACTTACTGGAAACTACAAGTTGTAAAATATACATACATAAATATACCATGCAAAACATAAAAACCATGCATATGAAAAGAAAATATACACGTTATCTATATTTTAGGCAAGAGTAAAGCAAAGCATGCAAATCAACCAAAGCTACTGGAATAAAATGTTGGTCACTAAAACAGCACTTCTTAAAATCAATTTCTAAGAATGTTTTCTACTCAACAAAAAGCTATACTATATTTTTATCTAAAGAACTCAAAGAATACTAGATAAAATCCTAAAGATGCAAGACTAATAGTAAAAATGGTGACCATTCATTGAAAACCTACTCATGCAAAAATCTAAAACTAACTCAAACAATAAATGCAAAAGAAGAAATCTAAATGCAAAGCCATACCTAAATTCATATTAAGCATATATTAAGGCTAACAAATAAAAGATAGAAAATATGAAAACATCTAACATCAATACCTAACAAAAGTAAGTATCTAGATAATATTCTTCATGAATTGAAGATATTATTAGAATACTAACTAAACTAGAAAGCTCTTAAAGAAAATAAAGGAATGAAGATAAAATGAAATGAAAATGCAATACTAACTAAGAAATGTAAGACAACTAAAGAAAATGCAAAACAAGTAAATGACAAGTAATGAAACTAAGATTAAGAAGAGAAGTAAACTAAACTACTCTAACATAATACCTAAAAATCAAGATAAATTCTATAACAACTATCAAAAATCATGAAACGAAAACATGGAAATACATCTAAGAACATGAAATAGAAATCAATCAAAGAGAGAATCAAGTTAGAAGACTAGTTAGATCTTATACTATCCATACCTAAGAATCAAATTAGAGAAAGTTAGAAGGATTAGAACAAACTAAGTCAAGTTAGAAAGTAGGAAAAATAATTAGATTTAAAAATTCAAAACTAAAGATCAATTAAGATATTAAACCAAAGATCTAAGTTATTCTAAAGGATAAGGATCTACAAAATCAAAAGCCAACCTAATCTAAAGCACTAAACTAAATAAGCTATCTAATCTAGATCAACTAAAGTTAACCTACATCTAAAATATCTAGGCTATATCTAACCAAAATCTCTAAGTAGAAGTTTACTTAAGGGATCTAAACTAACCAAAACACTAACTAAACCTAAAAATTATGATACTAAATCATCTAACCTAAGATCTAAATCCAAAAATCTATAATCTAAGCAAAAGAAATTCTAAGAAAAACATATCAATATGAAAAGCAAGAAAAACAAAATACAAGTAACATAAGAAAGCTACTAAAGTAAGAATAAGAAAATTCAAAGAATCAAAATTAAACTACTCAACTAAAAATAAGAAACAAATGAAATTGAAACATCTAAACTAAATGAAATAAAATTGATCAAGCAAATATCCAAGATCTATCAAAGAGATCAAAGATATTTTAAGAATTAGACATGAAAAATAAAAGTTACTTGAGAATGATATCATAAAACAAATCATATCAAAATTAATTCGTTATAAGATTCACACTGTTGATGAAAATTTCTCCCAAAAATTACAACCAACTTAGAGGAAAAACATCACCAAAATTAATAGGCTTCCCCGACAACGGCGCCAAAAATCGATGTGTGAGTTATATATATAAAAATAATATAAATAATCGAATAAATAATACTAAAAATAATAGGAATCTTCAAGATTAAAATAGGATTGTCACTAATAAAATAAACTCAACTAGGCAGAGCACCTATCGAAATAGTTTAGTAAATAAGGTGGTATTCGGATTTTAAATTTATAAAAATCGTTTTTCCCCAAGACTTCTATTAAATTCTAGTGTGGAAAATATAATCAAACTAATTATGAATATGATTTGGGAATAAGAATCATTCATCAAGTAATCCAACCATTATCCGGAATGATAAGATTGAATTCTAAATCCTAGAAAGCAAAGTAAAAAAAAGCAAAGTAGAAGATCAAGCAAGTAATGGAAGGTAGAAACTCATAAGAAATAATAGGAGAAATGAAGGATACAAACTACTAGAGGCAAGATTAATCATGAATTAACTATCATAATCTCACCAATATTCAAGTCTAAAGAAGAATTTCTTCCATACGGATTGTGGCAAGAAACTCATTGATTTAAGAACACTTGAATGTTGACAAGATCAACTCTCCCATCAATCATCCTTGTTCGGTCCATCAAAAGGAAATCTAATCAAATCAACTTGGCACTAATTGTTGTCCTAGTCCCGGCCTAACAATTAGTGTTAATCCGGAACTACAACCTCAAATCAAAGCTCAATACTCAAGATAAAATTCAGATCCAAAGCTATGAATGAAATTGCAATTCAAATTAATAACACTACAACAATCATCCATGAAAACCATAATTTTCCCAAAGTAATTGTAGAATAATACCAACCATTTCTACCTAAAAGAAATGTAGAGAGAAGAGTTCCTAGTGTTGGTGTCTAATTACAAAATGGAAATTATAACAAATAAAAGAAGAAGAGTAACCTCTTCAACCTCCTCTTTGTCAAACTTCTTATTCTTCTTCAAACCTTCAAGTTGATGGAGTTGGTTCCTCTCTTGCAAAACTTCTCGGAATAGTGCATCAACACGGGCTCGGTGGTATAAGTAACACGGGCTCGGTGACGGGTTTATCACCGAGCGCGTGTTGCTTCCGGCCATGTTATTCCTTCTTCCCGGGCGTGTTCTTTCACCGAGCCCGTGTTCAATAGCTTGGAAGGGCGTGTTCAGCCTTCTTGCTGGGCGTGTTAAAACACCGAGCACGTGTTGCTGGACTGGATTTGTATATCTTTCCGGAAATTGCATATTTAGTCCCCGAACTTTGCTCTTTTGATCAATTGACTCCATAAACTTCCCGAAAACAGAAATATCACAATTAAGTACACAATTAACAAATTCATCTCAATTTACTCTATTAAACCTCAACAATTATGCACAATTACCCTTCAAAAACATTATCAAATTTAGCGTTATCACATATTCGCCATGAACCATCTAGTTTTGGGACAAGCACCGGATTGGATACCCATGTGGGGTATTCCAAACTCCCGATTATACTTGCGTCCAATAAATCATTAACCTCTTTTTTTATTGTTGCTTGTCGATTTTTTGCCAGGAAACGTCTCTTTTGAACTATTAATTTGACAGAATCTGGTATGCCCAAACGATGTTCGGAGCTATCGGGACACCATGCCAAGGTATTTCCTTTGCCACGCAATTACATCTTGGAATTCTCCTAACATGTTTACTAACTCCATTTGCAGTTGTGGGGGCAAACATCTGCCTATACGTATGACTTTACCCTCCTGTCCTTGGATCCGACAATCAATTAGCTCCGATAAGGGTTCGGTTTGTGCATCGTCCTTCCTAGTATCTTTGCAATGTTCCTCTTCCGCATGGATTGCGTTTCTTTCTATCACAAAGCATGCTTGGGCTTGGTGGACGTCTCCTAAAATGCTGTGAGCTAAGCCATTAATCATCATGTAGACTTTGTTATGAAAAGTGCTAACCTTGTGCTTCCATCATGTTCAACCCTGGACGACCCCAGATTGCGTTGTTAGTTGACGGTGCGTTTACAACATAAAAATCTACCGTCCATGTGATTGTATTATCGTTTTCTCCTCAAGTTGTGGGTAATTGGACAACTCCTTTGGCATGAATAACATTTCCAGTAAAACCAACCAATGGTAACTTGCCCGCCTGGTGATTATGTAACATCACACCCATTGCCTTCAATGCATTCCGGTATATGATATTTATTGAACTGCCAGTATCTACCAAGATTCTTCTTCCCACAAAATCCTCAATGTGCATCGATATAACCAATGGGACGTCATCATTCGTCTTCCTCTTTTTCTCTGGGAACCGTTCGAAAGCTGTGTCGGCAATCATGTTAGTAACATGCGGTTGGTAGTTGTCTCGTGGAGCTTCGACATCATACTGTGTTGTACGTTTATCAACAAACTCCTTCAGGAATCCATTATGAATTGCTCTCTCAATGTTCCTCTTTAAACTGTAACAATCATCTGTCTGATGTCCGATGTCCTTATGATATGCACAATATTTATCACTGTTTTGCTTTTCTCTTGGTGTTGTCATCGGTCTTAGTGCTTGGAAGAATCTTAGGGCCTTTTATCATTCCAAGGATGTGACTTAAACTCGTGTTTAAGGGCGTAAAATTTTCTAGAACAGGTGGAGGACATGAAAAAGCATGTGGACCTCGAGATCGTTCTCTAGTTGGGCTCTTGCATCCGGGTGTGTTGACGCCGAAGGTGTTACGGGGGAAACGCCTATTGGTGTGTGTTTTGAGTGAGTAAAAATGAATATCAAATAAGATAAATAATCTCACAAAACAGTGTCACAAAATCAAACACAACTAAGGCAGAGTACCTATCGCATGCAGATAGTAACACGGGAGTACCATGATTTTAAATTTATAAATATCGTATCCTCGGGAACGTTGGTGACGACTGGTTAGTTTCTACCAATTATGACAAACTTTAAGGTTTAGGGAATTAGTCTTAGGTGTCCATTCAATTCAGATATGTTTGTTTGAAGAATAATTAAAACAAGAATGGAAAACAATTGACTAAGATCTCTAATGAAGTACGTATGATTAATTAAGGTGAACAGGGTTCGAAGGTGTAGCTTGCAAGCAGATCTAAGGCAATTATGACTTCGAATTATCTTACAATCATACCCGAGTTCTCTAGAATGATTACCTCAATATTGGTCGTTGTAAGTAATCCTAAACCTTTTTAGATTAGTTATTAAGGCGTCAATTTAATAGCATAACCTTAAGATTTGCATTAATTCCAAACCCAATATTATTAGGATGCCTAACCTCGGTACGATAACCACAAGTTATTAGTCCTAATCTGGCAATCTGTTAAATCTCCTATGGTGGTGACTCATTAACAAACCGTCAATTCAATAAACTATTGTATTATCATGCATCAACCTAAGTTTCATAGCGTAAACTCAATACGAGAATTAAATTGAAAGCGTAAAATAATAAGCAATTCACAATGTATATTAAAACGTATCATTTTCGGAAATATATAAATCATTAATCAATCAATCAAAATAAAGAGTATCTTAGGACACAAAATCATAAAATATAAAGGAAAAGTAACACAAGAACGAAAACAAAAGGAAAGAGAAAGTTGTCTATGTTGCTCTCACTTGCTTCCACGCCGGGCTTAATCCTCCTGGACCTTACCGAGACTTGTACTTTAGATCCTTATCTCGCTTAAGAGATCTTTAGAGATCACTTCATCTCAACTAAACTATAAGGATATTCCTTACGGTCGAGGTTCAACCCCTACACTCGAGAAGAAAGGAAAACGAAAACTGAAAACTAGACAGAAGCTATTCCCGAGATTTCTATTGGCTAGAAACTCGAAAACGCTCTTGTTTTGAGTGATTCCGGTGTGTTTCAACAACCGAGGGAGTGCATCTATTTATAGGAGTGAAGTAGAGCTGAGAAGAATCCAAATTCAGATGTGGGACATTCAACACGGGTGCAACACGCCCGTGTTGAAGTTTCCAAAAATTGCAATTTAGTCTCCGATTTCTTCATTTCTTCAATTTTAGTCTTGAAATTTTCAAAAAGCGAAAACATAAAGAATTTGCGTAATTTACATTCAATTAAGTCCAATTAACTTCATAATTAACTCGAATTGAACACAATTAATGTATAAAACATGATATAAAATCGAGTTATCACCTATGTGGATCTTGTGTCCGTTGCTTGCCAAAACGGTCGCGAAGGGTGATCATGATACTTTGAAACATATGGCATGTGATATGCTTTCGAATTGTATTTTTTGTTATCCTTCTGCAACTTTTCATCATCTTCTGCTTTCCTACTTTCTCTCTTTGATTTCTCTGCGTCTTCCCCCTTAATCCATTTTCTAACTTTGTCAAAAAGTTCTTTCATCGTCGTCGGCTCCAATTGATTCAACTTTTCTAAATACTTACTTGGTTGCATCCCTTCACAAAATGATTCAACATATCCTTCTTCTCGTGAGATTCTTAATATTAAGTATCTCCTTGTTGAACCTCGTCACGAAAGAAGAAACAAATCTCCGGGTGCTTGCCTTATGGTGAGTAAATGTCGCTTGGATTTCTTTAAGGTTCGATTGCCTGCAAAATTTTGAAGAAAAAGTGCTCCCAACCGAGAAAAAGAGGAAATAGTGTTATGAGGTAAAGCAATGAACCAATCTAAAGCAGCTTCATCCAAAGTACTTGCAAAAAATTTGCAAAGGATAATGCCATATGCAGAGTGCATCTTCATGACCGTGGTGTAATGTTTAAGATAACGTTCTGGATCGGATGCACCTGTGTAGAGATTAAAAGTGGGGACTTTGAAATCCGTCGAAAGACGTGCTTTGCGATATTCCTCTATCAAGGGATTAGACTCCCTGGCATTCCAAGGGACAGAAAAGGGTCCGGAAGGGCCAAGCATTTTTTGAACCTAGAGTGAGGTACGACACTAGATCGGCATTGATGCTAAGATTTGTTGTGCCTGTATTAGCCAAGTGCATCTAGCCAGTGGGCTGCTTCCGGGCGTGAATTAGAAGAAGGAGTGCATCACGAGTTGGAGAATACATGTGCATGTCAACAGATGTGAAGTCAAGGGTTCCGGGTTGTGTGCGACAAGGGAGAGTCGGCAAAACGAACCGATGCTGGACATTCACAACAGGAGTTTCATCCGCAATGGCCTTGCCTTTTTGATACATCACCATCTATTCAAGTTCTTTGATGCGACCAAGTAATTGAAGCAATCTGTCGTCGCGGGAAACATTAATGTGTGTAGAACCAACAAGATTATCAGGTGTTGAAGTAACGAGATTGAATTGGGGGACGACAGATGGTGCAGATGACGAATTAATGTCTTGCGAAGCAACAGGGATGGGAGCCAGAAGAGTAGGTTGTGGTGATGTCCCCGAGACGCCGGAATCAACAGTTGTGTCTTGTGAATGAGAAGGGTCCATTGATGACAATGATGGTGGATAAACTCTAGTGCAGCTATAGAGGGGTTGGTGCAAAAAACGGTAGGCGCCAATTATGTTGTAGCCTCCAATCTCCAATCACCTTAGTCTCAATCCCAAGAGTCTACGTTCTTGTAAAAAACAAAGCCAAAACGGAGATTAAGTCTAATAATCTCCGATGTTTAAGTCAGAAACGAACGAGAGGAAAAGTTGAAAGACTAGGGTTTTTAGAAAATAATTTCACATACATTTTTTACTCGAATAACCATGTATTTATAATAATGTATTTTGATTACGGATAGTTAATGACTCCTAAATAATTAGGGAACTTGTTTAATTAAATAAATCTTGTGGGATAATTCGAAAATCTTTGAAAGATATGTGATAGATATATAAAGATATTGGGATTTCTTTTACGATAAATAAAAATAAAAAATAGATATTTAGATATCTACCATAATTCTCTTTAAAAAATAAATAAAATAAAATATAGGAATATCTACCGCATATGATTTAAAGACTTGTGTACTTTATACATTAACAAAAAAAATAAATTAAATAACTTGTAATCTCAACGAAAAGTCTTGACAATAGTTTAGATTAACTTCTCTAAAAGTTCAACTAAAGATGGATTATTTTTTAAAAGAAAAATCATTATATCTCATAGTAAAGACCTAAAAATCTCAAATGCTTTAATTCTACTTATTTCAAAATTCTACAAAAATAGAATTGATTTTTAATCGAAAGAATAATTATATTTAATTCATTTTCATATAATATAAAACTTCTATTTTTTTCCTACGCTTACAAAGTAATTAAAGAAAGTGTAATATGAAAGTAAAATCTTAGAGATTTCAAATCCTTTAGTTTAACTTCAATGAAAGTTCTAATATAAACGGGTCAATTTTTAAACCAAAAAAATATATATTTGATTCATTTTCATATAATTTAATACTTCTTGTTTATATTCTAAGAAAAGTAATTAAAGAAGTTGTAACCTTAAAAGTAGAGTCATGGAAATTTCAAATTCTTTAGCTCAATTTCTATCAAAGGTCTATTAAAAAAGAAACACTTCTTAAATGAATCATAATATTTAATTCCTTTTTGTGTGATTTAAAGACTTTTATGCATTATATGGCAATTAAGTAATCAGATTATTGTAATCTTGAAGTAAATTCCTAGAGATTTCAAATAGTTAATTTAGTTCAACTTCTGTCAAAATTTTGCTGGTTTAAGTGTTGTTATGTTTGAAAAGCATAAAAATATGTTACTCTTAAGATTTATTGGAATTCTAATTAGAAGATTCTTCCGACGCTAAATTTTAGCCTAAGTCTCCATTACCCATCCAAAACAGAACAAGGGGAAGAAGGGAAACAGGATGAAACAAAGGAAACATCAGTCTTGATTTTCATAAAAATGAGCATCTCTCCTCACGATCCCCATACTCTACAGGCTTTGTCTGTCAACCGGGATCGTCGTCTCCGAAACCCGTGTGAGGTTCGATCCCTCAAGATCGATGCTGAAGTATCGGGCCACGTTCGTGATGAACAGGCCGAGGTTGAGGGTCTTCTTCCTCGGATGAACTGTGTCCCGACATAGCTTCGCAATAGCTCGTGTAGGGTCGATGTGGACCCCCCGCTAGATGTGAGAAAGATAGGCCACGTCCACGAAGTTCACGAATCCAGTGTTGTCTCTCTTGCCCATGATGGTGTGGGCCAAGATATAGTGAAGGTACCGAAGAGAAAGATATATATATAGGAGGCCTTCGATAACATAGAAGAGTAGACTGAGTTCGCCTCAGTCGGACTGTGAAGAATATGGCTCTAGTAGACCTACGAATCCTCCTCGAAGTCCATGGCAGCAGATGTATATAACTCGGACTCCACCTCTTGTGCAGTCTAAATCCCAAGTGCAACTTCGAAATCCCGCATGGAAAGTTGACAGTCGACTCATCTTAGCCGAAATGTGACTGTATCAGAGTGACAGTCGAAAGAAGCGAAGAACTCGAAGACAAGCTCCTCGTATATCGGCGCGTCTATCTTGTTGAGATGGCGGTAAGGAAGGAAAGAGAGCAAATGAAGTATCTCCATGTCCACCTGCATGAGGGACACGACCTGCCAGTCGATGTGATGGCCGTGGAGATTTAGTTTGCTGGCAAAGGAGCGAATGTGAGAAATAGCAGATGGATGAGACGAGGGAAAAGTGACAAAAGGGTGCATGGTGCTAGTAACGTGAGAAAGGTCGGGTGCCATGTGAAATATGAAAGGAAAGGTTTATATAGAGAATGTATGGCAGAAAAAGACAAGAAATTGTAAGGGAATTTGAGAGGGAAATGAGAAGAAAAGTGAAGAAAAGGAATGAAAAATTTGAATTTTAAAAAGATTTCTGGAATGACTACGGTAGAAGAGGTACTACGCCTGTAGCGATGGTGTTACAAGCGTAGGCATTTATAGTACTGCGCTCGTAGTTACGTCAACAGTGACGTTTTATTTAGAAAAATCTGAAGCGCTCACTACGGGCATAGCAGAAGGGGCTATGGCCGTAGCGTTTGGGATGACTACGGCCGTAGGGAATCATAAGGCGGGAAAAATTTGAAAAATTCAAATTTCATTCCCCCGATTTATTCAAAGTCTCAAATTCAGTTCCAAAAATTTTATTCCAGTAATTTATTGAACTGAAAAATAAAATAAAACACATAAATTCTATCCGAAAACTACCATAATAAAGACTATTATGGAACATCCAGCCACTAAGAAAGCGTAATAGGCATTTATTAGACGTCAAAAACCAAATAAGACTCGATAAAAACGGGAAAAAGAAAGGGATAAAAGACAAATATGATTTCCGAGCAAGCACGCTTGGAACTTATTTGTTTTATTCCTGAAAAGAAAACGAGAAAATAATGAGTAAAGAAGAAATAAAACAAGAAATAAATCGAAACAAGATAAATCAAACTCCAAATTTTATTTCTTCATCATGCACTCTCAATGTAATTTTCCCCTTATTCACATCAATTAGTGCCTTAGAGGTAGATAGAAAAGGTCTACCTAGAATGAGTGGTACTCCTCCCTCACTATGCATATCCATGACAACAAAATCCATGGGAAACACAAATTTGCCAATTTTAACAAGTGTGTCCTCAATTATGCCCCTAGGGATCTTAATTGTCTTATCCGCGAGTTGTACACACATCCTAGTAGGTAATTTTAGCTCATGCAACCCTAGCTTTTCACATAAACTTGAAGGCATCAAATTGACACTTGCACCTAAGTCCGCTAAAGCATGCAAATCACATAAATGACCAATGGTACAAAACAAAGTAAAACTTCCGGGATCTTTACACTTAAAAGGTAGGTTTTCGGAAACTAAAGCAGAACAAACCTCATTCAAAACTACCTTATCACAGTCCAAAGAGTGCTTATTACGCAAAATGTCCTTTAAAAACTTAGAATACTTAGGAAAAGAAGAAATAATATCAAGTAAAGGCAAATTAACGGAAACACTACTAAAAGTTTTAACAAAATTATTAAATTGTTCTTTCTCTTTCTCTCTACTAAGCCTAGAGGGGTAAGGGACTTTTGGAACATAGTCCTCAACAACTTTCTTCTTTGGGGCTTCCTCCTTCTTCTCTTTAATGTCTTCTATGTGTCTCGCTCTTTCCTACCTAGCAACCTCCTCTCCCGATTCTTGCAAAAAGGTTGAAGAATTAGTACTTTTAGGAATAGGTGGAGGGAGAATTTTACCCGATCTAAGAGTTAATTGCTTGCATTCAACGAGATTTTGCTCAGTGTTGCTAGGAAGTGATCCTTTTGCTCGTTCTGAAAATTGCCTAGACAGTTGTCCCACTTGCATTTCCAAGTTTTTAAGCGAAGCTGTTGGTTCCTCACGGATGCTTCCATTTGCTTTAACCTCATATCCATCTGCTTCATCCTCTCTTCGTTGGAATCTTGAATCTTTTTATTCGATTCAATCATCTCCTTGTGAGAGCTCATCAACCCCTTCATCATCTCTTTGATCTCGAAAAGTGGATCGTGAGGGGTGAAAGTTCGTTGAGGAGGAAGAGCAATCGATTGATACCCTTGTCCTTGTGGCCTTGGATAATTCATAGAAGCTCCTCCGGGATTGGAGTTATTCCTCCAAGAAAAATTGGGATGATTCCTCCACGAGGGATTGTAGGAGTTCCCCCCGAGATGCAGCTTGCACGACAACAATGAACTTAGTATCCTCGGGAATCGTTAATATCCCACCTCCGGAGCACTCGCCACTAAAGTGTGGACCTTGGAAAAATTCGCAAAAGTAGCTCACATTATGCACATTTTTCCCTTGAAGAGCATTGATTTGGGAGTTGACTTGGCTTCTCAAGGCTTCGAGTTGATGATCAAAGGAGGATGATGAAGCTACATGGATCGGGCTCTTAATGGCTTTTCTCGGACACTCATTGGTGTGTGTTTTGAGTGAGTAAAATATAGTATCATATAAAGCAAATAATCTCACAAAACAGTGTTACATAATCAAACACAACTAAGGCAGAGGACATATCGCATGCAGATAGTAACACGGAGTACCACGATTTTAAATTTATAAATATCGTATCCACGGAACGCTTGGTGACGGCTGGTTAGTTTCTACCAATTATGACAAACTTTAAGGTTCAGGGAATTAGTCCTATGTGTCCATTCAATTCAGATATGTTTGAGTAAAAGAATAACAAGAATGGAAAATTAATTAACTAAGATCTCTAATGAAGTACGTATGATTAATTAAGTTGAACAATGTTCGAAAGTTCGGTTTGCAAATGGATCTAAGGCAATTATGAATTCGAATCGTCTTACTACCATACCCGAATTATCTAATGTGATTACCTCAATATGGTTGTCGTAAGTAATCCTAAACCTTTGTAGATTAGTTATTAAGTCGTCAATTTAATAAGTTAATCTTAAGGTTTGCATTGATTATGAACTCGAGATTATTAGGCTACCTAACTTCAGGTATGGTTGCCGCAAGTTATTACACCTAATCTGGCAATTCGTTAAATCTCCTATGGTTGGGACTCATTAACAAACCGTCAATTTAATTAACTATTGTAGTATCATGCATCTACCTAAGTTTCATAGCATAAACTCAATACGAGAATCAAATCGAAAGCGTAAAACAATAAGCAATTCATAATGTATATTAAAATATATTCTTCCCGGAATATATAAATCATTAATCAATCAATCAAAATAAAGAGTATCTTAGGACACCGAATCATAACATATAAAGGAAAACAAATGCAAGAACGAAAAGAAAAGGGAAGAGAAAGTTGTTGTGTTGCTCTCACCGCTCTTCCCGGCCGGCTTAATCCTCCAAACCTCGTCGAGACTTGTATTCCGGATCCTTATCTTGCTCTAAAGATCTTCAACTACCACTCCCATCAACTAAACTATTGGGTATCCCTTATGGTTGAGGCTCAACCCTACACTCGAGAAGAAAGAAAAATGAAAATTGAATCTCGACTAGAGCTTATCACGAAATTCCTATTGGTTAGGAACTCGGAAATGCTCCTGTTCCGAGTGATTCCGGTGTGTTTCAACAACTGGGGGAGTGCATCTATTTATAGGAGTGAAATAGAGTTGAAAAGAGGTAAAATTTCCATGTGGGACATTGAATTGCGCCAAAATTGCCTTGAACACGCCCGTGCCGGCTCAACACACGCCCAAGAACACGGCGGGAACACGCCCGTGTTGATCCTTTTTTTCCAAAAATTGCACTTTTAGTCCCCGATTTCTTCCTTTCTTCAATTTTGGTCTCTGAAACTTCCGAAATCGAAAACAGAAAGAATTTGTGTAATTCCTATTCAATTAAGTCCAATTAACTCCATAATTAACTCGAATTGAACACAATTAACGTATAAAAACACGATATAAAATCGAGTTATCACTCATGCACCAATTTTTGTTGGTTCGGTACATGTGCTCAAGAGCTGCCCTTGCATCAACTTCGTTCATCCCGTTGAATCCTCCAAGTGGATTCAAGCCATCGAGGAATTGTTTGCCCAACTCGTTCATGCCACCGTAAAATTATTGCATCATGAGTGATTGATGTGAATTTATTATATATAAAAATAATATAAATAATTGAATAAATAATACTAAAAATAATAGGAATTCTCAAGATTAAAATAGGATTATCACTAATAAAACAAACTCAACTAGGCAGAGCACCTATCGAAATAGTTTAGTAAATAAATGTAGTATTCAGATTTTAATATTTATAAAATCGTTTTTCCCAAGACGTCTATTAAAATTCTAGTGTGGAAAATATAATTAAATCAATTATGAATATGATTTGGAAGTATGAATCAATCATCAAGTAATCCAACCATTATCAAGAATGATAAGATTGAAATTCTAAATCCTAGAAAGCAATGTAGATGAACAATGTAAAGTAGATGGAAAGCAAGTAATATGGATGGTAAAAACTCAAGGGAAAATCATAGGTGAAATGAAGGATACAAACTACTAAGGGCAAGATTAATCATGAATTAACTATCATAATCTCACCAAATTCAAGTCTAAGGTAGAATCTCTTCCATACGGATCGTGGCAAGAAATTCATTGATTTAAGAACACTTGAATGTTGACAAGATCAAATCTCCCATCAATCATCCTAGTTCCGGTCCATCAAAAGGAAATCTAATCAAATCAACTTGGCACTAATTGTTGTCCTAGTTCCGCCTAACAATTAGTGTTAATCCGAACTACAACCTCAAATCAAAGCTCAATACTCAAGATAAAATTCAGATCCAAAGCTATGAATGAAATTGCAATTCAAATTAATAACACTACAACAATTATCAATGAAAACCATAATTTACCCAAAGTAATTGTAGAATAATACCAACCATTTCTACCTAAAAGAAATGTAGACAGAAGAGTTCCTAAGGTTGGTAGCTAGATACAAGATAGAAATTACAAAAAGTAATAGAAGTAGAGAAACCTATTCAACTCCTTCCTTGTAAATTTTCTTGTTCTTCTTCAAATCTTCAAGTTGAGATAGTTGAATCCTCTCTTGCAAAACTTCAAGGAAATTCCTTACGATTCGAGACAACTTCACACAAAGACTCACAAGAGACTCTTACAACTACAACAATGTAGAGAAAGATCTCAAGAGAAATGAAAATTACAAATTATAGATCTAATCTCAAAGCCTAACCAACAATACTCTAAATGATAATCTAAGTATAAACAAAGCAACCATCCATTCTACAAGCCAACCTCAAATAATGGTAAAAATCCTATAATTTATAGATAACTGAAACAGGGGTAAAATCGTCATTTTACACAAAATTTTCTAAAAAATCAAAACAGAGCATCAACACGGGCTCGGTGGTATAAGCAACACGGGCTCAGTGTCGGGTTTATCACCGAGCACGCGTTTTCTTCCGCCGTGTTCTTCCTTCTTGCTGGTCGTGTTCATACACCGAGCCCGTGTTCTCTAGCTTGGCATGGTGTGTTCAGCCTTCTTTCTCGCGGTGTTCTTGGTCCGAGCGTGTGTTCTTGGGTGAATGTGTATAACTTTCCGGAAATTGCATATTTAGTCCTTCTTTTGTACTTTTTATTCAATTCAATCCCAAAAGTAATCCGAAACAGAATATTTGCAATTAAACCCAAAATCAATCAATTTATCTCAATTTAATACAATAATCCTCAACAATTATGCACAATTACCCTTCAAAAACATTATAAAATTTAGTGTTATCAGTGATTCAAACAAGCCGTGTTGGGGGCACAACTTCACTAGTTCCTTGAGTTGATCCCACGCCTTAAATACCGTCTCTCTATCTTGTTGTGCGAAGCTTGAGATAGCTTTCCAGAATTCTAAGATTTTTGCCGCGAGTAGTACTCAAAAAGAAAGGCCCTACTCAACTCCTCCCAATTCGAATAGGATTCCTCCGGAAGTTGTAAGAGCCACCTCTTTGCCCTATCCCTCAAGGTATATGGAAACATGCTCAACATGGCCTCTTCAACCGAAAAGACCACTTCCCTCTTCCTTTTATTGATCAAATGTTAGAAAAGCTTTCCGGACATATGTTTTATTACTTTCTTGATGGGTTTTCTAGTTATTCTCAAATTCCCATTACACCTTACAATCAGCATAAAACTACATTTACATGTCCCTTTGAAACATTTGCATATAGAAGAATACCTTTTGGATTATGTAATGCACCTGCTACATTCCAGAGATGCATGACTGCTGTTTTTGAAGACATGTTAGGAGATTCTATGGAAGTATTTATGGATGACTTTTCTGTGTTTGGTGATTCTTTTATGACTTGCATGCGGAATTTGGAATGCATGCTTGAAAGATGTGTGAAATCGAATTTAGTGCTTAATTGGGAGAAATGTCACTTTATGGTAAAAGAAGGAATTGTACTTGGTCATAAGATTTCCCGTTTAGGTATGGAAGTAGATAAAGCTAAAATTGAAGTGATTGCTAAGCTACCTCCACCTAATTCAGTTAGAGCTGTTAGAAGTTTCTTAGGTCACGCTGACTTTTTTTATAGGAGATTCATAAAAGATTTTTCTCTAATTGCTAGGCATATGAATAATCTATTAGGGAAAGATGTTCCTTTTGTGTTTGAGAAATGCATGCAAACTTTTAATAAACTAAAGAAACTGTTAACTACTGCACCTATTATGACATCACCCGATTAGAATTTGCCTTTTGAACTGATGTGTGATGCTAGTGATTATGCAGTAGGTGTTGTTTTAGGACAAAGGCATGATAAGAAATTTCATGTGATATACTATGCTAGTAAAATTTTGACTGACGCTCAAGAGAATTATACTACCACCGAAAAAGAATTGCTAGTTGTTGTGTATGCATTTGATAAGTTCAGGTCATATCTTGTATTGTCCAAAACAATTGTTTATACTGACCATTCCGCACTTAAGTATTTGTTCAACAAATCGATGCCAAACCTAGGTTGATTAGATGGGTTCTACTTTTACAAGAGTTTGACATAGAGATTAGAGATAAGAAAGGAGTTGAAAACCTAGTTGTTGATCATTTCTCTAGGTTAGAAAATCCTGAGCTAGAATCTATTGACGATTCCGTAATATCCGATAAGTTTCCCGATGAGAGTTTATACTTGCTACAAATGTTGAATTATATTGATAGTTCTCTTCCGTGGTTTGCTGATATTGCTAATTATCTTGTTGCTCAAGTGATTCCTAGTGATATGACCTATCAGCAAAAGAAGAAATTCTTTGCTGATTTGAAACATTACTATTGGGAAGATCGTTTCTTGTTCCATATTTGTGCAGATCAAATCATTAGAAGATGTGTATTTGGAGAGGAATGCACGAAAATCATGGATCATTGCCACAAGGGACCTACTGGAGGACATTTAGTTGTTAATAACACTACAAGGAATGTGTTAGAAGTCGGATTCTATTGGCCTACGCTCTTCAAGGAAGTTATATCCCACGTACAGGTTTGTGATGCATGCCAAAGAATAGGTAACATTTCTTCTAAAGATGGTATGCCCCAAAGAGGAATTCAAAGTGTAGAAATTTTTGATATTTGGGGTATAGACTTTATGAGACCATTTCCTTCTTCATATGGCAATAAATACATGTTAGTAGTTGTTGAGTATTTTTCTAAATGGCCCGAGCCTCAGGCATTACCTACTAATAATGCTAAAGTAGTATGCAAGTTTCTCAGGAAATTGTTTGCTAGATTTGGTTGTCCTAGAGCTTTAATAAGTGACAGAGGAACTCACTTTTGCAACTCCCAGCTGGAGAAGGTACTCAAAAGATATGGAGTTCATCACAAGCTTTCCACTGCCTATCATCCCCAAACGAATGGACAGATTGAGGTACAAACAGAGGTATCAAAAGGATTTTAGAGAAAATTGTAGGTATACATAGAAAAGATTGGTCTAAAAAGCTTGATAATGCATTATGGGCATTTAGGACTGCATTTAGAACATCTACAGGGTTTTCTCCTTACCGTTTGATCTATGGAAAAGTATGTAATTTGCCTGTTGAAATAGAACATAAGGCTTATTGGGCATTGAAAAAGTGCAATCTAGATGATGAGCTGATTGGAAAAGATAGAATGTTACAAATGAATGAACTTGATGAATGGAGATATAATGCATATGAGAATTCTTTGAATTTCAAAATGAAAAGTAAGATTGTGCATGATAAGAAACTCATAATTTTAAAGGAATTTCAGCCTGGTGACCAAGTTCTATTATTTAACTCTCATTTGGTCAGGCCCGTTTACCATTAAGAAAGTATCACCCTATGGAGCCTGTGAAATAGTAAACATAGATGGAGAATCTTTCAAAGTAAATGGTCGGAGATTGAAGTTTTATAGAGAACCGTTCAAGAAGGGCAACACAGAAGATTATTTTGATTGATAGAAGGCAGTCCAACTAAATGACTGAAACGAAGAGCTTTCAGGGAGGCAACCCTGTGTTTGTTTTCTTTTCTCTCTTTTTGTTTTTGTTTATTTCGTTTTTTTTTTTTTTTTTTTTTTTTTTTTTTTTTTCATCTTTTGTGCTTTATTTTCTTATTGGTGTTTTCTATTTTAGGTCATTACTTAGTCCTGAGCATCTTTCGTAATTACTTTGTCTTATTTTTGTTTTAGATGTTTTGGATTAAGTGTGGGGTAGTCCATTCTCACCTGCCTTCAACACTAAGGACATTGTTTAATTTAAGTGTGGGGTAGGAATGTGTTAAATTTTTCGAAAAATAGCACCAAATGTTATCAAATTATACAAAATTTTTCGAAAAATTCTATCTAGACGAATTCTTTTTACGTTTTTGTGGTAGTTGATTTATTCAGCCTACGATTTGTGATAACTGTTAAATCCTTTAGTATTTAGAGATGATCTGTTTTATTTCATAGAAGCTTAGCACAAGTCTCTTTATAGGAAATTCCTGAACATTTTTACACAATATTTTGATGAACTATTTAGTTGATGAATTTTTTTGGACATTTGAGGTTATAGTGTAATATCTTTTGGAAACCATGATAGCTTTTGTTGTTATTCGAAGGAGTTTTAAGGAACATGCCACTAGTTAGATTTATTTTCTTTTATTTTTCAGTGAATAAAAGTTTGTCTGCATGTATCCTTTGCTACTTGAGTACCATTCCTTAAGGGAATTTAATGCCCGGTGCCCTAAGGTCTTGGAGGTCTGGGAGTAATTAAAGTTGATATTGTTAAGTAGATAGTACTTGATTCATTTATTTTTTTTTTTTTAAAAAAAAAGGTATTTATAAAGAAAAAAAAGAGAGAAGAGTTAGGATAAGTGGCATTTGACTTGAACTCTTGAAGGTGACTATGATTACTGTTGTAACTTCCGATTGATTGAAGCACTATCATCTTTTATGTTTGGGAAGAAGTTTGTTGATTGAATGGGTAAGTTGAAATAAGCACACACTACACTTCAGGGAAATTCTATGGTTAGACATGTGCAGAGGTATATATGAGTTTTTTTTTTTCGATTGTTTCTATTTGACTCTCGCATGCAATGGTTTATGAGGCATTTTGAATAATTCTTTCTTCGCAATAACGCATGTTGTGTTTTGACATCTTGATAGAATTGATTGCGCAATTTGAGGATAATTGATTAATTGGCTATATGGTATTTGTAGACAAGTTTTTCTTGAGTCTATATTTAGAGTTTTGCTTGAGGAAAAGCAAAAGGCTAAGTGTGGGGTATTCTGATATGTCTAAATTATATCATATTTTATGTGAACTTATTTGCTTAAGTTGAGGAGTAATTGGACTTAATTGAATGGAAATTACTCAAATTCTTTCTATTTTCGATTTCAGAAGTTTCAGGGACCAAAATTGAAGAAAGGAAGAATCCAGGGACCAAATTGCAATATTCAATACGACCATATTCCCACTAGTACGACCGTACTCCGAGAAAAATGGGCCTAGTACGGCCGCCGTGCTCGTCCCGTCGATGCGCGATTTTTGAGATTTTTCAACTCAAAAGGTCCAAAACGCCCCCAGTTTCACTCCTATAAATAGAAGAACTCCCTCGGTTGTTGAAGCAGATTAGAATCACTCAGAGCAGGAGCATTTCCGAGTTTCTAGCTAATAGAGACTTCGCGATAAGCTCCAGTCGGGTTTTCGGTTTTCGTTTTTTCTTTCTTTTCAAGTGTAGGGTTGAGCCTCAACCATAAAGGATACCCTATAGTTTAGTTGAGAGGGAGTGATCTCTGAAGATCCGTTGAGCGAGATAAGCATCGGGAGAACAAGTCTCGGCGAGATCCGGAGAATTAAGCCAGTCCGTGGAAGTAGTGAGAGCAACACGGCAACTTTCTCTCTCCTTGTCTTTTACATTCTTGTGTTACTTTTCCTTTATATGTTATGATTCTATCTCCTAGGATTCTCTTTATTTAGATTGATTAATTAATGATTTATACATTTCCGAAAAGGATACGTTTTAATATACATTGTGAATTGCTTATTATTTTACGCTTTCGATTTGATTCTCATATTGAGTTTATGCTATGAAACTTATGTTGATGCATTATACTACAATAGTTAATTGAATTGACGGTTTGTTAAGGAGACCCAACCATAGGAGATTTAACAAATTGCCAGATTAGGTCTAATAACATGCGGCAACCATACTAATGTTAGGCAGCCTAATAATCTCGAGTTTATAATCAATGCAAACCTTAAGATTAACTTATTAAATTGACGACTTAATAACTAATCTATAAAGGTTTAGGATTACTTGCGACAACCATATTGAGGTAATCACATTAGATGACTCGGGTATGGTAGTAAGACGATCCAAATTCATAACTGCCGTAGATCCGTTTGCAAACTGAATTATCGAACACTATTCACCTTAATTAATCATGCGTACCTCCTTAGAGATCTTAGTTAATAGTTTTCCATTCTTATTTTTATTATTCTTTAAACCAACATACTTGAATGGACACCTAGGACTAATTCTCTAAACTTTAAAGATTGTCATAATTGGTAGAAACTAACCAGCCGTCACGAACGTTCCCGAGGATACGATATTTATAAATATAAAATCGTGGTACTTCCGTGTTACTATCTGCATGCGATAGATACTCTGCCTTAGTTGTGTTTGATTATGTGACATTGTTTCGTAAGTCTATTTGCCTTATTTGATATTTATTTTTACTCACTCAAAACACACACCACCTACAATTTGTAGCTATTTATTTGAATATACTCCTTTTATATAAAAGATTAATGAATGTCTATGGTACCATTTGATAAACAAAATATATATATATATATATATATATATATATATATATATATATATATAAATATTATCTTGTAAAAAGCGATTGTATGAAGAATCTTTAATAGATCTATATGATTAAATGAGGTCCTCCAATCATTTATGATATCACATCAATAAATCATATTAGAAAAGTTAGAAAACTTCTCTTATATTTATGACTTCTCTACTCTCATTTTCATTTTCTTTTAGCTTATTTACCCTATTAGTATCTTTAGAATCGTTAGGCTTGTTGGTTTAGGCTTGTTGGTTCGTTGAACTTGTTGTCATAGTGCTTATTGAACAAGAGTGATCGTTTTACCTAGTGAAGGAGATGCTTAAAAGTTCTAAGCACTAAGAAAAAAGATGAAATCTATCTTTAAAGGATTATTATCAAATATTAGACTCGATCAATTATTTCTAAAATTCTTATTTTAATATCAAGTAAACTAATATTTATACTTCTACACATCAAGTAAATCTTTTAATATATTTTACAAGTTATATAATGATAGTTTTTCAAGTTATAGAGTTAAGAGAGAGAAAGAATAGAGTAATTCTACAAGACTTGTCTACAATCTTTCTATCAAAATACTCTATTTATATGCATACAATTCTAGAAGATTAAAATATTAGAGAATAAAGAAATTAAGAAGTATCAAGAATATAAAATTCTTGAGTAGATACGGTTTGCTTTTTATGAATATTTATATAATAAAGGGTAGAACTTCTGAGTAACATTAGCTCTGCTTACCAAATGGTAAAAATACAATAACCAAGAAAGGTAAAATATGTAGAATGGTAGCGAAAAAGTTGCATGTAGATTTAACATTAAAAAAAAGGAAAGAAGGGAAAGTGGATGGAATCCAGCTATTGTGTCCTATTTGGGTCAGTCATCTGAATTTCACTCAACTCGTCTTGTTTCTTCAAGGAAAAGCAGACGCTGTCCCACATTTTTCCTTTCATTATTTTTTGTATGTACAAAATGTTCTGAAACAAAACACTGTCCCATTTCATATCCAACTGGAAATAGTTACTTATCCCAGAAGGCCAAAAAGCTGAAAAATGCTCCTAGTGTTATATATTGAAATCAGGTGTCCATCTCTGCAAATTCTTTACCTTTCCAAAAATTTGACATTAAATTATTAATCTTTATCTTAGATTCAAGCTACCAATTAGATTCAATAAAATAAAATTATTGATCCACAAATTTCTTTTTAAAAATGATATGAATGTATCATTTTTTTTTTTTTTTTTTATGGTTTGGATTGGAATTTTAAAATTTTACTCTTACAGTAGAAATGTTCATCTTTAATTTTTATGTGAATTGATTAAGCTCAAACCTTGTGTAACATTTATAAATTATTTATCAATTGTGGTAAGAAAAAAAAAAGGTTTATCAAATAATTTCTTTTTTCACCATGTTTAAATTTGACTCAAGATGAATAACTTTTATTTCTTAAGAATAGAAAATTATTATATACATGTGTAATTAATCAAGTATAACAAAAGAATGAATATATATATATATATATATATATATATATATAAGATTTGATTTACAATTGGGTCCTATTTGGAAGAAAGGAGAATATGTATGCATTAGAACTTCCTACTTCTCAAGATGTTTATCCCTTTCTATCTGAAACTCTCATACTCTTTTATTTATAGATGAAGAGCCCACAAAGAGAGGAGTGTTCTAATTGGTTGAGAGTTTCTTAGTAATGTCATGACATGATTTGATTTGTCGAAACACCTTCTCAACTTTTATTGGTTAGACTCCACCATTGTCACGATATTAGGATATGATTCACCAGTTAAGCTCCTCAACTCCCAATCGCTAAGACCACATGTCAACATACAATTCATCACGATAATAATTAAATAATTTTTTATTAACCATTTAAATAATATTAAATCTAACCTATCAAATAATAATAATAATAATATTAAATCTATTTTTCAAATGTTTAAGTTATTAAGTTCCTCTCTTAGCCTAATGGTAGAAGTCTCTCATTTTTAAGTTATTAAAAGTTTTGAAATGTGTCCAAATTTTATTTATTAAAATATCAAGAATGCTAAATAAATACACATTACTGATTACTCTTATTAATAACGTAAATAAAGTTTCTTAACCAAATTTTATTAAATCATGAATATTTATAATTATATTAGCATAATCATATAAAATATTAGGGTTTAGCTGACCAAAAAAATTTGTATAAAAAAATAACTAATTTTAATTGTGTCAATATATATATATATATATATAAAGATTTTGTATTTGAAATTAGTCAAACCAAAAACATAAATTGCAACTAGAGTTTGTATAAACTTCGTGAGCCATTTAATATCCATACCTTATTTTAAAAAATTATGATTTGTCAATGTAATTATTTTTAACTAGTCAATTTAATTTAAAATATGTTATATTATATAAATTTATTAATTTTGGTTGAAGAAAACAAGGGCGAAAACCCCTAAAACAAAAATTCACAAAGTTTATGAGTTTTTTTTGTAAAATAGCCCTACTTTTTTTTTTAAAATTGCTCATTGTTTAACTCTCTTTTCGAAACTACTTTCGAATCCGGTTTTAACTCATTCACAAAATGAGTCTTTTCGGTCCACTGACAAAATTACAAAAAAAAAAATTTTCTTTTTTCTTTTTCTGTTTCCTCATTTTATCTCTCCTCTTTCATTTTCTCTCTTTCCGTCTCTAACTAGCACCCTCAGTCTTTTTTTTTTTTTTTTTCCCCCTTATTTCAAGCTGTAACTTTTTATTTAAATTGGTAAATGAATATATATATATTTATGCATTTTCTTTTTCATATGAGAGAGAGTCTGATAGCCATAAAACCAAAGATGCCTACAAATTTTCCGACCGTTCTTCTTCTGTCTGACCTCATCAGCCAACAAACAAATGTTTTGATAAATGTCTTTTGACCCTACCTTTGCTTTCCTTTTCTTCATTACTATGACCCCACCCATCTTTTCAATCAAAATCTTTCTCAGACAATTCACAGCTCACTCACTACTTAATTTCAACATTTTTTTTTTCACTTGCATTGAAAGATTTTTTGATCTTTTGCATTTCCATATCCTAAGAACACCCAAATAATTAAGTAAAAGCTTCAAAGGTTTGATTTGAAAAAAAAAAAAAAAATGTACTTTTCATTCTCACTTCCTCTTTGGCTCCTTTGTTTACTTCTACTTCTGCTGCTATGCCTAATTACTACCACCATTCAAATGGATCCACATGAACTTGAAGCTCTATTCCAGATTATGGAAGCTACTACTACGACGCCGTCTTCCGATCACAGCTGGAGAATTTCTCACCCAAATCCATGTAAACAGGGCTCTTCTTGGATCGGAATCGTTTGCAAAACAGGGGATGATGGACTCAGTCACGTCTCAAGGTTAGATTTTGGTGTTTCCCCTAATCCTGTTTGCAAGAAAACCGCTTCTTTTCCTTCAAAAATCTTCGAATTGCCGTTTCTTGAATCTGTATTTTTCATTTCATGTTTTACCCAAACTCTCACCACCATTTCCTTCTCCTCTCTCCGATTCTTGAATTCTTCTTCTCTGCAGCAACTCAGCATGCGATCCAACCCTGCACTTGTTGGCTCCATTCCTTCTCAACTGTCATCTCTAAAGTCGCTTCAAATCCTCACGCTTTCCCAAAATCGTCTCCGCGGCCCAATTCCGCCACTAATTTTCCTGCTCATGGATTCTCTCCTTCATCTTGATCTTAGCTATAA